>JAUMJK010000215.1:1200000-1725000 GCA_033558105.1 Coccyzus lansbergi | reverse complement strand
TAAAGCAACTAAATAACAGGAAAGCTATTGTGTGACCTGCTGAAGGTTTGCAGTGAGCCAATGCAGACAACAGATAGGTTGAGGTCTGTTAGGTATAGCGTGTTCTGAGCCATTCCCAGGTGATGTTTGCAAAGCGATCCCTTAGTATGACAGAAGCTCAAAACCAGTTGTGCCTTAGTTTGCAACTGGGAAGTGATGGAGGAAGATCAAAAAGTTTTCTGAATTTGCTGCTTGCCAAAACCAACAAAACTAAAGCACTTTCAACAGAACAGACATAATCTGAAGACTCAGAGCTCAAAGAAGAGTTTCAGAGAGGGAAGAACAGATTAGTGTGTTTGGGGATCCACTTTTTATTTTGTTTTCAGTGTCTAATAGAATAAATATTTTCTCTCTCTCTCCTTATCTCCTTAAAATTTCTTCACCCTCCCCCTGCTTCAACCTCTAAACTGGAAAGCAGAGAGAAGGAGACACTTGCTTATTCATCTCAGCTGAAAATATGCTATTTGTCATTAGAAAGTAAACCAATTAATCAGATGGAATCTTTATTATAAGTCAAATACTCAGTTCTAAACCTAAAAGGAACTGGTGAGGAGGGTGCTGGCCTCTTCTCGCAAGTGACAGGGGACAAGACAAGAGGAAATGGCCTAAAGCTCCACCAGGGAATATTTAGGCTAGACATTAGGAAAAAAAATTTTCTCAGAAAGGGTCATTGGGCACTGGAACAAGCTGCCCAGGGAGGTAGTTGATTTACCTTCCCTGGAGGTGTTTAAGGCATGGGTGGACAAGGTGCTGAGGGACGTGGTTTAGTGTTTGATAGGAGTGGTTGGACTCGATGATCTGGTGGGTCTCTTCCAACCTGGTGATTCTATGATTCTATGATTCCATGATTCTGAAAAACCCTCACCTGCACAAATCTGCACAACTTAATAGAGATTTAACCACTCTTTGTGTATGCCTAAACTCAAGCTGTACACCTAGGAAATCCAGGAAGTCTTTAGCCTAATCTCGTGCTCAACACAGGGTGAGCTGTGATATTACATCAAGTTGCTCAGGGTTTTATCCCACTGGGTCTTGAAAACTCAAGAGATGGAAACTGAACAGCCTCTCTGAGTCAATTGCACAGGAACATGAATTTAGGATCTGGTTAGTTACAGAAAAGGTCTGACCAGGTGAATGTAAGTCTTCTGCCTACCTGTAGCCAAATGTGAATGCTGATTTATGAATGACAGACTGTGAAAATTGTTTCTGTCAGAGTTCAGGCTGATTTTAAAGACAGGTAGTTAGAATTTTTTTTAAAAAAATCTTTCGTTTGACTGCTTACAATTGAACATGCAACAGATGCCCATACAACTTTGCACTTTGCCTGTAGTGTGATTCATGTCAAATAGGATCCTTGGAGTTGGTATGAAAAAATAACTTGCATTAGCCATTTTGCTTTCAAAGGTTCAGCTTAAGTGTGTGCAACAGATTTTGTCTTTTTACTCAGATAAAATGCCAATCATTTAAGGAGAGAGTGCAGGCTTTTCCTACTATCTAGAGCTCTTCAGTGGAGTTAGGTATGAGGAAAGCAAGTCACTCTTGCCATTCTAGCCTTCAGAGAGAGTCAAGGGGTGCTTTATCCTCATTCTATGTGTCTATATGCAAGGACTTTTGCAGAAAGGAAGAAAATATCTGGATTTCTGCTTGACCATCAGTGTTACCTCTGTTTTTAATAAAATTAGTGAAGGTTAACATATGCAAACAGTATGTCTTTGTTCATTTGTCCTTTTTAAGCCAGAGCTGCCATACTTCGGATATCTATTTCTGTTTGTAATGTGAAGTGATTTTTATTCCAGAATAGGACACTAATGTTGGAGGCACTTGCCGTACAATTATTATTTCTATGCAAATGCTCAGAAAAAATGGAAAGGTTTACTCAGAAAAGACTAGTAAATGTAGCACATTCATATACTCCAGAAACCTGAAGCAGTCCTGTACAAAAAGGCCAAACTTCGCACACAAAACCCATGTATGTTACCTTAATATAGTGTAGCCAGGGTCAAGCAATAGATTGCCCAGAAAAGTCCTGGATACCTCATCCCTGGAGTTTTTCAAGACCAGGCTGGATGAAGCTTTGAGCAATCTCATTTTTGTGGAAGGTGTCCCTGCCTATGTCATGCGCATTGGAACTGAATGATCTTTAGGGTCCTTTCCAACCTAAACCATGCTATGATTCTATGATTCTACAATTCAAAGAGGTAAGTGTTTAATTAATATTGTACTCCAGTTTCTGAAGATTTATCTTTCCAATTTGAGAGGCTTTCTTGATACATCAGTCCCTGAAGTGCTGAAGATTGGAGCTGCTTTCCCAGAATGATGTTTAGAAAAGTGCCTCGGACTGAAGAGCTAAATGAGCTTAATGAGTTTCATATAATTTCAAAGAAAAAAAAATATTATTTCATAACTATTACAGCACTTTGACATGGGTTTTAATGTTTAAAGCAATGAGTAGTCATTACTTAGGATTGGCCTGCTTGTCTGGTTGATACATTAAAATCCGTCTTCTTCAGGAGGTAACCCTGAATCAGAATATAGCTTTGTAAAGTTCCAAGAGCCATACAGAAAATGCTGGCTCTGGTAATAGTTGGGTTATGAACCCTTCTAATGTTTTTTTCTTCAGTTCCTTAGGCATTTAACCATAACCATAAATTTTTAGAACCTATTCTCTTTCTCAGAGTGTGAGCTTCTTCTGACACAGCGAACTCATCTCTGAAATCAAAGCACAGTAATAGGAATTGCCATCATCTCATGAGCTGTTAAGGCTCTGTTTTTGGCTGAAGACAAGTAGATATATTTGTATAGGTGCTTTTATTCTGCATCCTCTTTGAATAATGCTTGCTTCTATAAGAAATACGGAAGTCTCTCACCCTGAAATGTGTCCTCAACTACATCTTCTGTAATTCGGTTAAGGTACAGTCCTATTCTTTTCCTGAATGCAAATCATATTTGCTCAATGTCTAGACTAATTGGACATGTAACTGACTTTCTTGATGTTTCTTGCACTCTATACAAAATGTGAAATGCCTATGTGAAAAGAGATAATAATTTTTTTTGTTTTCTTTTGTATGCAATATCAATTTCAAAACACACTGTATTTCCTTAGAAATTTTTTTTTATTTTTGTGCAGATATGTTTTAAGGAATGGTTTGCCTTGCTACTGTATTTTTAATCTGAAAATTAAAGAAGAAACATCATGTATGGAATGATCATTCGGCTGCAGAAAAAGCAGGTTTTCATTTCCAACATCAGTGTCAATGTCCTGCTTTGTCCAATAAAAATTAAAGGAAAGTATTTAAGACCAGAAAGGCTAGCTCACTCTAGTATGATGCTATACGCATGGTAATAATCACTTCTACATTTACGCCCAGAGCTATCACAACTTATCCTGTTGTTTTGTTTTGTTTGTTTTTAAATCAAGAGCAGAATAAGTAAATCCACTGCTTTTTCTAGAACAGATAAATAACAGATAACAGACCTGTTTAATTAAATTGTTTTTTTTAAGATGTAGTGGTATTGGTATAGTATGTAGAGATAATATAGATATTTGAACCAGCTGAGTTCCATGATTCATATGGGTTATATACTCCATCTTTACAAAATAAAACAAAACAAACAACTAAATACTCTGAGTGGGTTTCAAAGAAATTACAGATGCCTTGGTCTCAGGGTACAAGATAACCACCATACAGACTTATTCATCCAATGCCTTAGATGTTCCTTGGAACAGTATGTCCAGGAATTCTTGCAGTAAGCATCTAATTGTGATGACTGCTGAAGCCTAGTAATTAAAATAAATCAATCTCTCAGACGCAGCTGTCTTTCAGATGTGGAGTACTTATCTTTTGAATTTAGCTTTCAAAATCTTTGAATATCTGAAGGAAGAGAACTAGCACTTATCGACAGGCGAAAAGAAGAGGTGACTTGGAATACTGGGAGTCACAAGCTCATCAAATCCTTCAGAGTTAAGGATTATACCGAAGCTGGAAACAAATGGACATTTTTCTCAGTTGCACTTTGGAGGAGGCTCCAGATCTTGGAAGAGGCTTCAAATATCTCTGTATTTTTCACACTTACTTTCTCACATCCCAGGCTGGGCAATGGCTGCATTACCATTGACTCATCTTCTTGATCTGTAGGTAAATATTTAGTCCGAAGAGATGTTAAGCACAAAGAATGTAAGTGAAACTAGACCTACTTGTTAACAATTAATAGATTGTGTAAAAGGTCATAACCTACCGTTGTTCTTTATGCTTGAAGCTTTATTTCTTAATCATCATCGTACTTTGACAAGAGGTATCTGGAATGAAAACATCTATTGTGATTAAAGACACAGCAAGGCCTTCCCAAACCAGGCCTTTAATACCTCCACTCCTGGGTAACTATTTGGAAAGATGCAACTACCATTTTAAATTCTCAAATTATTCTGAAACAAAATTGATGGTCTTTAACTAATTCAAATTTTCAGTTACTTTTAAGTGGGATTTTGTAAAATGCAGGCAGAACCCATGGACTTTGAATCAGTCATCAGGCTTCTGAAAACACTCATTATTAATTCTTTGGTTTTGCTTCCTGTTTGAGATGAAAAATGACACATGAAAATGAGAAAGGAAGGGGCTATGTGCAATATTTAAAATTTTAGAGAAACTCAACGATCATACATTTAGTTAAAACCCTTGAATAAGGATTGGTTTTCACTATTTTGAATGGGTGAGAATTCTAAAATTTCTTCCCTCAATCACTAGAGGGGTGGTGGGTTTTAATTTAAAATTACTCTTCAATATAATCTTAAATACTGTTCTTATGTTTGACAGATCAGAAAGGCAGTACATGCTGAAGTATGCCATGGTATTTCTAGAACTAAACTTAGCTAGGAGGTTTATTTTTTTTGTTGTTGTCAGCAGGAAAGATTTCCATTTCTTCTTTCTAGGGTTAAAAAATACCATGTTCTACGCACAGGAAGGAAAATAAAAACACCAAGGAAAGGGAAGACAAATGGGTTCTCACTTAATGTGTTTTGAAGGATATGACGCTGAAAGACGGCTGAGGTGCTGATTAATTGCCAGTGTGGACATCAGAACTTGCTAATCTGACTGAATCAAACGGTACTAAATTCTGTCATTCTGAGTATGTATGTGGGGTGACTTATTTTTGTCAAGGAGGGGACTAAAACTGCCACACTAAATAAAATGGAATACTAAACAAAATAAAACCTTTATAGAGGTCTGAATTTTACAGAACAAATGATGATTTCATGTGATATGGGAATTTAAAAAAAAAACTGGAAAGCTTAGTAAAGATCTAGTGTTTACATCTTATATTTGGCTTCCTAGGCGAAGACTTGGAGTGTTAGCTGTTTCAACCTACATTGCTTTTTTTGATTTGTAAACTTTCATCAGTTTCTTTTTCTCCTTAGTATTTTGTACCTGTATACATTATTCTACAAAAGCTACCTAAGAGTATCTTACATATTATTCACTTTCTGCTGCATCAGGGAGAAATCAAAAATATTCTTAATTCTTCACAAAATAAACTGTCCTTTCTTTTAAGCAGATGTAGAAGGTACTAATGCCTTTTGTTAACCACTCAGCTTATTTTCTTTTATAAAAGCCATTCAGTCTATCTTTTTGTGATGAGTATTTTGAGTAAAATATTCTTCAATATTACTTTAGAATCATATAATCTACATGTATCTAAAAGATATGAAACAAAGTCTTCTTTTTAGTTATGTCAATGTGTTCCCTTTCCCACATTCCCTACCCTCCTACAACAGTGGCTGGGATTTGTGCTTCTCTAAAGGAAAATTCTGTAAAATTTCCTGAAGGATAAGTGAACTTCAGAACTGGGTAAGAGTTCAGAAGTGATCAGGCCTCACTTCAGAATGGCCTCAAACTCCTTTCTTCCTGGTGCACACGTCCTTTTGCAAAGGCTATATTTAGAGAGATATCGAAATATGAAAAAAACCCCAAAACAAAACAAAAACCAAAAACCCAAACCCTAAACAATCCTCTAATTTGATTGCATAATTTCAGTTCGGGAAAAACAAACACAAACTTTGATTGCATAATGGCAGATGATATGAATATCCTTTCACTAAAAAACAAATGAGACAAATATCTTCTATAGAGAGCAATCTTAATGTGGTTGACTTGACTCAGAGTAGATGAACTATATCACTTAACATGTGATTATTTTCCCAGAGCTTTATTTGTATAAACTTACACATTCACAAGTTTATATTCATGTAAAATTTACAAAAAAATTCATTGAATAACATCTCTGTTGGAAATATGCACATTCACTCATTTTCTCTTTTCTAAAACTGCTCTGATGTACAGTAGGTCCTCTAACATTTGCATGCCTTATTGAAGTTTGATTGATGAGAAAGAGGAAATAATATTTGCTTTAAATACTATTAACAAGTAAAATAAAATTGAGAGCTTAAACCCTGCTCTGAATCAGGCAGTCCTATTCTCCATTTAAAGTGTAGTTTCTAAGAGGGTTGTTTATTCCTAGGAAAGATTTGGCTTAGAAGAACTATACCATCAGTATACTGGCAGAGTGTTATACTGTGTCCTTTGGTTTATATTCCTAATAAATGTCTTGCTAGTGTGAGAATTGGTTGATGGGTTTTTGCTGCAGCTGGTTTGTGTGCTTTTGTGATATGGATCTGTCTCGCGTTGGGAGATGTTGTGTGGACAATCGTCAGATGAATATTTTGAGAACTTGTACTATTCTTTGCCTAAAACTAGTATGCAAATCCTGACCCAAAGGAAGGAAGTGATTGTAACAAGAATTTCACTTGTTTAACAAGGTAGAACTCATCAAGAGGAGACAATGAGGAAGGAAATAAGATTAAGACACAAAGGACTGTGATAATGGGTGGTCTCAAAATCTGTTGAAAACATGTATTCATACAAGTATAAAACTTCTGTAACCAGTCTTTGCAGTATGCGTTTTTTAGAAGGGCATCTGATTCAGCACTGAACTGTAAAATAAGAATATTATTATCTTTCCTTCGAAGACTGTCCTTTTTCATATTTTAGAAGTGAAAGAGTGTTTCTCACACTAAAGACAGTTAAACACTAATAATTTGTAAAAAGTGGATCTAGTCCCTGTATTTGGTTTCAAATGTAGTCTGTTGATGGCAAATAGACTTATTTTTTGATAGGCCATACCCTCTTCTTTTTTCTTAAAAACTGCTTGTTTGTCTAATTCAAACCAAATATCTGACACTTATCTTACTAAGCTGAAGGATTAACCAGGTCCTGTGGGACTAACAACACATACAAATTTAGAAATAGAGCATCTATGGTACTTTTCTAGGTAGTTCTGAGAGACAAAGACCCATAGTCTGCCTTCCAAGTTACTGCCTTCTTGCTAAGACTCAGGTCCTTAAGACTAAAAAAAAAAAAGAAGTCTGAAGTGCCCTCTGCTTTGTGAAATTAAGAGATACCTCACTTCAAACACATTCTTTGTCTTTCTGCATGAAACTAAGGAGAAAAAGATCATTGTTTGTTGCCCATCATAAGGTAACTGAGAAAGCAGAAAAAGGTTTGCTTGTCTACTACTCATTTTGACCCAAGGCAGATTCACCTTGAGCATCAAAAAAGCAGCTTATCTTTAGAAACACGACAGGAAAAAAGGATGTAGGTTGTGTTGATACTTAATTATTTAGAATAACAAGGCAAGAGATAAAGTGTCTCAGTACCCCTTTGATACCATTATATTGGCAGATTCTCAGGGAGAGAGCACAAGGGAGTGGAATTTGAATAACAGAAGGGAGAAGCATGAGACTTCACTGTAATTTCTGTGCAGTTTTGGCTCCTGACCAGTATCTGCAGACTGCTAACACGGCAGGGGCTAGTGAACCTCATGACAAATCAATATGATTTCAGGTGAAGGTTTTTATTGTGGGTTAACTAACTGTTTATATAGACCAAGCAGGCCAAACATAAGGTAAACATTGATTGGTCACTTCTGCCCTAGCAACCAGCCTTTTTTGGCAACAGCCCATCCCACATCTAGCTTGCAAACTCCTGCCCCCATCTGCAAGTTATTTCATTAACATAACACAACAAAGTCATTTACCACTTTTGTGACTTTCCCAACTCCACCCTGCCAGGGCACTTAAAGAAACAATTACCAACAGACTGCAACATAAATCTTATGGATAATGGCTTCCAGATCCCAATCAGCTGCTTTACATGGTCAGTTACAGCAGATAACTCTGTTTTATATGCCTTTGGTGATATTTGGCAACTGGGAAAATTACCCAGATTCCAGGCATTTGATTACAACAAGGTATGTAAATAGACACAAATGATACCATGTTCAAAAAACTATAAAGACTCTGCTACTACTTACATATATCAAACTATGGTGTTCTAATGCACTTTGACCAACAGAATGGTGAATGAATGTGTAATGATACTTTATAGAGGTAAAGAGACTTTCATCACAGGTGCTTGCTCTTTCAGGGTTCATTTTCTGTTGTCCATTGCCTCTTCTTTTGGCAAACTTGTATATGTGTAAGAAAATAAACAGGATAAGAGAAACCTTTTCTTGCTTTAAGGTTAAGCAGACTTCAAACTGTCAAGAGTGGTCCATCTTAAAGAAAGGAAGGTTTTGTCATCATTTGCAAATTAAGAAATTAAATTCTTAAAGGAAGTGAAGGGAGAATATTTCTGGCTCTAAGTATGGCTAAAAGGTCTTACTTTCTACATTAGGGACTTTTTTGTTTGTCTTTGATTTCACTTGGAGCCAGTGATTTCTTTATCAACCTTTTTAGTATAAATTCAAAGTCTGAGAAATGCCATTTCAAGAAAACATTTGATTAAGTAATGTACTCTAAAGTTAACATATGGGAAAAATATATAACTGTAAGAAGAATTATTTCATCTACTGGTGCAGTAACTATCTAAATTACACAGAACTATCTTTGGATCCACAAAGGCTGGCCTTCTTTTCATGTGGCACTATGTCGAGCAAAAGCCTCAGGAAACTGTTTTAGACTCCCTCTTGTCACTCCCTGCACATTCCTCCTGTCTTCCCCAGACTACTTCTGAAATTGTACTTCCTCCTCACTTGACTGAGAGACAGGTCACTGTTTCTCTGCATGGCAGCACTTGGGGTATATATATATCCATATAGCGCTTCCTTCACAAGTTGCTGGCACTCCTCCCTATATATAGGGATGGTATGCCATGTTTATGATGATATTTTCTAATTACTGGCAGAGGTCAAAGCCTGGTTCTCATGGGTTGGTCCATGAACCAGTCAGCTACTCTTGCTTCTGCTGCCATCTGATCCATTGACCTTTCGGGGACCAGAAGTATGAGTTTGAAGAACTTGTTTGTATCCTTGCATACAAGAACTCTCCCATGCTTTGCGCTCTTGCACAGGTTCTGCAAAGAATATGTAAGATATCTCACAATCTCATAGTCCTGTGCTGCTGCTACAGAAGGGTCACATCTAATGAACAATGAGCAAGATAACTAACACTTAACAGCACATTAATCATTTCATTAGGCACATGCCTTCTATAGGATGTGTAACACAACATTAATTTTACAATTAGCTGAGAAAGAACCGTCATCTCTGCACTTCTGATTTTCTAATATGATCTCATAAAGGATACACAAGCAAGCTGGCTTATCTTTTTAATTTTTATTCAGTATTTCACCACAGGCAAAGATGTGATTTCATTTCAGCTACAAAAGGAGCTAATTATCCAATTAATAATGCTGTTAATGCTAATAAGACTGTTGATTTTTGAAATATTAGATACCATTAATTTTGGCTGTGAATTGGAATGTGTTTTGCTACAGGTTTTGGAAAAAAAACAGAGTTGACCTCAGCTATTTTTGGTCATGATGGTACCAGAGGTGAGAATTTTATTTTATTATTGTAAGGCCTCTCTGCTAAAGAATGGCTTTCTTTATACTGCAAGAATACAAGCTTTATCTTCACATTCTTAAAAAGCCAATGGACTTCTTTAAGAACAACTTTCTTGTTTATTTGATACAAGAGTGTTGGGGTCCAGATCTTGATAAAAGAATTATTGAAACTGTCACTGCACAGACACTGGGAAAAAGATCATGCCCTCTTGCCTCATCTTGGTTTGTTTTCACTATCAATGGCTAGCAGAGAGGGAGGACAGAGCAACAACAGAGTACAGTTCAGGCAGCTGAAACTGACCCATGTTATAACAATGTATTTCACCCTCTTCCTACTGTGCATATTGTAATTTTCAATACCTTCCCAAGACACCATACTGTTAAATTGTAATGCAATAGGGCTGTCACCATTAATTAAGTTCAACCACTCAGATCTTAGTGACACCAAAACGACACTTGGGGTATTATTACAGAGTGGCAGTATCATAAATGACAACAGATTCTTTCACCTAGTCATTGGTTACCAAAATGTCATCTGTCATTTTTACAGTAGAAGGAGATTGGATTCTTTCACTAAGTTGCATACTGAACTGAACTCAAGTTTATGAAATGAGTACTACAAAAAGAAGCATAAAGAAATATTCATTGTGAAGAAGAAAAAGAAATCTTACAGCATTGGATTGCACTTCCATGACGAGAGACGCATATCACACATATGAAAAGGAAATGTACTTACCTCAGTATTGCAAGAAATGCTAGTAATTTTTGACTATAACCAGGGTTTTGACAAGCAATAATAACTAAAAATCATTCCAGAAGAAGTTTGCCCTCTTTGAGACAAAAGACTGCAGCATGAGTTCTAACATGGCCAAATGCCGGGTCCTGCACTTGGGGCACAACAACCCTATGCAGAGCTACAGACTGGGAGATGTCTGTCTAGAAAGCTGCCTGGAGGAGAAGGACCTGGGAGTGTTGGTTGACAGCTGACTGAACATGAGCCAGCAGTGTGCCCAGGTGGCCAAGAAGGCCAATGGCATCCTGGCTTGGATCAGAAATGGTGTGAGCAGCAGGTGCAGGGAGGTTATTCTCCCTCTGTACTCAGCACTGGTGAGACCGCTCCTTGAATACTGTGCCCAGTTCTGGGCCCCTCACCACAAGAAGGATGTTAAGGCTCTGGAGTAAGTCCAGAGAAGCACAGTGAAGCTGGTGAAGGGGCTGGAGAACAGACCTTATTAGGAATGGCTGAGATAGCTGGAGTTGTTTAGCCTTGAGAAGAGGAGGCTGAGAGGAGACCTCATTGCTCTCTATAACTACCTGAGGGGAGGTTGTGGAGAGGAGGGTGGTGGCCTCTTCTCCCAAGTGACAGATGAGAGGACAAGAGGGAATGGCTTCAAGCTCCTCCAGGGGAGATTTAGGCTGGACATTAGGAAATAATTTTTCACAGAAAGGGTCACTGGGCACTGAAACAGGCTGCCCAGGGAGGTGGTTGATTCACCTTCCCTGGAGGTGTTTAAGGCATGGGTGGATGACAACGTGCTAAGAGGCATGGTTTAGTGTTTGATAAGGATCAACAATCAATCAAGAGACCCACTGGATTAGTTTGACTCAATCCGGTGTGTCTCTTCCAACCTGGTGATTCTTTGATTCCATGATATTTGCAACCACTCCTTCCAAATCCCAGAATTATGAACTAAAATGGAGTGTCTCAGACTTAGTCAGATCTGTTTCCATTTTTTGAGTAGCAATTCAGCAAGTAGGATTCTTTTTGATTGTGTTTAAAAATGACTGTCTGTAGCCTAGGTTTAAAAATGAACCTGCTTTCTTCTCACTGTGTACTGCATTGAACTTGCTGCTGAATTCATGAAGAGGAAAACTTTGTTACGAAATGGTTGCTCTGTCTAAAGAAATATCACAAGATCAGGAGCATTATAGCTGGTTGCAATCTGAAATGTGTATCTGTAAGAAGCTTCATGAAAACTGTGTATACACACACACGCGCCCGCGCGCGCACACACACACACATATGTATACACACACACATGGATTATTTAGAAGTGAAAAAAATCCATGAGAACTTGATCCTGCTGATATTAACATGACCAATCCCATTACTTCCAGGTCACACCTAAATGATTTAATAATGAACTTTATCTTTCAGTGCCCTTGTTAAAACATGAATTTAAATCAAGTTTTATATAGCTTTTCTGCTTGGCATAACCTCAGTTTCCATGTGTCCAACTATTTTTATTTTCCTCCTGTGGTAGAGAGCTCTGAACTCTGCACCTGTGTCACTCATCTACCTTATTTTGTAAAAAAGAGCAAACCCAAAAAGCAAAAAAAATCACACTGAAACAAAAAACCCCACACCTTTCCAGTAGCTACTTGGATGATGCCTGAAGTTCTTTTGAACAGCAGTATGCAGTGGCTTTAACCCCCTATGCTCCTGAGTAGTATGACTCCATTGTAAACAGGAACACTGTGCAAGGTTTTCTCACTTTCTGAGTTGGCAGAAAAAATGAGCAGAAGAAAACAGTGGAAAAAACACATGGTGGCCAAAACTCAAACCCTGCTTCAGACAGTCTCCTAGGATGGGCTGGTTTTCAGTCTGTCCTGCATGCTGCCAGAAAGCCAGAAGGATAATACTTGCTTATGAAATAGTTCCACAGCCAGCTCATTTCAGGCTTTGTAACTAAAGAGAGAAATACATATGCACACACATGTACCTATCATTTTGTTTGTATGCAGTCCAGAGACAGATACTTATCCTTCTAGATACCTGATAGAAGAAACTTTATCTTCTTTGATCCTCAACTATAATTAGGCTAAATTTACTGTTAAAGGGAGGCAAGACAGCTAGCAGTGTTAACTCTTGTTGATGCAGTTGCACATAAGAAAGACAAAAAAGCTAAGCTGTGCCCTGCTTATGATGCAGGAGAGGTTTGTAGAGAAATAGGGGGATATTTCATGGTTTCTGTGATGACTGTAGTAGTTCTGGTAAGCAGAGATCAACCTATTTTTGGAGACTTCTTTGGAGCAGGGGATGGTTTGTGGGGATAGTGTTTTGAACTTGTGATAGGAGATTCTAGGTGACTTCTTTTAGAAAGTAGGGATTGTGCTGCATTAGGGATTCAAAGGAGTGTTCTGATGAGTTACCTGATATTACCTATTACATTGGTAATGCAGCTTTAAATGGTTGATTTCCCTCATAAAAGAGTGTAATGCAATATGAATATTTTTCACATACCTGAATATACAGAATTTTTCAGAGCTTTTCTTTTAGACTTCATTTTCAACTAGATGTTTTTGAGGATTTTACTTCCTGAGGACATGATTAAAATTTTAAGATAACAATTAGATTTATCTAGGAAATTTAACTGTAAATCATCAAAATGCAGAGCCACAGTCATTTTAACTCATTTTACTCATTTTAAATAATCAATAAAGCACCGGTGTTATTAGAGTGAAAAGAAGTCTTCTCTGTGGGATTCATGTGACATTCCCTTTTGTTACAAATTGCTGAATGACAAATAGGTAAGAAAATTTATATTCACAGTAGCTCATTTCCAGGTAAATATTATGTTTATTTTTCCATTTTTCTCTTTCTAATCTAAATACAATAAATCAATATGGTGACTGGAGGGTTAAATGTACACCAACACAGGATTCCTGTCACTTCCCTGCCAGTAGTAACTGCTCTTATTTCAATTAGGTGACTGGTAGTGCAAATTTTCCATTTAATTTTAGCCAAATTAATGTTTTCATATTTGTGTTAATGAGGAGGGTAGAGTGCGTGTTTGCAGTTTAATGGAGAGTGGACTGTGTCAATTCAATTGACTCTTTTTTCCTTTGATTTGTTTCTATGGTAAGTCTGAAAATGAAGGACATCTGTTCAAAAGAGTTCAGAATGTGATATCTTCAACTTTGGTAGCCGTCAAGTGAGTACTCAGAATCTGTTTGCCTTTAAATGACTAGGTGAAAGCATGCATTCTTTTGACTATTTCAGGGGGGGAAATGCAAGCATTCTCTGAATCCCCTAGAAAATCTTACTTATTCAAGGAAGTTTTGTCATGAACATGCATATTTTCTCCTTGTTATTCTTTCAGACATTTTTTAAGCTGGACGTAAAATGTCCTTATTTATCATTTAAGGCAGCTGTTTGAAATAAGATCACTTGAAATTATGTCCCCAATCTTCAGCAATGTTTTGAATATGAAAATATTAATTTGGAGGAGGAACAGAATGCATTTACACAGATCCATTTTGTTATTTTGTTCAATACAAAGATTCACTCCTTCCTCTTTTCTTGCCTTTAAGCATTAAAGTAAACAATCGCTTTAGAAATGCAACTCTGATGCAACTATGCCTTCTACTTTGCTTAAATTTTTCACAAGTTGAAAATATCAGCTGTAATTTGCTTTATTGCATTCTTCTGATTGTGGGACTGAAAAAAAAATTCTCCTACAAACAGTAAGTGTTTAGAAAAGTAGCATCGGGAGTTGCTGCAATAGTGATATTTTCTTTTATAGATAACTTTATTAAATGTATGTTTTGGAATGATTTTCACCCAGTAGGCTTTCAATTCAATTAGAATAAATTTTTTTCAGAGGGCTAATTTTTCTCTAAGACTAGACAAGGAAAGTAATCATGTAGAAAAATGGGTATTCCACATATGCTTGCAGTACTGTCATGACTGGTTTCATCTTAAGAAGGTCTGGAATGGCTCCATTTTTGCTCAGTGAATTTATGAATAATCTTTCAAGATAAGGAATTCCTGTGAACTATTAAATTATAAAATGACCTTTCAGAAATCAGAGTAAAGTCACTTAAGCTAAAGCATGGGTAAAGCATTATGATCCAGTGTGGTTTTTGCAGGGCAGTATTATTTATATTTTGGAATATCTTGAAAATTTCCAAACAGGTCTGCTTTTCTTGGCTATACTAGAGTAAGGGGAGGAAGGTACTGAACAAAGAAGACTAGAGAGACTCAATCTGAGGGGCCAAAAAATATGGACAACACCATCCTCCTGGGACAATTCTTGGAAGCAACAAGACAACATAGAAAGTGTTATTTGGGGAATTTTTAGTATAGAAAGATTTAAAGTTTTTAGAAGGAAAAAGCAGTCAATACTTTGGAAAAAGACTTTCCATGTAGTCTCTCCCTTGCCTTTACCTGATTTCTAACTAAATATGGAATATCTCTCCTGTGACTATGTGATGCTGACAAATACAGAAGTCCCGAAAAGTAAGAAGGAAATACCATGAGCTTCAGAAAGAGCAAGTAGGTGTATTGTCCTAGAAGACAACCTCAAAAAGGGGGCAGTGAATCTGCTGAAAGATTGTCTGGCAGATATGTTTCTGTCCAGGTAAGTGTCAAATACCTTCAGCTCAGTTTCTGCACAGGTGATTTGTACTTGTCTTAGAGCCCATGCAATGTAGATTATATTTGAAGATCTGCTTAACACAGCACAAACTAGCTGTATTAACTACTTCTGCTAATTTTGTACAAAAAGTTCCTATAGGGGAAAGGGATTGCTCGTTTTCATTTAAACGTTTCAAGGAAGGGAGCCATCTATGTAACTCATTTGCAAGCTGCCCTCTGCCTGCCACTGATTATGAGCTTCTGGCACTGGATCTTAGTGAGCTTTCTGCTGAAATCATGCTTCAGTCAATATTGCAGCTTGTCTAAATGCATGCATTTGACTGATGTCTCTGTCATTTCCTAAAGCAGTACAAAGCAGAGATTTTTGGTTTCATGTTTATTGTTCCCTAAAATATTCTTATTTCTTAGAGTTATCTTCTTGCTCCTGCAGATCTTGTAAAATCCTTTCATTTGTGATGTTAAGAATCTGGAAAGCGTTCAGTATCTAAAAGCCTTTATTCTTGTTGCTTTTATTCTGGTAAAGTTTTGACTAAAGTTCTTGGTGCTCTCTAGGGTGTTGCACCTGCATGAATATTGTGTCCTTAAGGCAGTTAACAGGAATGGCTAGCTGCAACAGAATGTATATCTGGGAGTGTTAATCCCACAAATCCAGAGTGCCATGTAATCATATAAGAACAGCTGTGCTGTGTCAGACTACTTAATCCATTATACTGTCTCCAAAAGAGGCAAACAACACATACACAGAAACAAACTGAAGAACAGAGCAATCATAGAGCCTGTATTATTTCATTTATCCAATGGTTTGCAGGTCAAGGATCTTCTCGGTCAGTTAAGATGGGGTTTTTTTTAATTATAAAAAAATAAACAGAGTTCCTTTAATAATTATTGTGTGTGAAACCTCCATACACAGAGAAAGAATCCTAGAATAAAATTTCATCTGAAGGAGAAAAAAAAAGATGGGTGCAAATAAGTTTGAGATGACTTATGCTGTCCAAACCATACCACTGAAGGTGCTGATGACTACTAATTTTTTAACATGACCTGCCATTTGGAAAAACAGTTCCAGCAAGAAATGAGGCTCATGGCACTTTAAGAATCCCAACTTTGCAGCAAAGAACCAGGAAAGTTGATGCAGACTACAACTCTGGGAACCTCAGGTCATCATAGGTCGACAGACTAGAAACTGGGAGCCTGAGGCATACTGCCTCTGAAACACAGCTGAAATGTATTATATACTTCTATGTCCAACAGCTCTGGAGTAGATCCCTGTTACTTCAAAATTAAGATCAAATGTTCTGGGGACTCTGGAAACTGTCTCAAGAGAGATCAAGGTCAAAACCACACTTTGAAATATACTCCCCACCAGCTTCAAAATAAAATTAAATTTTTTCATATATGTGCATTTTACTTTATGCGGGAGCTTCTTTCACTCTGAGCTGACTGTGAGCTAAAAATTTGTTGCCATATTGTGTGTGTTGATATCTTCAACATGTTAATGTTTAATCCTGTGCTCATCAGAAGTAAGAAAAAAAAGAAAGTACAACCAGTATCTGCAAAGTTAAACATTTAAATCAAAGATTTCAGGAGCTGAAAACATGCCTGTACATGAAAAACTTGAGAGGAGGAGGCAAGAAACATTAAGAGATTACTCATCTTTGTCCATTATTCCACCTGGGTGAACAGATCCTTACTGTGCAGTAATAACAGTGCACATATAAGAAAACTGTCAGCAGGTGCATTCAGGATTAAAAGGTTAATTTGCTTTAATATAACAGTTATGTTCCTTACCTTCTGTACCACTGCTGTGGGAATTGGGCACAGTGTCAATGGCTACTAATACAGTAAAATAATGTATTATTTCAAATGGATTCTGTCCAGCCATGCAGACTATGCATAGCAGGCACCATTCTCTGTGCAACAAATTGGATTGTCACTGCAATTTTAAGCAGTTTAGTAGTAAAACCAGTAATAAAATTCTAGTCACCATTTTATATTTACGTTAACTCTTTTTAGCATTGTAATCAGTCCTAGTCTTTTGTGATATTTTTACATCAAATTAAGAAGTAAATTAAGATAAAGAAAACCAATACTTCCAAAGAACTTAAAGGAGAAAGGCTACAATATATTTATGTGGAAGCAGAATGAGAGTAAAACTGTTTGGTTTTCAAATTCACGCACAATTTTAAAAAAAAATATTAATTAGTCACTAAATTTTGTCATGTCAGTTTTCTAGGGATAATAAGTATAAATACTGACAAATGAAGATGAGAAGGCTGGATTCTTTAAGGTGCCTTCCAGCTCAAGTTCTTCTATGATTCTATGGCACTGTGTCCAGTACTGAGCTCCCCATTAAAGAGATGTGGGCATACTAGAGACAGATTAGCAAACAGACATTAAGTTAGTAAAGAGACTCTATTCTCTCCTGTGATGAAACATACACCACTCCTTACAATTAAGTTACTAGTAATTATAATCTTCTTTATTGTTTTCTCTGGCTACTGAGTTATCTAAGGGTGGTAATATAAGTATGTCATCACAAACTTGTTCAGAAAGTTTAGGAATTGTAAAGCCTAGCTGAGTAACAAAACAGAATATGAAGAAAGCGTGCTGTCCTGGCTGAGGGGAGAGAAATTCTAGGTAGCAAGATCTCTTTTGCTTAGGTTTTTCTGCCATTGAAAGAATTCTACAGATAAAATTATGTTAGTGGTAGATAAGTGAGTTCCACTTCACATGGAAAACTGCACTCTTCGCAACTGATGTATCTAATGTTTGCAACCTGTTGTGGTGATAAAATCATGTCTAATATATTTGAAATAGACTAGTTTATTTAATCTGAGATCAGAGGCTAAAAAATTTGCCTAGAGTCTGGTCAAGCTAGCGGCCCTTCTGTTGGACACCTTGACTGTGCCTACCCATGTAGGTACTTTACTACTTTCGTGCTATTGGTTTTGAAGCTTTTGTAAGAAAACACACCACACACTTAGCTCTATGCTGTTGTCTGTGAAGGAAGATCTATGTTTTAATGTTGGAGTCTGTGGGATATTTGCTAGCAGTTAGTTCTTTTCAGGACTATTTCTCTTTTGATGGAATCAAAAACAGGACTGAAGAACTGCAAGCCAATCTCCTCAAACCCTTCTTTTTTAGGAAACCAATTCTGGAGTGTGAGGTGGGAATTTATTTCCATTTCCCTGGCAGTCAATGTATTTATTAGAATGTAGTTTAGTATGAGGAAATCAGGAACAGACAATGTGGAGTTAAGAGGATATTTATCTTGACAAATCTATTTAGTTTTCCTCAACAGCATATATATACTCAAGGTTTTCACTTCAGTAAGCCTATTGATACGTTTCCTACAACAATCTGAAATTTAGTTTCAGAAACATAGTCTAGACATACCACAACAAGGTCACACAAAAGTGATGAGAAAATCTTTTCCAGAAAACAACAATAACTATTTTGCTATGAAGACTGAGACTCAATGAAACACAATTCTACACAAATTTGTCCCTCTTCCCTTTACCAGACAATATTTTCATGACAAGCATAGGGGATGTTGAGGTTTTTATTCTTGCAGGTAAGGAAAGAGACAGGTAGGACATACAGCTCTCTGGAGTACAATTTTAAATAAGGACATACTGTAAAGACAGAACATATGATCCCAACCTACAGTCTAGACGTATTTGTTCTGCTCTTGTCTGTGACCATCACTGACATACAGCAATGACTTTTCCCCTAATTCTCATGGCTGCTCCTTGTTATTGATTGGCCTTGATAGCTAATATTAAAAGTTTTCACAACTGAGACAGTTCATTAACCTGCTCTTGTGCACAGTGCAGCCTCTGTGTCACTCGGATATTGCTATTTTATAATTTCAGGAACAATGTGCACAGTGAACTTTGTAACACTGTTAGAATTCACACCTTAACCCAAACACATTGACTGTCCTTGCAACAGTTGTCACCTCCAAAGACCTGCCACTCAAAATTTTACGTTCTTCACGCCTGAAACAAGGGGCATAAATTGAGCTGGAACCTAACTTAAACAAGGGCATTTTATTGTCCTCATGGACTCAGGGCAGAAATGCAAGGAGTGTTTCTGTGAGTGATAAGATAAACTCCTGAGCAGATGGTCCTTCATCATAGGTTATTCTATTTCTGCCAAAGGATTTTTTTTTTCAATGAACACCCTACTGCTGTATCACTAGCTAAACTAAAACAAAATGAAAAAAAGAGAAGCAAAATTCTACTTTTCAGAGGTTTAAATTCCTTACCTTGAACACATCCCCGGATGGGGCAGCCGCAGCTTCCCTGGGAAACCTGTTCCAGTGCCTCATCACTCTAATGATGAAGAAATTTCTTATGTCAAGGCTAAATCAGCCCCTCTCCAGTTTATACACATTAATATGTCAATGGAAGAAAGGTGAGGAACTGTCTAAAATACCCTTTTTCTTAGCTTTAACTAGAAGCGAGCTGAACACAGCATGGGGAAATAAATTAATTCTAAAGTCAGAATATTCTGCTTGAGAATGGAGGGTCAGATTCTTCCTTGGGCTAAATCTTTTTCTACTTTGCTAGTTTTAGGTGTAGAAATATTGATTCATATAACAGGAAACATTGTTTAATGCAGAGTTTTTGTATTTCCAGCAGAGAACATTATCATAATGCTTCAGGGAAAATCCAAGAACCGTATGACAGAAAACAACTGCTTAAGTAAGGGTTGAGTTTTACTCTGGGTCATATCAGATAATCCCGTGGGGCACTGTGACCTTTCCTCTAGTTCTGAAGCTACCTTTAAGATATCTCACTTCTCACACATCCCCATCTGCTGGCAGGTAATACTTTGACATTGCCCTCTGAGTGGCTGGGTTCTGAGTAGTGGCATTTGACTTCCTATGCTGGATTCCCACTACATGAATTCATTTTCACTCCATTGTGGTGACAGCAGCAGATGGCTAGTCCAGCAGCCCTCCAGAGGAAATCACTCTGTCCTTGCAGCTATCTGCAATATTGGGAAAGTAAACACGTCATGCCAATAAACTGTAAATGCCTCATAGCATGGCAAAAGAGACAGGTGTGCACAAAAACAGTGTGTTTAGTATCTAGTTGTAACCAGAAGTGTTTAGACAATTAAGCAGCTGGCTGATTTGGGAGTATGATGACTTTTTTTCCCCTGTGGATAAGCCACAGGACTGTTAATTAAAATTTCTAAAGAAGCATGAGCCAGGGACATACAGCAAGATTAAAGAAACACAGTCAGTGTAACAAAAACCTAAAGAAAGTGCAATAGCTGATTATAACAAAAAATACGCCTCTGAAGTCTAAATGAATATAATTTCTGCATGATCAGATTCTGTAATTGGCCACATAAACACCTCTAACTGCTCCTTGTCCCTCTGGAAGCTGTATCTTTCAAAGTAGTTTCTAGTGTAACTTTTTCCATGTCTTGTGTGATTTAACATCAGTTTTATTTAGATTTAAATAAATGTTAAGTTCAATTCTTGCATATGCTTTCATTTGTTTTACCAATGGTTACTTTTTTAAGAAAAGAAAGACAACCTAATTAATTTCAGAATATATTCTGACATAGATACAACAAATGCTCCTACCATCCTTGTTTAAGTTCTTGCATTATTTGTTAAGTTCATTTTTGCCTTTGTTTGAAAGGCAAACCTGCCGTTTAATTTTAATTACAACTGGACTTGGGGAGATACTATCTCAAAATATTTTTATTTTCCACTGTTGTAACATGCACTATGTTTATTTTCATTTCTCCTGTTTTAGTGATCTCTTCAAAAACTTGCATAGAGTATTTGAAGACCAGCTGGTCAAGACATAAATAAACATTGCTTTTCCTAACACAGAATTTTATATTGTTATTGATATTCCACCAAACCAAGGAAAGAGTTTAACATCTTTGGTTGAAATTACTTACAATAATGTACTGATACACATTGTAAATATGGAAAACATATTTGCTTTTCATCTCATAGCCTGAATGACAATACCGGTCAGACTGGGATACTTAAGCAAATGTGTCTGCCACTAACCCTATGGCTCATTAAACTCTAGCATCTGTTCTGTAATTTTACCATTAATCAGGTCTATTGGCAACAGAACAACAATATTAAGAGGGCACTGATCCTGCAAGGAATGGAATGTGTGCTTTACTTCATGTGCTGTGTGGTAATGCCATTGAATTAATTTAGTGCATGAATCTAGAGATGTTTGCTTTCAGGACTTAAAGACTAATCGACCATTAGCTTTTGAGATCTGGGAGGTAGCGTCTCTCCTGTTTAGCCATCCCACCTGTAAAGGTGTCCTTTACCAGCATCTGTAAGACAAATACTGACAACCCTGGAATTCTAATGCTACACAAAGGGCTCATTACTGTACTGTTCAAGAAATGAACATAATGTCATCCTGTTTCTTAATGAAACACTCTCAGTGAAGAAGTTTTGTCCGCATGCATAACTTAGTCATAAGCTACTGCCTTCCATTTCTGCAGAGAAATATCTGTGGCATGCTGGAGTCTCTGATTCTGTATTTGCTGAAGATGGATAGGAATAATACCTGGAACTTAGGATCACAGAGCTAGTTTCTCTAAATTCACTGCCTAATCCCTTTGCTATATGAGAAACAGCACCAGAGGTCATTGACAAATTAAACATCCACTGAAATACTCCTTGCTGAACAGAAGATTCTGTGAAAATAAAAGCTGAGGAAAATTTGTAGGGCTCAGGTTTTAAAAGCCCCATCAGTAAAAGGTTAAGAAAGCTCATTGCATTATTATTAGTAAAAGAAGCTAATCACAGAGGTGTCAGTTTTGTCCTAACAGCTTCATTTACAACACATATGAAGAAGAAATGTAGAAAAGAAAAATAATTAAAAAAACTCAACCAACCAAACAGCAGTTAAAACAGGCTAAATAGAATGTTGATGGCAAGTACTATTAATCACCATAAAAATCAATGATATAATCTAAATATTTGAAACTGATTTTATATAAAATCCCTTCACTATATGATTCTTTGTTGGGAATGTATTGATTCTCCTGGAAGAAAGGCAAGCATGTGACTCTGGTGACTTTCCTTTTGATCTTCCAGCACAGCATGAGATTCTTAGAGGTGCCATTTATACAATTAAGCAAGTGTACTGAAAAAAAAATCTGTCATTTTCATTGTTTTGTGGAAAATCTAAAGCCCATAAACAAGTATAATATTGCTTGTATGAGGATCTACAGGGTTTTCAACTTTCTGAAGAAGTGAGAGAGAAATGCCATGCAAAGCAGTTATAAATTCTTCCTATGAAGCAAAAGAGGGAGGAAATATCCCCTCTCATCTTTTAAGTGGGTTCAAGCACCCCCTGACAGTGTGGCTAAGGTTGGGACACATGGGACTCCTAGCGGGGCTAAAGCCCTTGCTAAAAACTTAGCTAAGCTCGTAAATCAAACTTTAAACTAGATGTGGAGGGGGAGGGTATTGAGACCAGGCTAGGCAAGAGCGAGCCTGGCCTTGGGGCACTAGAGATTAGGAGAGGGTGTGCTGGTGAGGACAACCAGCACATCATACCACATAAAGTGGGGGAGAGTGCACCTTGGAGCAGTAAAGGAGATACAGGCACTCTGGTGCAAGGTACTCCAGTTGGCAGGCAGTTGGGAACAAACACTGTTCCCTCTAACAGGGCTGAAGGCTGGACAGCTCAACTGAAGTGCTTTTACACCGATGCATGCAGCATGGGGAATAAGAAGGAAGAGCTGGAAGCTGTCATAGGGTAAGGAGGCTATGATGTTGTTGCCGTCACGGAAACGTGGTGGGATGAATAATGCAACTGGAGTAGAGGTATGGTGGGGTACAAACTCTTCAGGAGGGATAGGAAGGGTAGAAGAGGAGGTAGGGTAGCGTTCTTTGTAAGGGAGGAATTGGACACTGTCGGGATGGATTGTGGTGATGAGGAGATTGAGGTCCTGTGGGTTAAAATCGGAGGAGCCCATAAGAAGCTAGATTTTGTGATAGGAGTCTGTTACAGGCCACCCAGCAAAGGAGAAGCTCTTCTATAAACAGCTGGAGTTAATCTCTAGATCGATGCCTCTCATTCTTGTGGGAGACTTTAATCTTTCTGATATCCACTGGAAGTACAATAGAGCAAAAGGAATCAGTCTAGGAGGTTCCTGGAGTGTGTGGAAGACAACTTCCTTGCACAGCTGGTGAATGAACCAACAAGGGAAGGTGCCCTCCTGGACTTGCTCTTTGTGAACAGAGAAGGTCTAGTGGGGGATGTGGCAGTACGGGGGAGCCTAGGACTAAGTGATCATGATTTCTGTTCTAGATGAAGTGAAGAGGGTGCTTAGCAGGATGGTAGCATTAAATTTCCAGAGGGCAGACTTTGAATTCTCCTGAAGGCTTGTTGGCAAAGTCTCCTGGGAGACAGTACTTAAGGGCAAGGGAGCCCATGAGGGTTGGGAACTCTTCAAAAAGGAAATCCTAGCAGCTCAGGAGAAAGCCATCCCCGTGTTCTGGAAAATAAAGCCAGTAGGGGAAAAAAAACAGCTTGGCTGAGTAGAGAGATCTTAAGTGACATTAGGAAGAAGAGGAATGTTTATAGGCTCTGGAAGAGGGGACAGGCCTCTTGGATTGACTACAGGAGGGAAGTGATGTTGTGTAGGGAAAAAATCAGAGGGGCTAAGGCTGAACTAGAAATCAGGTAGTCAAAGTCTGTGAAAGATAACAAAAAAAATCTTTCTATAAATATGTAAATAATAAAAGAAGAACTAGGGAGACCATACATAAAGCAACGGGGACAAGTGAACCTCACGACAAATCAATATGATTTCAGATGAAGGCTTTGTTAAGGATTAACTCGCTGTTTAAATAGACCAAGCAGGCCAAAACATCAGGCAAACATTCATTGGTTACTTCTGCCCTAGCAACTAGCCTTTTTTGGCAATCGCCCATCCCACATCTCTTTCTAGTTAGCTTGCAAACACCAACCCCTATCTGTAAGTTACTTCATTAACATAACACAATAGTCATTTACTACTTTTGTGACTTTCCAACTCCGTCCTACCAGGGCACTTAAAGAAACAATTAGCAGCACATACAGTCCCTATTGGACGCAGAAGGAAAAACAGTTACAGGGGATGAGGAAAAGGCTGAAGTACTTAATGCCTTCTTTGCCTCAGTCGTTAATTGTAAAGAAAGTTCCCCCTGTGTACAAACTCCAGAACTAGAGGAGCAATACAAGGCTCCCATGGCCCAAGAGGAGGTGGTCAGAGACTTGCTAGCCCAACTAGACACCCACAGGTCTATGGGGCCAGACGGGATTCACCCAAGGGTATTGAAGGAAACTGGCGGATGTGCTAACCAAAACCCTTTCCATAATCTTCCAACAGTCCTGGAAGACTGGAGAAGTTCCACTGGACTGGAGGCTGGCTGATGTTGTGCCCATCTGCACCAAGGGTTGTAGGGAGGATCCGGGGAACTACAGGCCAGTCAGTCTGACCTCAGTGCCAGGGAAAGTCATGGAACAGGTGATCTTGAGTGCTATCATGAAGCACATGCAAGAGAACTGGGTGATCAGGCCCAGTCAACATTGGTTCACAAAAGGCAGGTCTTGCCAAACTAACCTGATAGCCTTCTATGACAAAGTGACTCGGCTGCTGGATGAGGGAAAGGCTGTGAATGTAGCCTACCTGGACTTCAGCAAAGCCTTTGACACAATTCCTCACAGTATTCTGCTATGGAAACTGTCAGCCTCTGGCCTGGACAGGTGCACATTCTCCTGGGTGGAAAACTGGTTGTATGGCCAGGCCCAGAGAGTGGTGGGAAATGGTGTTAAATACAGCAGGAGGCCAGTTACAAGTGGGGTTCCCCAGGGCTCAGTGCTGGGTCCAACCCTGATCTATGTCTTCATCAATGACCTGGATGAAGGCATTGAGGGTACTCTTAACAAGTTTGCAGATGACACTAAGCTATGTGGAAGTGTCGACCTGCTGGAGGGTAGGGAGGCTCTTCAAAGGGACCTAAACAGGCTGGACCTCTGGGCAGAGTACAATGGCATGAAGTTTAACACGACCAAATGCCGGGTCCTGCACTTGGGGCACAACAACCCTATGCAGAGCTACAGACTAGGAGAAGTCTGTCTAGAAAGCTACCTGGAGGAGAGGGACCTGGGGGTATTGGTTGACAGCCAACTGAACATGAGCCAGCAGTGTTCCCAAGTGGCCAAGAAGGCCAATGTCATCCTGGCTTGTATCAGAAACGGTGTGAGCAACAGGTGCAGGGAGGTTATTCTCCCTCTGTACTCAGCACTGGTGAGGCCACTCCTTGAATCCTGCGTTCAGTTGTGGGCCCCTCACCACAAGAAGGATGTTGAGGCTGTGGAGCGAGTCCAGAGAAACGCAATGAAGCTGGTGAAGGGGCTGGAGAACAGGCCTTATGAGGAACGGCTGAGAGAGCTGTGGTTGTTTAGCCTGGAGAAGAGGAGGCTGAGAGGAGACCTCATTGCTCTCTATAACTACCTGAGAGGAGGTTGTAGAGAGGAGGGAGCTGGCCTCTTCTCCCAAGTGACAGACGAGAGGACAAGAGGGAATGGCCTCAGGCTCCGCCAGGGGAGATTTAGGCTAGACATTAGGAGGAAGTTTTTCACAGAAAGGGTTATTAAGCATTGAAACAGGCTGCCCAGGGAGGTGGTTGATTCACCTTCCCTGGGGGTGTTTAAAGCATATGTAGACAAGGTCTTGAGGGACGTGGTTTAGTGATTGATAGGAATGGTTGTACTTGATGATCTGGTGGATGTCTTCCAACCTGGTGATTCTATGATTGTATGATTTCAAGTTTGAGAGGTTCTCCAAAACCACCCTACAATTTCAATTCAAGTGCAGTACAGTGGAGAAAAGCTAGTTACCGGGAAGCAGGACAAGTATAAACTCAAGCACCAGGAGACACAAATTTACTTTGAATCAAAAGCTGAAGGAACTTTCCTCCAGCTTTATTCAGTATCTTCTCCAACAGTGAACCTAACAGGGTTCCACACTTAGTTACGGTGGTAGTTAGTCATATACCAGGGATACATCCCTGGGTAACGCAATAGCCTCAGACCTCTAGGAGTTTGGATGGGAATAGATTCTGCTCCTTAAGGCTGCAGAACTTTTCAAGAATTCTTAAGAAATAAGTCAGAGCGACACATTTGATTGAAATATAGAGAGTCATCTTAACACCATGCATTTGTATGTCAGTATAAGAACTACAAATGATGCAATGTTAATGTGAAATTGGGATATTGAAGGTTTGATGATTTTGTACTCAACAATGACTACCTTGTGTGACTTTGGGCAAATTATTTGTTGTCTTAGATACCACTCACCTACAGAAGAACCATTAACACTCTATCTCATTAGCACTCTTAGGAAAAATGTATTAACTATGTGAGATGCTCAGGTACATTTGAGAAGAATTTAATACATATACATACCAGTGGTTCATATGACTGAGTTGCTTCATTCATAGTTTGGCTTTGTGCAAATAATGATCATGACAGAAAAATATATTGTATTTTATCATCCTTTCACACTGAATATGATAGATAATAATGCACAAATTGAAAGAGGACTTCTTGGACTTTAGATTTTATACAACATACTACAATTTCACACCTGCAAGAGCCTGTCACATATTGTTGAGGAAAGCCTAGGGCAAGTTTCACAAAGTGAACTCTATTTTACATCTTCATCAAAGAACAGTGCAACAAGCAAGTGAACCAGAAATGTCACAAAGAGATGAAACAGTCAATTAAATAGGCAGTTTTCTTGTTTGCATCCTGGTAGATGAGACATGAAATTAAGCATAGAAGATATTTTGCAAGGTATCTAAATTGATGTGTGCCTTGCAGTAAAGTTTTGATGATGAAAAAACAAGCATAAGATAGTGTGATATGAAGTGAGGCAACACTGGATGAGAGCACTTAAATGGATCTGTTCACAGAGGAATAATGGGAATAATTTTAGTCTTATCTTTTTATTCTGTGCTTTGTGTTGTCTCTCTGAGCAACTTTGTATCACTCAGGCTCAAAATTCCCTTCTGCTGTGAATGATGTAAATGTCCTGTGAGACTCTTTTCGTGAAATGATATGACAATTTTGTCATTGGACACTTGATCCTAAATTAACCAAGGATCAGCACAATTCTGGCATTTTTTTTATCTCTTGTACAAAACTTAGTGCTCCTTGAGCTGGGTTTTTTTGACAATTGTATCCTGTAAATCAAATATTTTCTATTGCAGAATATTTTATGTATATATTATCAAGCTGAACTTGAGGAGATAGTGGTTCTATCTTAAAAATCTGAAGAATTAGCAAAGTGGCAATACTGTCAAAGATTTGCTTTTCAGTTTTTCTACAGATCAGAAATTCTATCCTCTGTTTTTGGAGGGATCAGAGTCAACTGAATCAACTGCTGTTCACATGAAAATGTTGATTATTTTATTTACAATTCATAAAGACTGAGAAAATGATCTCATCTGACGATAGTGTTGTATGCATAGGTGTTTGGAGCATCCCAGTGTACATGAGTGTTTCCACAAATAGTGGGTTGTGTAAACAACTGAAAAGATTCATACAGGTGGAGACGTGCTGCACTCAAGAAAATTACTGATTCTTTTATCCTTGATGGTATTATTTAGGAACACCAGATTTTTGATATTTGATACTAGACATGAAGGTATCAGATCTGTTGGTGGAACATAAAGATATTCTGAGTAGAGGGGATGAAATGTCTTTTTCAAACGAAAGACCTGCTTGTTCCAGATTAATACATTTATTACTTTTATTGTGTCTTCATTGGTATTTTTCTTTTATTTTGGTTTAGTGATTTTTTTGTTGTCTGAGTTTTTTGTGTGTTTTGTTTCTTTTTGTTTTTAAGACACCTGACCACATTCAATTGCATAAAACATAGGGAGGAAAACATAGGGAAGATATTTGCCTCTTTCTCCTCCCCTCTTCTATTTAATCAAGTGATCTCTAAGGAAATACTAACTGCAGAATTCCAGAGTAATGCTGGAGTGTATGTTTTAATTATTGTCAAGAGCATGCTCTTTCGAGATGCCTAAATGGAAACGATAGGATCTCTCTGGACTCTTATTAAAAGTTACACAATTATGTCATAGTCATCACAGGGGTATTGTCATCAAATAGTTTCAATGAGCTAGCTGATGGCTTAGACTGAGCAGTGTGCTTCAGATTTCCTCCCATTCACAGCCAGGGAAATGAGAAAATGAATAAGAGGAAAAGAGACTTATGGATTGGGAAAAAAAAATTCTGAAACAGCTTTAATGAAACAATAAGCATGAAAAGGAAAGATAAAAAAAATGAATGAAACATATACACGTAGATAACACTGAAATTTCACTCCCCAATGATTTTCACATCACCACTGACAATTTAGGGTCAACACTGTACTGAGTGTTAGATGGGAGCTGGCTTCAGGAACTGGATGCAGAAATGGACAGATTGATATCAAAGAGTTCTTCCAGAATACTGGACACCAAAGAAGAGAGGATGACCTTCATGGTCTCTTGGTTTTATATTGAATATATGGAATATATAGAATGGAATATGCTGTTGGTCAGTTTTGAATCACTTGTTTTCTCCACTCTTCCCTGCAACTCTGACCCTTTAAAACCGTTGCCTTTTGGCTTTCTACTCACTTCAGCAATCCCCTTCATTTCTATATGAAATGAAGGTCTCTACACATCTTTCATCCTACTACCTAACAATACTATAAATATCAAACAGTATCACTTCTAGAAGCTGGCTTTGGCTAACAAAACCCACTCTTCAGGAAAGACGGACTGTTAGAAAATGTTTAACTGAAAAGTTCAAGGAGGATGGGTTCTGTTTTAACTCAAACCAGGTCATAGCCGAAGTATTTAAGATAAGTCTGATTTTGAGTTAATCGGAAATTATTTTTTGTCAAAACCTGCCAATAAGAGAAAAAAAGATCAGTATTTTGAAGTAAAAAATATTTTATTTGTAAAGAATATTCAGTAAATGAAACCCTTAGTGCATCAAAATGAAAATAAACTGTTACATCCACTTTCTGAAATGTAGTCTTCTAGACAGTTAATACTTTTTAAAAAGGTTTCTGTGAACATATGTGAAGAGGAGTAAAACATAGCATAGTGAGTCTGGTTCCTCAATATCTACCATTAAATAAGGAGGATTGTGATTTTAGAGCCAAATTGTTCTCTGCCTTCATCCTGTTATATACATCTGACAGTCAAAAAACGCTATGACTTTTTCATAGCTTCTAAATAACATATACCCATTACTTTCTGGACCCTTGGACTTCTGGAGGGATTATGTGGTGTGGTCATTTTCTGCATGATCTAAAAAAACCTTCATCTGTAGCCAGAGAAAATGTCACTTTGTGCATACTGGGCTAAATCTACATACATAAACTGCTCTTCATTTATTGTCATTCACAGAAACTGAACTGACTTTGGCAATGTGAGTGCTAGGAATATCTACCTTTGTAAACAGAAGTAGGAAAATCACTTATGATTACATCTCAAATTGTTAGACACAACTTTGCCAAACCAAACAGAAACTGAAATGTCACACTGGACGTGTGCCGCAGTATTATTTTTGTTTTATTTTGAATAATGAGCTGTTTAGATGCACCAATGACAAGCAGTGAAATGGAAAGTGTTTCTGCAACTGGCTCAGCCTTTTAGTACGTTGCTTGTGATCTGCTGCAGATAACTGTCTCAAACTGGGATTGCAGCCTATTAAAAAATTTAATAAAGATTCAAGGGCACTCAGATAAACCTGACAGATATTCCAGGGTTTGTCTCCTTCAAAGGCATTTTGGATTTTCCTCTTCCTTCAATACCAGATTCTGAGTTGAAGAGGGAGAGTAGTTCTGATAAAATCATTCAAATTGCTGATCAGACTCTTGCCAGAAGAAGGAACAAGTGATTATGGCTTTCTCTTAGACAGAGTTCCTAGCCTTTTTCCAAGACCTATCTATGCATTTGTCTTCCAAATGCTTAATTCTGAAGGAGACCAGCTCAGCCCATTCCATGGCTGCATTGGGCAGTGCATGGTCAGGACACATGCACCAGTCTGGAAACCCCTTATCCCATGTCATCCTCAGGGGACTCATTTCAGGCTTAGTACTAGTTCTCATCTCTCCAGGTACCTGTCCTGAGTACCTGTAACAGTGACAAATTAACAAGGAGGGGAGATTTGCTGTCTTACAGGTTTTAAAATTTTGATTATTTTACCACAAATTATCTGGACGGAAGCTGGCCAGTGGGGCTAAAATTAGTTGTATGGGTTCCTCGTCTTTCATTAGAAAATCAAATGTTTATTTTAGAATAGGATGAACCTCTGTCTGGATGTGTTTCTATTAGCACATGGATTTACCACCAGTCTTAAAAAAGGACCTGCTATCTCAGCAGGTAAAATGGAGTGAATCAAATCTCCCTGTTTGCCCTAAACCACTCAGCCAAAAGGATCTGGCCTTTATACCTGGGGACCTGGGTACAAGTTCAATGATGATAAATTTTTTCTGCAGCTCTCTGGGATCTTTTGATTTATAAAACATATATTGGTTAAGGTCATTGTATTGGCAGCCTTGAGAAGCTCTTTATTTTAACATTATTAAAAAAAGTTCTAACAGCAAAAGTTCTAACACTAGTGCTAACAGCAACATTCAGTTAGTGATCTCGTGCAACATCTGTCAAACTAGAAGGACAAACAAAAGTATGCAAGTTACAGAAGAAACTTAAAAGATGACCTGAAGGGGGTCATTGCCTGTGTTCATAGATCTTCAGATTGCTATAAAAGAAGGCAAATTCTTATCAGTGTCAATGCAATTGCTTGAGTCCTCTCTCAGAGTGAGAATCGGGCATAAGCTTGCACAAGGTAATCTCTGGACACATGCACACCTAAGTATATGTTGGTTGGAAGAAGGAAGATGAAGGAACTGAGAAGAAAATGGTGACTATGGCTTGTTTGGGGTTATGGGGAAATCAGAATCTTTCCCATCTCTAATACAAGACTTTATTACTGTGCTGGAAGTTTATAAAGCCACTTTGTCCCTGTAGCATTCCTAGCACAAGTTACTTTACTAGATGAATGACTTTATTTTGAAAGAGAGGAAAAAGGCAAGTTTCTACCAATTAAAAGGGTCTCTGTGATGGACACTGTTTTCCACTTAATGTAATAATCATGCAGGAAATATTTTTCAATAACCCATCTGCAACAATAAAAATCTTAGCATAAGATATTAATCTTCACAAGTGATGAGTAAGTGTCATTGTGTGATGCATTGTGAACTATTAAATCTCCAACATTTTGTTGTAATGTGAGATAAAACCAGGGGAGTGCCCTGATGGTAAACACACTGTGCCTTGCAAGTCTATTGTACCTCTTCAGTATAGTCATACTTTCTTCTCTTTGTACACATAGTTCATTTCACCTGATGTTTTAATCTACATTTATCTCTTTGATTAATTGAGAATATCTGGGCTCTGTGCTAAGGGACAGAAGCCAAGAGCTTATTTCCAACTTTATTTAAAATTTATTAGGAGGTAATCTTGTTGAATATCAATGAAGCAAAAGAAACTAGGAAAACAAAAGGATAAAAATGGTAGAAAAGGATAAAGAGAAGAATTAATATTAAGAGATCTCATTCTTTTACCTTAAATAAACTACATTTTCAAAAGTGCAAAGCATAATCCCCAGAGAGACTTTGGAACTGATACTTCATTTGTGTTGTCAGAGGTGTCACAGATACCAGAAATTATGTTTTAACAAGTTTCACACAATTTCCTCTCTTTTTAAAATCCCGTTTTCACTGGTAGAGACATAGCAGTGGTCATTATTGGTGCTGGTTGTGCCCTAACTATTGTTTCCCCATCTCCAGATATGAATCTGAGCCTGGACCACAAAGACAGTCAGGAGTAGGTTGTTAGGAATTTAGCCACCTCAGCATTCTTGGCAAGGGAGAGAGGAAGAAAGTGACTTTGCTATTGATAGCTTAGAGAAGCTCCTTAAGCTGGGGGGCTTTGCCATGAGGAGGGCTTGCTTCCAGATGGTTCTGAGCCATGAGTAATTCCTCTGCTGGCTTTGTAGAGACTGAGCCAGAATGTGGCAGTAGAGTTAATGGAAATACACCAGCAGACACACTGCTATTGGTAGTGTGACTGTTTGCCAGAGAAACAGAGGTCCCTCCCAGCCTTCCCAGAACCAGCAAGCTTCCAACTAGAACTAAAGGCAAAACTATAAAATAAAGTATCAAGTACAGCTAGTCAGTCCCAAAGCAGGCATTCTTTTGAACAATTTTTATTCATTGTCTTAGCTATGCTTTGTCCTTGCTCAAAACCAACCTTTGAAACTTATTTTTTTTCCCCCAATATCTATCATAATGGAACCCCAAAAATTGCATTTCAACACTTCCAGCACCAGTTTTCTTTTTCTATGGCTGCAGAACAATTTTAAGTAGTATTTAGTGGTGATACATGGTTTTGGAAAGGCTGTTTAAGTACAACTCCTGATTAGAAATCAAAATAGTTACCCATCCTGTCCCTGTTTGTCCATCACCCATTCCTCCTCCCCAACCCACTTCCTAGCTAAAAGTATGTGGCATGTGTATCTACAAATGACAACATCTTGGCAAATGGTATGGCTAGATAAAAGAACATCAGGATTGAATTTAGAATCTGGAACAGACCAGTAAGTTGCCTTTTTGTTATGTTTTTTCCAGAACATTTAGTAGACAGCAGATTGAAATGGAGAGATTTCCACCAAGTGAAGTGCCAGCTATAAAGAAAAAAAAATATTCTAAATGATCTGGATATGGATTAAGCAGACTTTAAAGTAACATTTCCGGTAGATGCTGGATTGCTCCAACACAAGATTTGGGGCAACTCTGGCAAAGCTAGAAGCAATGCTCAGTAAGCGAGAATTGGCAGTATGGGCAGTAAATTCTGCAGCCAGGCAGTATATCCAGGTAAAAAGGTAGGGTTTTTTTAGCTAGGATAGCCCAGGAAACCGAGGAGGTCTTGAGGAGTAGGCAGCTTCTGACTGATGGAAGCAGTAGCTGCCATGTAGTGGCTGACACCAAGGGATGGTCTTGGTAGCAGCTGTTGGAGATTTAAATGATCCCTAGGAAGTGATGCAAACAGGAGAAGGCAAACAGGTGCCTGGTACATCAGAAAAGCTGGACACAGCAATTTGTTTGGGCAGGGTGAGCAGGCGGGGTGAGCAGGGACCACACTGGTGCCCAGCCTGAAGGACAGGAGTATCACAATGATCACTGGGCAGAAAATAAAGAATGCTCTGTACTAGCCATGACTGATGCTGCCTCCCAAGCAGAGCCCCAGTGCACATATTCTGCTACCCAGAGTCTGGGCTGTAGGGCGTGTCCCTCTTGCACTGGTCTCAGACACCACTGGGGAATTCACCAGTGGTAGCTGCGTTTGGTAGAGCAAGGTCAATATTGTGGAAATGACCCAATAAGTTAAATCTATGTAGAAAGGAACAAATATTCAGTTTTGATGTTTCATCTTTACTATGATGGAATCTTCTTGAATTGCAAGTGTTTTGTTAGACAGAGCTTTCCTGTGGATGCATATCAGGGTATTAATTTTAGTGGTAGCAACCTACTGGTGAATACCCTGGATGACTTCCTTTCCCATTCTGCTCTTGGGTAAACTAACTAGGAAAGCAAATCTGCAGCTATACAAGGTTGACCCTAAGTCACAAAGCATCATATCTAATGGGTTGAAAATTTCAGTTTAAGGAAAAAGAATAATCTAAAAACTCATCAAGCCTTTTCACTACTCTGTATCATTTGTTTTGGGATGAACATCCTTCTGGAAAAAGGGAGTGATTTACTGGATGATGGGTAAGTTCAGTAAGCTTCAACTCTAGATAACTTCCTCAGTTATCACGAAAGTCTGAGATCACAGCAGATCTTAGAGATCCCACTCAAGATCAAGATATTGCCTGCTGAGAAGCTGCTCAAAGACCAACTAACTGAATCTTAACGTTAAACATCAGACACATAAAATCACGCTGCTCCACTTGACCAAGTCAATTCCTTAGTTTTATGCCAATTAAAAGTATCATATTAACCTTGAAGTAGTCAGGCAGCTGGACCAAATGATCATCATAGGTCACTTCCAAATAAAAATGTTTTGTTTTATTTTATTATATTCTGTATACATCTTTAAAAACATCAGCACCTATTGATTAAGGGAAGCTTTCTAAACACTCTTTCATAGTTTATATTTTTTGGTTTTGATTTACTTTGGAAAATGTATCAGTACTTACTTAAACAGAAATCTTACATGTCTTAGGTTTGGTTATCATATGTCAGTTAATGAAATGCTGAACCTGACTGAATATTATTGAACATGAATACTATGGAAAATTACTGAATACAACATAACTTTCCTCTCTATTTCACTGTTATATTCAGTCAGGGTGCTCTTTTAGTCCAGAAATCTGAAATGACAGCAGAATGTTTTAGGAATCCCATTATCAGTTTGCCTAATGCTCCCATGCCGCAATCACTCATCTATCATCTCAGCAGCCAAATGTTAATTTGACATCTGTTATACCCAATTCCAATCACTACCCAGAATCTCTCTGCACACAAATAATTTATCCTGTTTACAACACAAATTGCCCAGAGAGTATACCATCTTTGCAAATTTAATGAAGTTATTTAGTAAAAGGAAAAACATTAAAGGAGTAAAGGCTTGCAGCCAGCATTTGGACCATCTGAGGCCATTTCCCCATGTGTAATTCTCCAAATCTTCTGTGAGATTCCTGACTGCAGCTCTAAGAATGAGCCTTGATAGGTTTCTAAATCAGTATTAAACAGATGGAAATACTGTTATGTGTGACTACTGCAGTAGATTGTGATCTCTTATTGTAGCAAAAGAGTACCAGTGGTCACTAGGGAACCAGCCATCCCATTTTGCCTGATTTTCCTCATTATATCTGATAATTAATAAGATAAGTGCTAACAGAATATTTCATCACTACCCTCCTAAGACAAGGTTCTGTCTAAACTGTATTAATGTAATCCTAAATTTTTGGCTCATCTTTTTTGCCTGGATATGTGAAGACTGTTTGCCCAGTTAAGCAGCACACCAAAACTGGTAAAGACATAAGCACACCTACAATTTTATTCTACTTGTTTGTCAAAAAAGAGACACATTTTACCTCAGTTTTTTATTGCTTCTTGATCCCATTGAAATGAATGAGAGAATGGTATAAAATATTTTTTTTTTTTCTGGTAAAGCATGACATTATTTTCCATAAATATGTGTTGACTTTGTTATATTACATAGAAAACATTCAGTGTTATGAGTTACAGGAACCAGCACAGGATTGACTTTTCACCATCATTTTTTCAGGTTTTTCCCATGCATTCATGACAACTTCACAACTGGTAAAGGTCTGGATTCCACAATCTGTGAAGAATGTGTGCTAGACAGACAGAAACAAACTGTGTTTGAGATAAATCCAATTGCTGTGCAGATCATGATAGGTATAACTGAAAGCATTTTAATGTGAGGCAGGGTGAAAGACAGTGATTGCCAGTTAGAGCAAACAAGTTCAGGAAAATCTTCAATGACAGTATCTTCAAAGCCAGGAGCAATTCTAATTAGTATCAGACAATCTCGGCCAAAAGAATAGTGCACCTAAGAGAGAAAATCTCCTTCTAAACACCAAAACTACTTTCCCCATCACCAGACTGTCTGTAACTGATAGTCATGACCACAACTTTCAAATAATGTCGCTAGGAATAAATCATGATACCCACTTGAATTTAAGATTTCGTTCTTTTGTGTCAGTCACTGCATTTTAATGGTGAGATAAACATAATTGATTTTCTTTCAGAAATTTACCATTAAATAAATAAACAAAACTCTGCTTGCACTTTTCAATATCAAAACCAAAACAAATTTTAAAAGAAAGCATTTTAAAGTTTTAATTAATTTTTTGTAATTTATCATGAAATATATAAAATGTCATAGTAGTACAATCAATAAGTGCATGCTGTTTTAAATATAATAAGTATTCTGCACTTATTTAAAACTATTGAAGGAAGTGTCGTGACTTTTTTCCCATTTCAAAACTATCATTCCAGGTGATGTGTTTCTGCAGAGTAGGTTTATTTTCACTTTCAACTCATCTACATTTAAAAATAATAATTACTCCTTCAAAACCAAAGTATAGATTCTATTAAATATATCTGTCTACTCAGAATATGGAACAGAAAAAAAAATACGTGTTAGAACAGTAATTTGTTTACTAATAATATAGAGTGCATGAAATTTTGGGGATTTTTTTAGTGACATGAAGGCTTTAACCATGATTATTTATCTATCTATTTCACTTTACCTCCAAGCAATTACCAGTAACCAGACATTCATTAAAAGTGGTGTGATGACTACTTAAGGATAAACAAGAAGATTAATTCATCTATTGAACATTTAAACTGTTAGTAAACGGGTGATTCATTAAATAATCCCAGAGGTCAACCAGTTAACAAATTTCTAAGTGGTAAACTTGTAATTGTGCTTCTTACACATTTTCAATTTCAGCCTATTTCTTGTACCTATAGCAACAACAAGTTAAATATGGGCTAACCCAAAGCCTCTTGGAATAACTACAAAAGAATTTGTTTAGGCCCTTTTTTTCTCTTGGGTAACAGTAGCATTGGGGACTGGAAATTTTTTTACAGTACTTTGCTAGAATCATGTTCAGCACATGCACTTTACCCTGGAAGATGATTTATGGTGACTCTAGTCATTGTATGTATATTAGGGGATGTGGTAAATTACTTGTGGAACAGTGCTTATATCATTCAGGAAGTGACTGTAATTAGGCAAAGAACTGCACATCAGACATAGTTCTCTTGAGTCTGGGGAGAAGAAATAGGAGTAATCTGAAGATTCAATATTTAGATGTGAATTAACATTAGTAAAATTGCCATAGATGTATTGTTTGCATTCTCTACAGTTTATGAACTAACCTGCCTCTACTGTGATTATTTAGATTTTTATGATTAAAACTACATTCTTGGCTTTGCGTGAAAGAGACAGTCATGTAGATTTAATGATCAGTGGCATTTCTTTAACAGAGATTGTTTCAGCTGCAAGTTGTGCATTCACTCAAGGACTTGTCATTTTGAACACAATTTAGTGCTAATCCTGATTTGCATAGTGAGATGGTTTTAACTCACATATTTGATGTGCGGAATACAAAAGCTTCCACCTTTTTTTTATTTGATTGTTTGCATTTCAACATCTCAATGATAATTGCTGGTGTAGGGGATACCAACTCAGCAAAATTCTGGCACAGATAAACAGAGAATGGAAGATGGAAGAGAGAGTGATTTCATGAATACTCCAAGTGATTTACGAGTAGCAGCTACTTTTCAAAAGTGCTTTAATTAAGCTCCTACATCACTGATTTTCAGGAAGCTAGAGGCTTCTTAGGGAATGGTGACTTTTTGCTTTTTAAATGCTGGTGATGTCTCCTTGTTCAATCTTGTTATTTGACATAGAGGAGGAAAACACCTGAACTTTCCTCCTAAACTCTCTTTATGTTATAGAAATATAAGAGTAAACTGAATTTTGTCCCAGGACACAATCAGCCAGAGAATGACTAAGAAGTACAAAGTATTCCTCAACGTTGTTCCCGCCAGGAAGGAAAATTTAGGCCTAAGCTGACACTAGAGACTGTTTCCACTTCTCCAGAACAGATCAACACAAGGAATGTCCAGTAGACTTTCCAGACAAAATTGGTTTGCATTATGGAGGAAAGATTTTTTGTCTTTGATAGGTCTGATACAAACTGATCTGACTGAAGGACCAGGATAGCGAAACTGCCTTCCCTTCCTAGAACTTGATTTTTCTATGGAGTTATCAGAAATCCCTGAAACCAATGGAGGTTTGCATCATCCTGTGACTGAACCCTGTCATAAGCCATCACCAATATGACCATGTCAGAATGTTAAAAAAACCCCATTTCTTGAACATCTTGGTTCTACAGGTGCTCCTGCAATTCAATAAGATCTTGCATTGCTTTCCAGAGGTACGGAAAGCAGTCTCAAACATTGCAACAGCAGTAGGAACATGAATGTGAGAAGTGGAACAGGAAAAGGTTAAACAAGATTTATGGTGGAAGAAAACTAGAGTGAAGGAAAAGTGAAGAATAATTCTTAAGGGAAGATAATAAAATAACGCATGATCACTGTTATGTCAGAGGTGAGTTTCCCCAAGAGTCAAGGCTTTCTCCTGAGCTGTTAGGATCTCCTGTTTGAAGAGCTCCCAGCCCTCATGGGCTCCCCCTTGCCCTTAAGTACTGTCTCCCAGGAGACTTTGCCAACCAGCCTTCTGAAGAGTTCAAAGTCTGTCCTCTGGAAATTTAATGCTACTGTCCTGCTAAGCACCCTCTTCACTTTGCCTAGAACAGACAACTCTATCATCTCGTGATCACTTAGTCCTAGGCATCCCCCTACTGCCATATCCCCGACAAGGCCTTCTCTGTTCACAAACAGCAGGTCCAGGAGGGCACCTTCCCTTGTTGGTTCATGCACCAACCGTGCAAGGAAGTTGTCTTCCACACACTCCAGGAACCTCCTAGACTGCTTCCTTTCTGCTCTATTGTACTCCCAGCAGATATAAGGGAGATTGAAGTCTATCACGAGAACAAGTGGCATTGATTTGGAGACTAACCCCAGCTGTTTATAGAAGAACTCATCAGCTGCTTCTCTTTGGCTGGGTGGCCTGTAACAGACTCCCATCACAAAATCTAGCTTCTTATGGGCTCCTCCGATTTTAACCCACAGGCACTCAATCTCCTTATCACCACAATCCATCTCGACAATGTCCAATTTCTCCCTTACAAAGAGGGCTACTCCACCTCCTCTCCTACCCTTCCTATCCCTCCTGAAGAGATTTTACCCCACCACACCTCTACTCCAGTTACATTATTCATCCCACCATGTTTCCATGATGGTAACAACATCATAGCCTCCTTACCCTATGACAGCTTCCAGCTCTTCCTTCTTATTCCCCATGCTGTGTGCATTGGTGTAAAAGCACTTCAGTTGAGCTGTCCAGCCTTCAGCCCTGTTAGAGGGAACAGTGTTTGTTCCCAATTGCCTACCAACTGGAGTACCTTGCACCAGAGTGCCTGTAACTCCTTTACTGCTCCAAGGTGCACTCTCCCCCACTTTATGTGGTATGATGTGCTGGTTGTCCTCACCAGCACACCCTCTCCTAATCTCTAGTGCCCCACATCCAAGCATGCTCTTGCCTAGCCTTGACTCAATCCCCTCTCCCTCCACATCTAGTTTAAAGCTTCATTTATGAGCTTAGCTAAGATTTTAGCAAGGGCCTTAGCCCCTTCAGGAGACCCACATGCCCCAACCTTAGCCACAATGTCAGGGGGTTCACGAACCACCCTATGATCAAAGAATCCAAAGCCCCTTTCCTCGCACCAGGCTCGGAGCCAGGCATTAATCGCGTTCTTTTTTGTAACTTGCAGGTCCACTCCGTTTAGCCTAGGGATGGAACAGAACACAACCTGTGCCCCAGAGCCCTCCATCATCTTCCCAATGGTCCTGAAGTCCTTTTTGACGTCTTTAGACTTTCTGTTTACTAGACCATCATTACCAGTCTGGACTACTACCAGAGGGTAGTAGTCTGTCTCATGGATCAGGGAGGGAGTTTCCTAGCTACTTCCCTCCCTGATGCCCCTGGTAAGCAACAGACCTCTCTGTGGAGCAGGTCAGGTCTGCAAATGGGTCCCTCCGTTCCTTTGAGGAGGGAGTCCCCTACAACAATCACCCTCCTCTTCTTCTTAGTGGAGGATGTTGTTATTTTCTTCTGAGGATGGTGTTTGTTTGCCCAGTATCTACAAGAAAAAATGTGGAAAGCCGTATAGCCCTCACATTCAGATTGGGACTGCGTTGACCTCTGCAGATATTAAACAAATATCTTGATCTTTCTGCTCTTTCTCAGAAATGCAAATATGTCTGTTTGCTCTAATGACATTAAGTATCAGAAATCTGTTTAAAAACTGAAATCAGGAGGCAAAAATGTAGAAGTATTTAGAGACAATTTCAAATTTGTGCGTGAGGCAAAACAAAGTCTGTTACTAGATCTTCCTGAAAACCTGGTAGGCATTCAATATCTTGCGGTCCCCTTCCTGCCAACCCATCCAACTCAGTTACCTCAGTTCACAACCTAGTGCCTCTGATCAAATTAAACTGTCAGCATTTGACTCAAATGTCTCAGGGATCTGGCATGGAAATGGTATGTTCATATATTCCTTTCCTTGTGGAGGAGATCACCAATATCTAATACAGAAATGAATGTGAGGATAGGAGACTTTGTATTGCTGGAAATGAGTTCACCAAACTTCACATGCAAACAGTCTCGAGGTCTACAAGAATACTTGTGTGGGAGAACCTTTCTAGCATGGTAGCTGATATCTGTATGCCTGACTCCCATGACTCCCTGTTTAACAGTGTGATTACTTTCGTGCTCCAGGAGAAGTGTTGTTGTGCTTATTGGAGGGTGAAGAGGTAATCCAAAATATAATAGAGAAAAGACAGCTGTTTTTTGTAAGAGCAAAATGTTGACAAATTGCCTAGTAACGAACTCACCTTGAAAGATGCATATTGCTGTCCACCTGGTGCAAAAATTGGGAAGGCTGTTTCATCAGAAAATAGAACAATCTTGGCACAATCTCAGCGGAATTAAATAACTGTTTAAAGTCAGGCTAATAAGTCCCAGGTTCTTCATCTGCAGAAGCTGAGAGTCTGGATTTCTAACTACTTTTAGTTATGGCTGGTGGAGGCAATGCTCCCTAGTGCCCTCCCTGGGTCATTGCATTTCAAATATCTAATTCTACAAGGTAGTTAGGAATGTGAACATCTTTAAGAAGACGAATGGAGCAGCCCACTCCCTGGGACTGTTTCTCATTTAATTGTGGAGTATTGTGGTTAATGAGAACTCTGTGAAGCTAGGTCTAATTCTCTTATTAATTCACTGTTTTCCCATAAATACAGAGGTTTCAGGGAGGGTGATTGCCTGTCAGGGGACAATGGGCCTGTGAATAAAGAGACTATTCCAGCATTACAGAAGAGAATGATCATGCACGTAAAGAATTTTAAAACCAACTGAACCGATTTGAGAGAAGCGTACTTTAGCATTCCCATGGTTGCTTTTCCTGAGTGTAATCTTTTTATCCAAAGTTGAAATTTCCCATGCTTCTGCTTGTTTCTATTGTCTCTCTTCCTTGCACTACACTTCTCTGAAAACGCCCCTCCTTGATTTTCTCTACACCCTGCCAACAGCTGACTATGGGCAGCAAAAAGATCTCCTCAGAAGCTCTCTCTACTCCAACTAGACAACTAGTCTCAGCCCTGCAACTACTTCTCACAGAGTGAGTCTTCAAGCTTACAATCTCAGTGACCTCCTCCAAGATCCCTCAGGTTTGTCAAAATCTTTCCTGTATGGGGGTGTCCCAAACCAGGATGCAGTATCTAGGTCCTACCTCACAAGCAGAAGGGGAGAATCACATCCATCTGCTTGCTCTCTGTGCCCTCGTTGGGAAGAACTTCAGATTGCACAAAGTTACCATCATCCCTTTCCTCCATGTTCAAGTCTCCATGGACAGTATCCTGACCTCAGGTGTTAGCCAGTGCTAACAATATATGTTTGTGTTTGGAAGGTCACAAGAAGACTTAATATGAAGGCTGAATGACAGAGAATAGGAAATCTGTTGTGGTTTATCCAATACCAAAAGAAGTGTCTCAAATCATGTACTCACACAAAAAATACCTAGCTATGTGATTTTTGCTCTCTTTTTATTGGTAATTAACTCCTCTACCCCCAAAGTAAATAGGTTAATCACAGTGTAAGGAATTATACTGTAATAAGAAAACAGTGAAGTTGAAGCCAGATAGATAGATCTTCAGTTAACATAGCCTATATGAATAATATATGCCTAAAAATTAATACAATGAAGTGTCCATTTTTGAGGATAATCATTATAAACCAAAATGCTATGTATTTCATGAGTCCTTAGACTAATATCTTCAAAATAATTAAGATTGTAATACTCTCCATAGTTCCACTTGAAATTATCCAGACAAAATAAAATCAATAATTCAATAATTCGAAAGTGATTGGCATTTCCCAGCTTAGCAGTATTTAAGAACTGTTCTGTCAATTATAATTTATTCAGAGAAACGGAAGAGAAAGTCCTAGGATCTGTTTTGCAAGTGTTGATGACACATTGTTCCAGGAACTGATCCCACTCTTTCTGAAAGAAATAGCAAAATTCCCTTTGATTTTTATCACACTTTTAAAAGCTTTCCAAGCTTTCCTAAAAAGAGAAAAGGATTTAATTCATTAATTTATATATTATGTTTGTTTGGGATTTTTTAAAGGAAAATCTGAAAGAAACAGATAATTGTTATTATTTTTGTAATTAATCTTACCCAAGAAGGCAGCAAACTATTGGAAACAGATGCACTGCTTTACTAAGACAAGTACCTGTGATATGATACCTAATGTCAACATTTTGAAATTAAGATTGCAAGCCTGTGCTGGCTATAGAAAACAGTCTTAAAATTCCTAATGAATCAAATAAATACTTCCAGCATGTGGTGAAGGAGCAAAACCTGCCTACATACTCTAAATATTATACTCTAAATATTGCTGCTATCCTAAACTGTAGAGGATGTCAAACACTTTATACTCCTCGTTATTGCTCATCATGATTAAAGTGTTTTCAGTGGTGACAGTGCAGTGCTGAAATGGCGAACTGTGTAGTAGAGATAAGCTTCTAGATGGTCTACATGCTTCTCGAATTTCTCCTCTGAATCTAGGATGCTGGTTTTGTTCCATGACGGGGACCCCAAACGGTGCTGCCGTGGTCAGGACAGGCACAGCTGGGCAGGAGTGTTGAACTTAAATATGTGACATGGTTTAGTGTTTCATAGGAACGGTTGGACTCGATGATCCAGTGGGTCTCTTCCAACCTGGTTGTTCTATGATTCTATGATTATTAAAAGGAAGATTAACAAGTAAACTGTGTTCTAAGTAAGACTTTGAAAGGCAGAATATTAAGGTCATTAATGAACTCTGACTTTAAAGGGAACCCCAGAAAGAATCTGTCTCTAGAAATAAAGTCAAATCATTCTAAATGAAAGCAAACATTTTGAAAATGGTAGACAAGCCACTGAAAACATATTAAAGAGTATGTGACTTGTCAGTTTCATCTACCCTTTCATCCCTCCACTCTTCTTGGGGTATTTTTCTGTTTTTAAAAAACAGAATGGTCTTCTGTGCTAGTTGTGAGTTCAGTAATTTCTATCCCTGTTTCTAAACTTAAGTCTCTTTTGCTCATTTTATTTAAATTACTGCAATAAAATTCTAAAATGTATAGAGGTCAAAAGAGAGCCATCACAAAGCTGAGAGCTCTTAAAATGCAAACTCCAGTGTTATTGATTTCATGTCTACACTGACCTTGACAGTAAGAGAAGATATGACCATATGACTCCAAAGGGTAAACCATAGTCAATGTTTTAAATTCACAAGTATTCTAATAGCACATTTAATTAATAATGTTTCAACATATTGGTCTTTACTCATTCTGATGTTCTTCCTTGAGGATTTAGTAACATCTGTTCTTTTGAATTCTTTAAAATATAGCACAGTTCTTACATCTGGATTTGAAAAATTGGAAATTGTTAAAAGTGAAATTCTTACTACCAAAAGTCATGATGTTCAATGTCAAAGGACCTGTTCATATCCTCTCTAAACTACAACTGTTCATTGCAACATTGAATCTGTAATAGAATAATGCACTATGCAAATGACTCATATTTCCAAAGAGAAATCCACAAACAAATGACTGCATAGTCACAGTGTTCTGTCAGAGTCATGCACAATTGTGGAGGCAGATTTTTTCAACCTTTTTCATGAAATCTAATTCATGAAAAGTAGGTCCTGCCAAACTAACCTGATCACCTTCTATGAAATGGTGACCCGCTTACTAGATCAGGGAAAGGCTGGGGATGTGATCTTCCTGGACTTCAGCAAAGCCTTTGACACAGTTTCTCACAGCATTCTGCTATGGAAACTGTCAGCCTCTGACCTGGACAGGCACACACTCTCCTGGGTGGAAAACTGGCTGGATGGCCGGGCCCAGAGAGTGTTGGGAAATAGTGTTAAATACAGCAGGAGGCCAGTTACAAGTGGGGTTCCCCAGGGCTCAGTGCTGAGTCCAGTCCTGTTCAATGTCTTCATCAATGACCTGGATGAAGGCATTGAGGGTACCCTTAACAAGTTTGCAGATGACACTAAGCTGGGTGGAAGTGTCAATCTGCTGGAGGGTAGGGAGGCTCTACAAAGGGATCTAAACAGACTGGACGGCTGGGTTGAGTCTAATGGCATGAGGTTCAATATGGCCAAATGCCGGGTCCTGCCCTTGGGGCACAACAACCCTATGCAGACTACAGACTAGGAGAAGTCTGTCTAGAAAGCTGCCTGGAGGAGAAGGACCTGGGGGTGTTGGTTGACAGCCAACTGAACATGAACCAGCAGTGTTCCCAGGTGACCAAGAAGGCCAATGTCATTCTGGCTTGTATCAGAAATGACGTGACCAGCAGGTGCAGGGAGGTTATTCTCCTTCTGTACTCAGCACTGGTGAGGTTGCTCCTTGAATCCTGCATTCAGTTGTGGGCCCCTCACCACAAGAAGGATGTTGAGGCTGTGGAGTGAGTCCAGAGAAATGCAATGAAGCTGGTGAAGGGGCTGGAGAACAGGTTCTATGAGGAACGGCTGAGAGAGCTGTGGTTGTTTAGCCTTGAGAAGAGGAGGCTGAGAGGAGACCTCATTGCTCTCTATAACTACCTGAGGGGAGGTTGTAGAGAGGAGTGTGCTGACCTCTTCTCCCAAGTGACAGGGGACGGGACAAGAGGGAATGGACTTAAACTCTGACAGGGGAGGTTCAGGCTTGATGTCAGAATAAAAAATTCATGGAAAGGGTCATTGGGCACTGGAACAGGTTGCCCAGGGAAGTGGTTGAGTCACCATCCCTGGATGTATTTAAAAGATGGGTGAATGAGGTCCCGAGGTACATAGTTCAGCAATTGACAGGAATGGTTGGACTTGATTCTAGATGTCTTTTTCATCTTAGTGATTCTATAATTCTATGATTAAGTGTTTCATTTGCAGTATGGATGTAAATAGCTATATCTAGCAATAAGAGATTAGTGGGAGTGTGATCCATTCATCAGGAAAAAAAGGAAAAGATTTTTTAGCATATGCAAGATGAAAGAACAACTTTTCACTGTTATCAACCACATTTCATAAAAAATAAAAATTATATGTCCAAAAGCACAATGATGCTTTAATAACGGAGAGTCAGTGGAGCTCTGTGGAGGGGGTTTGCATACTGATGAGATCCTTGAAGCACCTTCCCTATCTTGTCATCACTGTCTGTTTCTCTTCATTGAATCTAAATCAGCTGGTCCTGTCTAGGAATAGAAATGGAAATAGAGCAAAGTAATGTTTTAAATGGGTATGCATTTACTGGTCATTGGGACTTAGGTATAGAATAATGATGAAACTATCTACTGCTGTTGTTCTGAGACATCAGGGCAATATTCTGGATGTCCTAAAAGAAAGGATAAAAGTGCACACTTAGTTATGGTCTCTGTCCATTGATAGAGGAGGAATTTACAGTCCCTGAAAATATCAGAGAAACTGTAAAAGGGAGAAATGGTTTTTGTCTGTCTTCAAAAGTACTGGAGAAATGAGAATGGTGATCTGCCACAACCATAATTTCTGGAGACTATGTGTTAGTGTCTAGTTGTGGATTTGCAATGGGACCTGGGAAGGAGGACAGAGAAGAACCTACAGCTACCATTATTATCAGTCAATGATGTAAATATTCCTCATTGCCCTGCAGAGGGGATTCATGAGCCATATTTTCTCTTATCTTAAAGGACAGAACCCACCTCAGTTTGAGTATCTCAGGGAAATGAAACCATCTATTGCATGTTTCCTTCATGAGTTATTGATACAAATTTATATTAAAGAACTGCTTAGCACTAGCCTTTATAGTACATACTGGGACTTTTTCCAGAGTGTACGCCAGAGAGCACTGAATCCATACACAATTTTTCCCTCTTTAACACTTTCTTTCTAATTTCTCCTACCTAGTAAGTGTATGAAAGTCCTTTTTTCTCTTTGTTTTATTAAACAGAAAAATGGCTAATTAAAATATGGTGAGTGGATCCTTTTAGAATTCATTGTGAATTTTTGCCTGCTTTGGAGATTAATTACACTCCAGAGAGCCAGAAAATTAGGCTATCTCTCCTGCAAATTGAATTCTTGTAATGTATATCCGAACAGCTTTATTTTTAAATGAGGGATAGTTATAATCATCCCTAAAACATTTCCAACAATGTTATTAACCAGATTTTTCTACCTTCTTAGCTGGTAAAAGCTCCACTCCTGAAATTAGTGTCATGACTTTGTGAGATTCCACATCACTGTGGTAGCAAATTCAAAAGACTACTCAATTCACAGGAATCCTCATACCTCAGCAGCATCCTTGGTAGCTTAGCCAACATCTAGCAGTTAAGGTGTTCTTCTTTTGTCTTAGGCAGTTAACCAGAACATTCCCATAAAACACCTTAGTGAATATGTGTTCCTGAACACTTTCAAGGACTGATGGACAAAAAGAGCTGAATGAGCAGCAAATAGTTTATTCATATTTGGTTCCACAATTATTTTTTTTGTCTTGAAGAGTAAAATGATCTGTATTCTTCAGCAGGGAGGGATCTTATTGTGTTTTTAACAGACACACTGAGCAGGTTGTTAGTCTAATTGCAGTATAGTAGGTCCCAGGAGATGGTTGTTCTATGCTGCACTGTAAAGTACTGTACAGAGTAAGAGTATAATAAAACCAAAAAACCCAGCAATTTCTTGTTAACAAGTTTCAGGGACTAAGAAGCTCCCAATCTCATACAACTCAGTCTCTGCACAGATGTTTCCTCCAGAAAATCTTGAAGAACATGATTATCAAATAATCTTAAACTTATCAACATCCCTTACAGTCATATCATGATTAAAGTAGTCCATTTTATACCTGAGATGTCATTACATCCAGTGTTACATGAAGAAGGGAAAATAACGTAATATTTTTAAACTGGAAGATTTGAAAAAACTTTCAGAATTTCAAAATACTAGAGGCTGTGAGATTTCTTGTATAGGTCTCATCAAAACATTTTTTTTCCTATAGAAAAAAGAGATGAATATATTTTACTAAGTATTAGTCAAATACTGGGATTTCATCTCCAGTTCTTTCTTAGCAAATCAGTACACCAGCCTTATACTACTGTGCATGCTCATGAATCTTACAGCTTCATTAGAATTGTATTTTGATTATTTTTTACCGAAGAAACTAGATGACTTAAAACATACTAGGAACACATTTGTTAAATTAGACAAAGCTATTTCTTTTTTGTTTTGTTGTTGCTTGTTGTTTGGGTTTAGGTTTAAATATTTTTTCCTGACTGGTGCTATGCTTTAAAACCAACAGTATTTTTGATAGTGGAGCTGAAAATACTGAAATCACTCAGTCATGTTGTCATTTAGACTTGAAATTATCTCTAAGATCTTCAAGCCCATTGTAAATGTAACACTGTCCACCACTAAACCATGTCCCTAACCACTACATCTATACATTCTTTAAAAATTTCCAGGGGTAGTTACTCAATCACTTCCCTGGGCAGCCTGTTCCAATGCTTGACAAAGCTTTCAGTGAAGGAGTTTTTACTAATATCTAATCTTAACATCCCCTGGTGCAACTTGAGGCCATTACCTCTCATTCTGTCATATTAGCTAAGAAAACAGACTGACAGGAACCTCACTACAACACATTTTCAGGGCAATGTAGAGAACAGTAAGCCTCCTTCTCTTCAGACTAAATAGCCCCAGTTCCCTCAGCTGTTCCTTATGAGACCTATGCTTTAGACCCTTTCCAGGTTTTGTTGATTTTCTCTGGATGTGTTCCAGAACCTCTAAACCTTTCTTGTAGTAAGGAACAGAAACCCATGTTCAATTCAGCATCTTTTAGGAGATTTAAAGAGTGCTTCTGATTCTTAGGATTGCTAATTTGAGTAGCAATCAAACACAACCTACTTTAAATACAGTTCTTTACTAGCTCTGAAATCTAACCATCAAGCAGGAGTTTAATCATTGCCTTCCTCTTGAGTCCTCATTCCTGTCCAGACACAGTCTCCATAGCCCTAGTTTAATATCAGTGCAACTCCTTGACAGAGGAAGCTGCTAACAAACTGTGGAAATTATTTTGAAAACCATGAGTTATCACTGCATGTGGTAATGTCTTCAGCAGACATTCTTGGTACATTTTTCCAAATGCTGTAAAACCTGCTTGAGATAAGCTGCATATTCAACGGACTCTTCACTACTTATTACACAAAACATAACAACCATGCTGTATCCTATAAAGTCCTTGTAGCAGGTGTGTGCTGCCTTCATCATTAATTTTCCTATGACACCATCCCAAATTGAAAATTTGTCAAAGTAACACCAATGTGGCAAATAAATAATCAATTTTAAGTTGTTTACCATCCTCAACCAGGTATGATCTTCACTTATGCTAGTGTTTTCTCTCAATGTTCCCAATCTATTTATTCTTGAAGAATTAAGAGATTTAATCACATTTTGCACAGAAAATGACAGTATGAGTCTAGACTTCATAACTTGTAAGTCTCTATATGTAAAGTCAAATTTTGTAGGGCTTTTTGGAGCTGCTGCTTTTCTGTCTAGCAAGTATAAAATAGGAACCAGAACAACCTTCCCTGCCAAATCAAAAGATAAAAATATGCAGAACTTGCATGCCTAATACCTTAATGGTCTTTTCTTATCTGTTGATCAAAGCTCAGCATCTCGTTCTCAGTATTTCAGATTGACACAGACATTGACTGATCTACACAAACCTTTATCCAAAGGTGGTGATCCCAAAGATTTTCAAATGGTTTTGGTTTGTATATGCCTGAAGTGCAGTTTTCTCACTCCTGCACGTGCTGATCCCGACTGTTGCAGAACCAGGGCCCCCATGTAACTTCAGTGCTCCTTACACTCATTGAGTGGGTTGGCAACCTCCAAGTCAGCAGTATAATATTTTCTTTCTCAGTCAATCTTAGTTTCAGGGTCTGATATTCTGATATGCTTCAGTACTGTAGTGTTTTCTACAGAGGATCTCATTAAATTCTCCAGTATATGATGTACTTAAAATACAACCTTTTCCTTAGAATGCTGATCTTCCATTCTTGTTTGTTGCACCATGGGTTTTGTATTTATTTAGTATTTATTTCCATGTTTTGTTTTAAGTTTAGTCTCAGTGAGGTTTCTTCCAGTATGAAGTTTTACATATGGGTGATGTTTCCTTGAAGTCAGAGTGATGACTTCTATTCACCCCAATGCCACTTACAAGATTTTATATTTTTATTTTCACAATCAATATGTACTGAACTCTCAGTGATCAAGAAACCAGAAAGTTAGAATTTCCTTTCTGGATTTGTTTGTAGGTAAAGACTAGAAGGGATTTCCCAGGTCTTGCAAAGTGCTAATCACAGGATACTATTAAATTGAAAGTCAAGCTCCTAGAGAAAACACAATGCTTCAGATACTATAAATTATCTTTTTGACTAGGGAAAAAAAAAATCAAACTAAGTGAAACTAAACCAAAACTTTTCAGAGACAAGTCCATTTGGATATATTTAGCTTTCAGTGATGTGAAGGTATAGTTTATTTTGCATGTATTTATTTTTAATTCATTTACGCTCCTTGCATTTCATTAAAACTTTTGTTGTGATCATCTGTGAAATACTTTCATTACTGTGCTCATATTGTTGAGGGCAAGATTATCGTATCATAATTATTGTCTACTTCCAAAAAAAGGATATTTAGAGTGAGCCCATGTCATATTTTCCTGTTCAATTCATCAGTTTTTATACCTAACATAGAAAATGTTACCTTTCCTCCTTTTAATGTGCAACAAGTAAACTAATTACCACAGCTGTTTTGTGATTAAGAGGAAGTATAAGGAAGTAACACAGAAGGTTCTAATACCTGACCCTCAAAAACCAGAAAAAAACAGAATAAGTCTGTGGATGAGTCACTTTCAGACGTTCCACTGTTCTAATATGTTCCTGACACTGTGTGCTGGTAAAGTCATTGAAGATGTTTTGAAGTCATATAAGTCATCTTCTTAGGATAAACAAGTAGCAACAAGAAGTTTCCAGTACAATGACATAAAAAATTATTTGTACAATTTTTTTTTCAGTGGAAGGAACATTGTGTCTTTTCCTCTTTCCCTGCATATTTATTATCACATCATTGTCTTGTTCACAGAGAGAAAGATGTCATTATTAAGCTAAACTGAGGTGTGTGGGGGGTGGGTGGTCACTTAAATTAATAGTTTAAATTTATTGGAAACAACATGGATTTCAATCTTGGTCTTGAGTTAAATCTCTAGTATTATATTTAAATTATGAAATGTAATTTTAGCACCAAACAATTGGATTTGGGGGTTTTATGGTCTTTTTTTGTTTGGTTAGTTTGGGTTGTTTTGATTTATTTATTTTCAGCCCTGTATAGAGTACTCACATTCCAGTGAATGAGTATATCTGGCCAGGCTACCTCGGTGCACCTGCTGTCATGTTTGTCAGTGTTTGGCATTCTGATTAGACACTAAATTTTTCTGATCTTTCCTAAAGTTTTTCATGAAGTTATTCAGCTTCCTGACAGAGGCTTTGTTTAGGGATCAATTTTTTCCATACAAGTTATGTTTAAAATCATTTCCTGTCAAAAGTTAATTTCTGGTATACTGAGAAAAGATTTTTTTTAAAGACTGTTTCTTGTTGCCACTTTAAAAAAAAAAATGCAATGAGTAGCAATTTAGCAATTCTGCCTTTATTTCTAAATCCCTCAGTATCTTTGACATCACCCCATAACCAAACCAGTTGTTTCTTGAAACAAGTGTCTATTGTATCCATGTTTCCTCTCCTAGTAGTACATTTCCAACCAAGGTAGAACACAGAATGTTTACTGCTGAATATTGCAAACGTAGGAATAGATAAATAAATAAAATATATTCATTTTTCAGATGTGATTGCGACTCTTGTAAATGAGATACCTAGCCTGCCGTTGTGGACATTTATAAAGAAAGCCGGCATGATCCTGAGTCAGTAAGCTTCACAGAGAGATGAGGTGTACAATGTAAGAACGATGTCTTTCTCCAGCATGCACATAGCATTAGTGATTCCAGAACGTGGGCAAAAGGAGCTAACACCTTTCTGGAAAAAACTGGTGACTGAAGGTGTCCTCTCTGATACTTGACCCTAAGTCATGCACTGGTGGTTGGAGAGGTCTGTGGTGTCTGATAGATCACTTAACACAGATTTCTCCCATTTTAGCCAGTTTAAACCTGACAATGCAGGACGCAGCAAGATCTATACTTGAGGAAGGTGTTGGAGTCGTATTTTCTTGGAGTAACAAGGACAGTAGAAGGAACAGCAAAGCTGAAGAGGAAGGAGAAATATGAGAAAAGGTACTCAGACCAGGTCTTCTTTCTCTTCACAGAAGTGAGATGCTTAAGCACAGACTAGAGGCCAAACCTTTAAGGAAATTTGGAGATCTGGAAATTGTGCTTATATCTGAATAGGAGGATTAAACATCTTCATTGACCAAAATTCATCAGAGATACTTTGTTCAAATATCTCCAAATTTAACCTAAGACTTTATAGCAGAGGTGAGCTTTTGGTCTTAGTGAATCTCCAGTGTTGTTGGAAGTGTCAGTGTTTAGACTACATGGAACAATAGTTTGTTCAGTTGCAATGTTTTGAACCTCTTGGAAAACTTCTGGTGTTTCAATGTAAGTAGGCAACAGGTAGAAAGCAGAACAATTTTTGAAATGTGTTTTCAGTGATTTGTAGTTCCTACTTCAGGCTGTCACTGATCCTCGTAGTTGGTATCTGTATCCTTCTGCACATTTGGCTTTAAGAGCTAACACTATGAATAAATAGATTTTATGTGCCTGGAATCTGAGTCTCCCCTGGTTTTCCCCTATGTATTCAGTAGCTATAATCAATGTGATTTAAAGTGTAAAGTGGATATTCTTTTCAGCCTAAATTCTAAACCAGGTCAGACTTTTGCAAGACAATATACTAGTCTGTGTATATTTTAGTCCCTCCCCTGCTGCTTTTCTCCCTCAATTCACCAGCTGGTTTTGAACCTTTTCCAGTCATCTTAGTTAAGGGAGATCTTATTACTGTCCAAAATGATAAGAAGAACCTCAGCTGGAGCTTGTTTCAGCAATGTTTTTGTAGAAATAAGCCCATTTTCATTCATTGCTCTTGGAACTGCTAGTTTTACAAATATCTGCATGGACCACCAGATCTGCTTAAACAAACACTTTGCTCTTTAATTTCCACTATATATGTAAGGGGATAAGTAGGTTACTATTTATGAGATTCATTAAAAAACTTCAGTTTCCAGGGTTCTTTTTTATTAGATGTCTTAATCTAATTCCCTTTATTGGATTGGGAAGTGAAAATAAATTCTCTTGAACACAAATAATAAAAGGTAAAATTAAACATGGTACAGAGACAAATCAAGTTGATAGTAAAGAAACTGCAGAATCAGTTTGAAAAACTGATTTGTCTTGAGTGGTGCTACCAGGCACTTGGACTTTCATCTGCTATGTGGTTGCTGCCAGAGAGATCTAAATTCAAAGACTGTGTGTTGGAATTTCCAGTCTCTTCAGAGTAAAAAGATTTGGGTTTTGAAATGTTCCTTCCCTTGTTGAATTTTCACTCCTCTGAGGTGTTCTTGAAATATGCAGCTGTAACTTCCCCAAAATGTGTCAATATCTTAATATTTACTCCAAACATTTTAGGGGCAGATGGTGCTTGTTTTGCTCAAACTCACTTTTGCCTTCTGGGATTTTCAGCTTCTTTCTTATGAACACAGGGTTGTATTTACTTCTGTCTCTTGTGGTAGAAATAGTTAACTGTAAGTTAATGTCCTCAATTAAGCACTTATCAGCAAGTTTTATATATTTATAATAAATGTTTGTAGAAGTTGGTGCATTCTGAACTGGGAACTGAAGAGGTTAATGCTGACACCTTCCTTTCTTGATGTAGTTTCACTATATTTTGTGTTTTAACTAATATAAACAGGCTGGCAAAAATAATCAGTTTCTATACTTCCTGTCTTCTCTGGTCATTGTCTTTAACTGAAATCTGACAAGTTGAATTAATAGTCAACTGAGTTGATAGAGTTACACATAAGTACACTCCCATGATTTTCTAAGAAAGCAAGACCAATTACTTCCTCAGCTCATATTACAAATTCTCTTCAAGGAAAGAGGGGAGAGTCAGGGTTCGTTTGAGGAAGTTAGATAAAGTGGACATAATGGGTGTCAAGAGTCAGCTGACATCATTACAAAGCCTCTCTATCATCTTTGGAAACCTATGGGAACCAAGGAGATCACCAATGACTGGAAAAGAGTAAATGTTATGGCTATCTGAAAAGCCAAAACTCATTAATTGATAAATCACAAACCAGTCAGCCACATTTCAGTCCCTGGTAAAATTATAAAATAAGACATTATAAAAGTTATGTACACGTGCATAAAGGACAAAAAGACCCCTGGAAGAAAGCTCTGGGGACTTACAAAAGGTAGATTGTGCCTTTACAAACCAGAAAGATTTCTAGACTGGATGAGACAAGGCAAGACCATTTCAGTTGAAAGGAACATTCAAGAATTTCTTCTGGGCAAAAGAAGAGTCTGGAATCTCACCTGCCTCAATGTAAAGAGGGAAATTGACCTGACTTTTTGCAATGCTTTTGTGGACAAGGTGGTAAGATCTGACCAGACAGATTGGCTGCTAACAATAATCTGACAATACTGACAATATCTGACAGTAATCTAACAAGGAAGGTGGACCACTGACTGTGTGAAAAATGAATAAAATTCCTGAGCTCAAGGGTTAATGAATGAGTCAGTCAGACAACTAATCAATGGAGTAGTTCTTTAGGAGAGAGTATTGGTACCTGCAAATGTTTAATAATAATCCTATAGTACTCCGCATCCTGTTAGAGTGATAAGATTAAAGGCATCCTCATCAAGTTTTTTGGGTGACACCATACTGGTAAAAGAGGTAGATACACTGGAGAGAAAAATAACCATTTAGACAGATGTTAGCAGACTGGAAGACTGACCAACAAAGATGGAGTGGAGTTTGACAAAGATAAGTGTAAAATTCTGTTTAGAAGACTGAAACAGCAGAACAATAAACCAAAACCTGACTACCTGGGAATCAGCTGTAATATTTGCATGGTCCGACCTCTTTGGCCTGCTCAGGTCTCTCCAGATGGCATCCTTTCCCTCTAGAGTATCAACCACACCACACAGCTTGTTGTCATCCACAAAGTTTCTGAGTCTATATTCAATCCCACTATCCATGTCTGCAGCAGAGATGTTAAATAATATTGGTTGGACTCGATGATCCAGTGGGTCTTTTCCAACCTAGTGATTCTATGATTCTGTGACTGAGGAGTCCTTTGCAAACCCCTTGTCTGATGCTGCAGTGAACACTAGCCAGCAAGAAGGACTAGTAGCACCCTGGTCTGAGATAGCCAACAGATCAAGAGATATGATTATTCCACTGCCTTCACTTCAAACCTTTTCCTAGGTATAGGAAGAAAATTCTTTAACTAGAGAGTAATTGGTTAGTTAGAATGAGGTGATGAGCTACTGGATTTTCCTTTAATATTTGCTATTTATTTGTTTATCAATCATTGTTTAGTTTCACAGTCTTTTAAATAACAAAGAAAGAAAGCAACTTAGCCATTTTTTCTTTCATTTTGAAATCTTATCAAGGCAGGTGTTCATGGCAAAACTTAAGCTGCTTTTGTAAAGGCTCAGTGGAAGAAGGGAAAGTTTTCCCTACTCTTGCTGATGGCAAACTCAGTCTACCAGTTCCAAAAGTTTTTGAATTTCATAAACTTTCTGCTGTGTTTGGACTTAGTGGTAAACAAGACTGATAGGAGCCAAATGAAAGATATCTTATTTGATTTTTATGTATTTGTCATCAGATTAGTTCAACAACTGTTGTGTGAAGATTTCTATGTTTGATTGAACGTAAAATTCCATACAGGACTTACTAGTTTTGTACCTGCACAAGATAGCTTTATTTTGCCATTTCAAAATAGACTCTCTTCTAAGTGAAATGCCAGACTCAGCTGTCCTTGAGAGATGCATTAATGCAACATTCATTCACATGGATTTAAATTCCTTTTGGACCTTAGCAGGACCAAATCACTGAATATCATGTTGAAATTATAACTGATCTCCATGTTATGAATAAGTCATCAGATGGAACACACAGCTTTTTCCATAACTTTTATAAAGTGTAAATAGTCAGTTACAGAGCCATTATTTTTATGAATTTGGAAGAATTATGTGGGTGATAAGGCATGAAAATGTAAAGCATTTCTGTGTGCATTAAGAGACACAAGAAATAAAATGCCCTTCACTTTTTCCAACAGCTCTACTACAGCATTTTAAGAAACTTAAAGAACTAAAGGTTTTTGGTATATTGAGCACATTAAAATTTGTACCTTTCAGAAAATCCAGTCCCAAAGTCACCAGAAGAAAAGGGATGTCAGTATGAGATGATTACTGATCCAGATGTTCACCTTTTCAGTTCACTCTGAGAGACTGTGTTATGTGGTCCTAGCTATCACATCCTAGACCATGGTCATTACCAATTTAGATACAGAAAAGACTCTCAGGGGAAAAAAAAATAGAGGACTCTTAAAGGGAGTTAAAGATTTCCAATGTTATCATGATTAGAAAAGACTTCTGAGGGTAGTACTCAGTGCTTTGAATATCTGCAACTTAAACATTAAAGATGCGTGGGCTGCTGCCTACTGACATTCACTGGGCTCATAGATAAATAATATACTGTGCAGTATGGTTAGGACTGTAGAAGTAAGTTTAATTGAAATGACAAACCATTGGCTATTGCAGCAACTGATTCCCTGTATGTTGTCCATGTTACTGCTTTTTATAGTCACTCTTAGATTTATGAGCGGTTGTAAGTCATATGGCAGGAGCCAAAAAAGAACTATTTGGCATTCGTTATATGCCCAATGACTCTGGATGGGGTTTTTTCCATTATGAAAGTATATATTAGGAAATAGGTTGTTTCAGAGTATATAGGTTAGGAAGTTGAATGTAGGAATTATTTTTATGTGCAAAAATTAGAAGGAAGTATTCCAGATTTCATTTTTTTAATGATTTTTCAGGAATTCTTTTGTTTCTGAAATGCATCAGAATTTTCAGATCAATCCATTACAACAGAAAATGAATAAGAGTAAAATAACTTGAATATTAAGCAGAATTGTTAGTTTGAAATAAAAGGCCTGTAGTTTAGCTTTATGTGGCAATTACATCTGGTTGTTCAATTTCACCTTTTAAACCTGAACTGTTGCAACTCAGGATTGCCAGGTACATATTTCCCAAAATGCAGTTTTTAGCCTGTAGAAATGGAGAATCCTATCATTAGGTAAGGAGGATTTGGGGAAAAATGGAGAATTATCTTCTACCACAAAAATTAAAATAATTGCAGCGAAAAAATTGAAAATGGATGAAGTCCTTACATTCAATGCATCTGATTACTACAGCACAAAGTCTTTTCTTCAGACTTTGTCTCTTTGTCTTTGCAAAGAGACGGGATTAAGTATACCCTGTTCTCCTTAGGAATAAACACTGCAGTTTTCATTAATTTTCAACAAAGTACAGATTACCAAATTACCACAGAATCATAGAATAATTAGGTTAGAATAAAATTTTGAGATCACGAACTCTAACCATACCTGTCTACTACTAAATGTACCAAACACCTCATCTACTTGCCTTTGAAATTCCTCCAGGGATGGTCACTCAACCACGTCCCTAGGCAGCTGGTTCCAGTGCTTGATAGCCTTTCCTGTGAATAATTTTTTTCTACTGTCCAGTCAAAAATTCCTGATGTAGCTTGATGACATTCCCTCTTGTCATACCACCTACCGTTTGGGAGAAGAGACCCATCTATCTGTAGCCTCTTTTTAGGTAGTTGTAGAAAGCAATTAGGTCTCCTTTCAGCATGCCCTTCTCCAGGCTAAACAACCCTAGTTCCCTCAGCCATTCTTTGTAAGTCTTGTTTTCCAGCCCCTTCACCAGCTTCATTGTTCTTCTCTATGTACCATGGTCCTAAACTCAAATCTTTGCATGTATTCACTACTTCCAAAGAAATTTAGATCTGCAAAAGTGTTTAATTACGTCATTGATTCAAGGTCCATATGTACACAGAACTGTTGTTCACCTCATTATGGACAAAATGTTCACACTCTATGTGATATTGAAATCTGTGAATAATTTACATCAAACTTCTATTACTACTAGTGCTCTTGGCTCTATGCATGAGTTAGAACTGAAATTCTTTTAAAGTATTTGTAAGGAATGTGTGAACTATAGTAATAATTCATATGGGATTATTGAGCCTTGAAAGAAGAAAAATTTCAAGGCCCATTAAATACTGAACCAAATCTCCAAACTTTTAACATATAAGCAGTAAAGAGTTCTGAAATGGAATATAAGTATGTGCTTTGGTGAAATCTTTTTGTGCATGAAGAGCTTTATAACCCAATAGGAGGTTTTGTTATTTCTCTAATAAAACTATTATTATCACTCACATAACTGTAAAGAATCAATACTGTATATAGTTATTTCCTTGCTTTCTTAATTAAGGAAACACTGGTGAAAAAAAGCAAGGAAGGAATAGATACTATTTCTTGCTCTTGAAAGCTTTACAAATAAAGCATGTATAAAGTATTCAAAGAAACTCATGTCAGGCTTTTAAGCACCAAGACATAAAAGGACAACCTCAAGGGAGGTTGTAGAGTGTTGTGTGCTGGCCTCTTCTCTAAAGTGACAAGTAATAGGAGAAGGAGGATTCTGCCAGTGGAGGTTCAGACTGGATATCAGGGCAAAAAAAGCACAGAAAAGGTCATCGGGCACTGGAACAAGCTGCCCAGAGATGGTTGAGTCACCACCCCTGGAGGCATTTCGAAGGCCAGTAAATGAGGTGCTTGGCTGCATGATTTAGTAGTAGACAGGTACAGTTGGAGTTCATGATCTCAAAGACTTCTTCCAACTTAATGGATCTATGGTTCTGTGAACATCTTCCTTCCACCAAGGTGAGGAGGAGACAAGTAATTGTTTAGGAAAAATATTGCTTACATAGAAAGGCAACCTCACAGCTACTTAAGTTACAGTATACATATTAATGGAAGAAGATATAAAACATCTCACGCTTTCTTCTCAGCTGAATAGTTTCTATTGTGTCTTTGGTGCTACACTTATGCTTAGAGCAAAAAATTCCTCTTGTGTTCTCCACCAATATTTTTCCTGTGTTTCATCATTCTCAGTGTGAGTGCAATCAGAGAATGGTTGAACATTGGATTCCCAAACTATTGCATGGCTAAGTACACTAATGACACTAGGGTACTTTCCTTAAAATTGTGTCACACAGAAACATTTTCTTTCAGTCATGTAGCACAATTAACTGGAATGAAATATACAATTGTAGCTCCAGCACAGGTAAGACTTTCTCTGGATTTGGGAAAAAACCAAACAAATTCAAAATAATCATATAATTGTTTCAAATAATTAATTTGAAAGATTTACCTCTCAAAATATTTAGTCGTTCCAAAGGGATGTTGTAGTTGGAGGCTATAAAATCATGTTTGATCTTTAGCAAGTTTATAAACTGGTCTATAACAGACTTCTCAGTGTGCTCAGGCTATCTTAAGTATGACTGGGTGTATTTGTGTGCTGCTACGATATGCAGAAAGTTAGATGCAGGTCATGCTACCTTTTCTCTGCATGGTTGTGTGCCAGAACAGAGACTTTGGAAGCCATCAAAAACTCATCCTTTTTATGTTCTTTATTTTTTCCCTCTGCCTATGCAGCAAGGCCTGGCATTTACCACAAAGTAGCCACAAAGGTGCAAGTCAGTTTTGCTCTTTCTTAGGGAGGATTTCATTTTTCAGGATGAGTAGTTTATAAGTTGCACAATACTTTTGTGAGGTTTTTTCTTTCCTTGTTGATAAGAATAACTTCTCTGTATGTAGACAATTATATTCAAGGATCTACTAAAGAAAATAAACTATTTCACATGTATCCTATCTCTCTCTATGCTATGGCTGGTCTAATACCCTCTTTTTTCCTAGGATGGAAAACTTTTAACACTAAACTCTACTCATTTGCCATCATAATTCTAAACAAAAAAAAATTATGCTTGATTTCAATGTGTCTGTAGGAGTTAAATGTATCTGTTGCTGGTGGTCTAGAAGTGTGCCTTTGGTAGGTGAGAAATCATGTTGCTGGATGGTGATTTTGTATGCAAATTGTTCAACCTTCACTATTGCTCCAATAAAGCAAGAATTTTGCACAACTTTCTCAGCTAACAGTGTCTGTACTTCTGACTTCCCTTCTCCCATGTTCCTGTAGAAATAAACCTGCTATCTGAGGGCAGTTTGTCCACTCCAGGCATGTCCTTTCCTTTCTGCAATGAGATTCTCCTCTCAGGTTCTAGCCAGGGTCTTCAAAGTAATTTCAGACTGGAGATTAGAAATAAACAGTGTGACCTAAAACAGGTTTATACAGTATACATCCAATTTGTTTTGTAAAGCAAGAAGACATGTAACTTTTTGTACATTCTACTTCATTCTATACATTGGAATGGTTGGACTCGATGATCCGATAGGTCTCTTCCAACCTGGTCATTCTATGATTCTACTCCAGTGGATGGCATAAATAGCTTTGCATTTACAAATTTACTGCCTTTGTTTAAGTAGGGCACCCTTTCATATTTTGCTATGTATTGCAATTTTGCTATGTATTTTCATTTTCCCCTTAGTTTTAGATGGAACAGCATTCAAAGCTTTTGTACTTTCATAATGGTTGAGGCTTGAAGGAAGATAATGGGCCTAGGAAGAGCAATTGCCTTCATTATACCATAGGAGCAGATAGTCTGGCTTTTTATAAACATACAAAACCACATTCATCTAGACCAGTAGTTTCCCAAGTATGCGCTTTAATGAATTTAAACCGTTTTTTATTTGTGCAACAGGACACATAATATATTGTTTGTGATAAAATACAGAATAATAAGGATAATAAAAGAACATTGCTGTGAGCACCATTGTCAGTTTTATCTTCCTTGCACACTTAAGAACATTTTTGAAGCTCTCTGTGGCCAGGCTTTTAGCTTGTGAGCACTGGCATAGCTACACAGACACAGTCCAAATTTTTTTTTAAGAAGAGGTGCAAGATCTTGTCATATCAAGTACTCTTGAAATTTATTCTACATTCAATAATATCCAGAATTTTGAAAACACCTTGGTTACCCAGACTATAGTATCCTTGTGCTTTTGATTGTTTGGTTTTCAAAGAAAATAGTAGAGCATGTGTTATAAAAGAGCTATTTGCATAACTTGCTATTGGCACATGAAAGTTAAAAAAAGGAGAAAAGGAATCAGAAAAATGTGTTGCTCTCTCACTATTTTACTGGTTATAAAGTGAGATTCATATGATTGTTTTTCTCTTGAAAAAAACCCCTAACCCTTCTAAAATATGACTTTCCCAGATCTTTCCACTTAAGTCTGCTATCTGTTGCATTTGGAGAGCCACTTACAAAAACCCTTGAGTTTTAGAACACAGTTGTCTTCAAGAACCTGAAGGTTTGTGTTTGCCTTGAGCCCAAAGGCAGGTAGTGAAAAAAGTTTTTTTTTTTGCAGCAGCCAACAGTAGTCCATCTGCACCCAATACTGTGCCTGGCACGAATTCTGCAGAGATTCCCAAGACTGAGGCAAGCCTTCCAAAGCAAAATTTTTCATTTTCCTCTTGGAATTATGCAGCTAAACTATTGTTTTGGAAAGACTGTGTTGATGAAGTACCTACAGATGCCCAATCTTGTATGCATACGGGAGCAAGAGGAAGCCTTTTAAAGGGTCTGGGCAGCATATTACAGCCAAACTGCAGAAGGACAATGCAACAGTGATAGAGACTTTTCACCCCAGGTATTTGCATTAATTAAAATAATGCAGTATTGGCTACAGACATAAGTTGCTTTTATGCCATTTTCTGTACGTTTCTTCTGTAAAATTCAAGTAGAGCTCACAGTGCTTATCAGTTAACAATTCTAGACCCAATCATGCGTGTCCTGTTTCCCAGAGCATAGCAATACAGTTTAAAAGAGTCAAAGCAATCCTTCAGTGGGTCTTTGGACATGAGGGCACAGATGGCACCTAAGCTTGGATACTACAATGACCGATGTTTTTAGAACTGTTGCATCTTATTGGAAAGACAATCTTTCATGTGAGAATTCTTCAGTTTCCCCTGCATAAATGTTGATATAGAATAATGGGTCTTTTTTTTAAAAAAAATCTCTCTTCTTTTAGCTAGGAAGTTATTTTGTATATAAAGATATGTGGAAGTATATTATATGAATTCACAATACACTGAACTTATTACACGTTAGGGCTTCACCCATTTGCAATAGTCTGTAGATTAATTAGTTTTTTAATTAATTAAACTTTTGAGACAAAATCCCTGCCAGTGTGCTATACTAGAATTGATACTGACTGCTTATTTTTTCTCCATTCTTATAGAGTTTCTTCAGTAATTTCTTTATCAGGAATGATGGGAAAAAGACGGCATCATCAAACTCTGTGTCTTCTGCTTACCCGATAATATACATATTTATTCATACTATCATGTGATAAATCTGTGTGAACACAGGTTTTGGTGACAACTACCTTTACTGAGGAACATGTTTATAAGGGATCAGGGACAGACTGTAACTGGGAGCCTTATGCTGAGGCTTGTTTAGGTGAGAGTATCACAGGTGAATCGACAGGACTTGACTGTCACGAGTATTGCTAAATTAACCGGGCTAACTAGTGCAGACAAAGCTCAGCTCACAGACACCACCATCACAGTGCTTGTGCAGCAGCTGGAAGTGAACTAAGATTTCTGGGAGCCCTACAATGTCTGGGGGTGATTTGTGGTAGAGATTTGAGAAATTTATGTGTCAAGATTGATGTAAATCAGAAAATTGCCTGGTTTTACTCAGATTCTGGAAGTCCATTATACTTCTCTATGTAAAACAATAGGGTTCCATTCACTTGGTGTTAAGACATTGAATGCCAAAACCAATTCTCTATTTTGCATAAACATCGTAAACCCTGGAGCTTTTCCTAACTCTGTGCAGGTCCATGAGAGTTATGTGAAAGCATGTAAGCATTACCCTATGTAATTCTGCCAGTTTGGACTGGAAGTAGCCTGCAATACCAAAAGAGATGGCACCATAACTAGCAATCCTTTTCACAGAATACAGAAGTTTCAGTAGGGATAGAGCATACACTCTACAGATACCTTTCCAATTCCGCAGTACACCAAGCATAGCCAAATAACCAATAATAAATTAATGACATTGAGACACTTTTAACATGAGTTTTCTTATAAATATAGTCTTATTCGTAGAAGAAATTTCTGATAAAAGGAAGTAGATGAAAATATTTATTGTAAAACTTTTTATTAAATATTTTAACCCCTTGAATATATATTTCAACCCCTTGAATATATATTTCTAGTGACATTGCTATTGAATATTTTCATTGAAGAAAAAAGTAAAACAATAATTTTGGATTTTGAATGATCTTCCTTAGCTTCTACAATACTAAAGGCCCTGTATAGTGTGATTTGGCATCTAGCCTCAGGAATAAACCCAACTTCTTCAGTCCTCTCTATAAGAGCCTCTAGGCCCTTTTCAATACAGCATTTGAAAATTTGTTCTATTACACATGTGAACTCCCATAAAGAAATTATTTATTTCTATGTATTTCATATAAATATTCAGAATAGTATTAATAAAAATATTAGTAGGAAATTTTGTATGCCTTATTAACTTCTACAGGTCTTGATCTTGATCTTGTCAGAGACAGTCCAACACTGTATTCTTAGTTTTTCAACAAACTTGGTGGGAATGTACCTCTCAGAACTAGTACAGATTTTACCTTGCATTAGCCAATTTTTTTTTTTTTTTTTTTTTTAAGTAAATGGTGTATGATTTACACATTCATCATGCGTAGGTACTGGTTTGGGAAAATAATCTTCTGTGATAGAGTCTACCTTTTAAAAGGATACCTGACATTATATGACTAAGACATAACCAACCTGCTAGAGGTGCTTAGACTGAAAATTGCATCTTTTAACTTTTTGGTTTAGTTACCAGCAGCCATGCAAGGCTGTATGTAATTAAAAATAATTTTTAAAAATTACAAAATGTCCTTTGGTTAGTGAGAATTAGTGTGAATTGGGATCTTAAGAGTCAGCAAACAGACTGCAGTGCAAAATTTTTTCAAAGGGAACCTGACATGTGGCAGCGAAAAAAAGGCAATAAATGATGGGACTTGGATTACGTTTGAAGATCCTCCATCCTCTGAGCTGTGGGAGGGGTCTGTATTGTTTTCATTCATTCTCCAAGGTGTTCACAGAGACTTTTAGGTGTCAGTTCCCAAACTGTGTGGTCAGACCTGGAGTACCTACTTCATTTTGAAGGTAAAACCTTAAGCATGCTTACTCAGTTCTGTGAGCATTCCTGCATCACTGTTTTTTCTGGAGCACTAGAGCAGTGATTCAAAGCCCTGCACAGAGGAGATGCAGTGCTTTGTGCTTAGGTAACCCCAACTGCTGGACTAACTGGACTAGTACATTCTTTTCCTCCAGAGATCAAACTAAACCACTGCATTGATTATACCATCACTCCAAACTTGCGTCCAGGAGAAACTCAGCTATCGAGTTTTGCTGTTCTCCTTGGTTTGGCCCCTATGAGATATTTGTATTAAAGCAATAGACCCTGGTTCTGTCGCAGGCTATGGGAGGCAATGAAGACTATTGTTGACACCGAAACAGGTGATTATATCTTACTTGGACACGTGTTAGACTCAATGGTTGGACTTGATGATCCAGTGGGTCTCTTCCAACCTGGTTGTTCTATGATTCTATGTGGACTAGCAGAGCTCGCAGTAAGTGGTTCTTGCCCACATGCTGTATTAGTAGAGATTTTTTGAAATCAGAGGGAATAACAGAATTTTTTATTAACTGCTGTATTTGATGTCCTGTTGCAGTAGTTATTGGATTCTATGAGTTACTTGGGAACAGAAGGTCTGTTCACCATACTGATTTGTCTTGAAGTAAATGGAGGAGTAATGATGAAATAGTATAAAATACTTCCTGAAAACCCACCATTTAAGCAAACATTTCTCAGTTGCTTTCAGTTGCTTTTGTCAACAAGGCTTTCTTCTGAAATTAAGTACTTCCCTGAGCTTGGAGTTATTGCTGGATAGCTGTCAATTGAACAGGTCAACACATGATACTAAAAAAAAAAAAAAGGTTATTGTTTTACACTGCCATTCACATCAAGAAAAACATTGCAGGTAAATCAACAGGGATTAAACAAACATCCAGGAAAGCATGCATAAAAGTATTAAGCTTGCTGTGCTGTGGGGTTTCTTCCTCACAATCTTGTATAGCATAATCAAAATGATCACCCTAAATTCTGCAGAGCACTTTTGGTTTTCTCTTATTGGCAGCATGTATGCTTATTCTTTGACAGTGTGGTTGGCATGAGTGATGCCATATGCCTCAAGACACTAACAATACAGGAAAGGTTATGGTATTTTACAGCTGAGGGACTTGATTGGTCTTTGGACCACCTGTGTGACACACTGATGTCAGTGGCACCAGCTAATGAAACTGCTGATAGTTCCTCTGCCTCTTGTGTTTCAGAACATGTGAGAAGCTGCATCACAGAGTGAGGACCTGAACCCCTGCTGTGTCAGCTGCTCTTTAGACATACCTCATACTTGCCCTGACTCCACATGGGATGACAAGTAGTTTAACCTGCGAAGAGAAAGGCATAAACTCCTTCAGATTTGCTGAGGGCTGATAACATGTACAGAAAGAGGACGGCTGATACGATACACACACACATCAAACTGCTTCTGTTGTTTAACGTTTCTGCACTGCCACCATCTCTACATATTACTAGGAATGAGAATCCTTCCTTTTTCAAGTTCGCTTTTCTCTTTAAATGGGTGATATGTTAGGAGTAGATCAGTCCTCCTGGTGACACACAGGATCTCATTACAAACTGCTAACTATTTTTCATGTTATTTCTCTTTATTAGGGAATCAAGTGAACAGAGGTAGTGAGAGATGTTTTCCCAAAATTACCAAGAACAATACAACCAAACTCTCTGAATTTTCTCTTTTATCATCTTTTTGTTTTCTCCCTTTCAGCCATGGATTATTCTTTCTTAAATGTTTTTATTTTACCAGTTTATCAAAGAAAAGACAAATTATATTCAGATTGGCTTTATTTGCACTTCCTCTTTTTTCCTGCCTGAGAAATAAAATATAAAAGAATAACATTCACTTCCTAAACAGATCCCCCTACTTATTCTTTTGCAGCTAATGGTAAAAAATCAAGGTGAAGAAAGTTAAGAAGACAACTTGTATTAAAAAAAAAAAAAAGATGAACGCATTTGCATTCAAATATATAATATAGACATGAGCAAATTATAGTTTTATTAATGTAGGTGTAAAAAGCACACTGCATATGCACTTGACGATATCAAATGTCACATTTTTATTGTGCCTATTTATTTTATAGTATGTGTATATGTGTCTATACCTACAAAAAGATAGATTTATGCTGTGCTTAGTAACATAATATCTACAAAGATGTACGAATGCATTTATCTTTGGTTTTACAGTATCTTAAGGGTTTTTTTAGATTATATGTGCCATACTACTTTAGAACTGAGTTCTTGTTCCAGTTTCCTTATCAGTTACAGTGCCTTTTCTGCTTCCAGTTTTTGTCTACAGTGCAGCACAAAACTAGTCTCCAGAGAATACTCTCTTTAAAACAGATGAATGTACAGCAAGAGGAACAAAGCTATTTAATAAATTAATCATAAGAACATGGTTAATAGTCAGATACTATTAGAAAATATGTTTGATTTGGGACAATTTTTCCATGACGTTGTCAGATTTTTCCATTAAATATTTAAATCCCTCTAAAAGAATGGAAAGATCAAAGTCAGATTTAAACCTCTTTCATTCCAAATGCAAACGTTGTTTCACTTTGCTCCCAGTTTGTATCAGTGTTATTTTACTGGTTTAGTTTTATTATGTTAGTCTCAGAATGAGATTCTCAAGATGATACTAAAAACTTGCATTATCCAACTGGTACATTATTTTGCACAAATATAAGTCTTCCTCTTTTCACTGTTTTTGAGTAAATTTTATATTAAAAAACACATGAAGGGAAAATCCAAACACAGGTTAAGGAAATTAATCCTACAGATCCCACATGTTACAGTGAGAACTGTAGGAACTGTTTCACCTCATAAACTGTGATGGCTTACACTAGCAACTTTGGACTTACCACCAACTGGTGATTGCATTTGTGTTGCATATTCAAGACTGTCAAAAATCACTTATCATGAGCTGTCTAAGGTTATGAGAAGCAGCTGTAGTATCACACAATATTTACGATCAGTGTTATATTTTGTGGATTTCAACTTACAGCTTTAAACATCTAAATAGACCAAAGTGCTTCCAAGCTATCTTTTGTTTTCTGTGTGTGAATCAGTGTCAGTTGTTGGTGTATGAGTGAATATTGATAACTAATTGCAATTCTCCTTTTTTTTTCTTAATGGCAATGTATTCTGGTTTAAAGTATGCCAGAGAGCTGTGTTCATTTAAATTTCTTACAGTATCGTAAGGGATAGCAGCATTAATCAGGAGGATTTAACTGGTCCATTCATTGTGTCTTTCATAGGTTTCTGTTACTCTATAGACAGTATCTGACATATGCATGAGTATTAATGTAACATAAATGGCTTTAACATGTTTGGTTTCCTCTTGTTCTTATTATGAATTATTGAATTCTTATTATGAATCTTAAAGTAAAATTACAACTGAAATCAGGAATAAAATTCTTTTAAAATACCTGAAGAAAACTGTGAAGTGCATTTTTTCATTATTTCCATCCAAACAAAAATTCAGTACTGAGGCAATCAATATCTAATGCCCAAAGCCTGAGATGTTTATGTACCAAACAATCTCCTAGGTGTACCTGTTTAAAACTGACTATTGCTACATTACTGTCCAACAAAAGCCTGTGATTAGTTGATATGTGTGATGAATATTGACATGTGTTGAAACCCATGTCTGTTTCTGCACTGGGAGTGAACTGTTAAACCATTCTAAAGCTGTCAAGAGATCATATTTCTTTTATTATGTATTTGTCTATTGAAATATTTACAATATTACAATAAAATTTAAAGTTTTTTGTAGTTGAGAAGAATGATGTGTAACCTTTAGATCCTTTACATACAAACCTTGGAGAAATTCTAAACTCATACAGGAATTAATTTTCAGTCACTTCAGGGCAATATGTTCTGAATAAAAACACTGGGTCCAGAAGGCACAAAGAATTTCTCAGCTACAGGCAGAAAGGTTGAGATTTATTCTTTTATTTATTTTGTTTTTCTTCCTGACAAAATGAGTATTTCTACCTATCCTGCATTATTTTTGTATTTTATTTTATTTTATTTTATTTTATTTTATTTTATTTTATTTTATTTTATTTTATTTTATTTTATTTTATTTTATTTTATTTTATTTTATTTTACACATCTGTATTACACACCCAGCATTGTTTGCATATGTTGTTAAGTTTCAAGTAGGGATGAGGGATAATGGTGTATGAAGTGTAGGACCCCTAGAAGAATGCTTAACATCTGTTAAAATAAAATCACCAGTATTCTGATAAGTGTTAGGCTTTGCTCAAGCTGGTAAGGCCACATTTGGAAGACTATGAAGTTCTTCATTCCCAGCTCTGCAAAGACTTACAGAGTAAAGAGTAGAATAAAGCATATGGTAATGTTAGAGGTAGAGGGGTCAAAAGATAATGGATCTTTGCAAAAGGCAGAGAAAGTTCTCTGACAAAGTAGGAGTATAATCTCAATGAGGAAATGGTATGCAGAAGTCTAAGTGAGTCGCTATAAAGCTGGAATAAGAAAGTTCTAAACAAAGAAGCAGAGAAGCTAGGCAGCCTTTCGTTTTAAGATTGTGAACATAGTGTAAGTGATTAAGATGTTACGATCAGCAGCAGAAATGCAATCTAGAAAGTTTGATGGTTGTTAGAAAAGCATGAAGGTTAGTAAAGAAATAGAAAAAAGAAATAGAATGGTGAACTCAAAAGAATTGATATGTTCCTTGGAAAATTTATGTACAAAAATATCTTTGAAATATTTGGATTCCAATTGAATTGAGTAAAATGTTGAGTAAAACAAAAGTTAAAATATTTTTGGAATTGTATTTTGATTTCAAACAAGAATTCTCTGCACTCTGGAAATGTGTTCTTTCACTGTTTCCTCTATGTTATTATTCATGTGGCTTTGGCTTATGTGTATTTTTTTTTCCAATACTTCTTTGTAAAATTAAGTAAATCTGTTGCCTTTTGACTTTGTTCTGGTTTAGATATCTGCATAATGCTGTGGACAAAATAAATGATGAACCACTTGCTTCCTGATGTCTTTTTTAGCTGTTATAAGCCAACTGTGTTATCTCTGTAAACCTCAACTAGCTTAAACTCTTGTACTTCAAGAACTCTAAGCAGCAGAAAATGAGAGTGTTATTTTCATGGATCAAACAAGGCTAGTCATGATCTTGTGGTAAACAATATGCCCAGAATTTATTTATGTTCTTATTTTTCCAGGAATTCATCATACTGTGAAAGTGCTGCAGCTTCAGCATGAGATGCTTTGATCTCCTTTTCCCAGTCTTTCTAAGATCATTGCTGTTGGTGTTCCTTTCATTTCTCGAAAGACTGGTAATTCTTTCTCACTAAGCCTGGATCATGGCCCATGGGCCAAGAGTTCACTGCTTGAAAATCAAAGATATTTCTGAGGTTTTATGAGTCTTCAGCTCTGAATGGGCCATTTCTTCTGAGTTGACAGCACATCTGGGAGCAGCAAGAGCAGGTCCGGGAAGCAGCTGCATGTGTTGCCCAATGTGTTTAACACTAAGCTGTGTGACTGTGCTTGTTTTTCTGGTTTCTCCAGCTGACCCCTGCCTGCTGCAGACTCTGCACTGAGCTGTGCTCCTCAGGGAATCAATGTAACTTCTTTCTTTTTGTTGAGGTTTTATCATGCAACTTTGTGTGGGGGTAGGGTAAAGACAGTCTGTCTGCCTATTTCACCAGGTTTTTTTGTCTTCCTCCCATTACATGTAGGATTCAGTGAAGATGAATGTACATCTGCACTGTAGTCACTGCAGCATCCACCACTGGAGAGGATAAAATATAATGCTGCAAATGCAGCTGGAGAGAAACTAAGTAAATTAAATGCACCAAAACTCATCTTTTACAAGTTTTTAATATTTCTGTCTTCAGTTAGGCAACAAAGTCCAGCTGCTTCAAAATCATCTGTCACTGACTTTGCTAAGTAGATTAGATGAGAAACATAAAGGGCTTTTGCTTCAGCATTGTTTCTCAGCAATGAGAATATACACCCATGATTAACATGCACTCTTATAGATACATTACCACATGCACAACTGTGTAAGTAATGTACACTCATAAGTACTGTGCACTCCAACATGTTCCCTGGAAAAATAGTCTGCTGTGGAGTCAGGACCATCAACAGACAACCTGTCTGGATGGACATTTCTGATCCCTATGCACTATATTTAGTTGCTAATGGGACCCACAAAATTTCCTAGGAAAGCTTTGTGATATTGCTTTCTTCTTTCAGTAATTCCAGTGTAAACAGCTGCCAAAAAGGCAAATTAATTATGAAAACACCCTCTTTAAAATGAAAGTGTGATGTCATGCAATTTGTTTGAAAGATAGAATTAATAAAGACTTACTCCCTAATCTTCTGAATGTAAAGCAGATATCTAAAACGTAGGTGAGTTGTTGCCCCCTATTTAAATTTTGGTGCTAATTGTACTCCTTTTTTTTTTTCTTGCATTGATGTCTGCATAGCCATATTTACATCTCTCTATATGTAATAAGAATTCAAGTCTGGTAACTTAAACATGCCACATGGATGTCCAGTGAGATACAATTTAATTGCCTCCCTGGATATGCAGAAAGAAAGAAGTATTTATCATGTCTGCTTGTGGTCTGATAAACAAATTAAACTGCACTGCCCCTTGGGAGATGGTTTTAGTTTAGGATTGTTGTCACAAAGAGATCTCTGGTCTTGAAGTATTCTCCAAATAAAACAAATCAAATCCTGACTGTGCCAGAATACAGCCTGAGGTGAGGTATGCTTTTTTGCATTATGAGTTTGCATGAGGTGACACTTGGTCTTCTTTTAGAAGTGAAAGGCAGCCAAAACTATTGAGCTGCAGAGAGTGTCGCCAACTCTAAACTGGAGCAGAAAACCAGTGATTCCTTGGTACTAACATTGCCAGCAATGGGAGGTTTTCTCCTTGCAAAAGAGAAAGACTGACTTGACTGTTCTGTGCATGGAGTTTCATAGCTCAATAGTTGTCGTTCCAGTTTGTCTTGCAACAGAAGTGTTTGAAAGATCGTGGGTAGTTGTCTTCCTCCCTCTGCTCACAACAAAGGCAAAATGTTGTAGAACTATTGGCTCTATATGAATGGTGACACTTCTTCCACCACATAGCACCATGAGACCCTTTCTCCATGTCAGTGTTTCTTATGAGCAGTTCCAGCAGAGTCACACCAGACTAAATATGAGGTAAAGGACTGGAGAATCGTATCAGACGTTGTCTTCATGAGACACAAGAGGGAGACGCACCATCTGGCAAGAGAATCTTGTAACTTCTGGAAGCTTATGTACCTTCTTAAAAGCTTATGGTGTTAGGATGGAGGGGGAATGAGTATAAACTGGATAGGGGAAGTTTAGAATAGACATTAGAAATAATATCTTCACCATGAGAGTGATGAGACACTGGAATGGGTTGCCCGGGGATGTTGTGGATACCCCATCTCTGGAGATGTTCAAGGCCAGGTTGGATGGGGCCTTGGGCAGCTTGACCTAGTGGGATGTCCCTGCCCATGGCAGTGGGGTTGGAACTAGATGATCTTTAAGGTCCTTTCCAACCCTAACTATTCTATGATCCTATGATTACCCAGGCACTGATGAGATAAGAATGATTTGTCTGAAACTTATACACATTCTTCCACAGCCTGGACTAGGATCTGGGTTCAGATAAGCCAGAAAAGAGTTTCCCATAAGCTGTGCCTTAAGTGATGAAGGTCGTCTTGACTCAGCTATAGGGCTTTCTTTTTTTCTTGAGAATATTGCTTTCAGTAAGACAGTTGGTAATGAGATTCAAAGGGAGGTACCATGTAAACCTCATGATTATGCTTGGCATGGTAGACCTGATCACTGTCTGAAGTAAGACTATACTTTTTTTCCATTCCTTTTAGGTTTTGGTTTTTGTTTATGTATCTTGAGTGTCCAGCAGGCAAGCTGCTTTGAGAAAAAAATGGAAAAAATTTTTTTAAACATACCAACCTTGTCAGCATTGAAGGGAAGAAAAACACCAGGCTGATTTTGAAAACAGTAATGAAATCCAGTAATTCCAGAAAAAAATCTGGAATTCTGAAATCTTTAATTAGTTATAATTCCCCAGATTTTTCTCCAGTACACTTATATTTTCTGTATGCAGCATGAAGTGCAAAATGCATGGAGTTCCTCCATGCCAAATTTGGCTCAGAAACCAGGTATATCTTAAATGGAAAAAGAGTAGAAAGTAGGGCCTTGAGAACTACTGAATGTCAGCCTTGCTTCTGAGGCACGGAACAGATCTCCTAGAAACCATACTAAAGCACATGGAGGGAAGGGAATTGATTTGAGACAGCCAGTATGGCTTCACCAAGGGCAAATCCTACCTGACCAACTGAGCATTCTACACTGGAGTAACTACATCCATGAAAAAGGGAAGAGCTATGCTGAGATGCCTGTATATAGGCAATGCCTTTGATTGTTTGGAGTCTCTACAGTTCAGAGTCTTAAATCTAGCTCTCAATAATGCAGGTTCTAAGAGCTGTCTGCTTGGAACAGGTGGATGTAAATGGTGGTCAAACTGTATAACTTCAGCAGTGTGGCAGGCCTGTATTTTGTCATAGGAAAATAATCTGTAAATCACATTTTTTATGGGCAAATTTTCATCAGAGGAGTGTCCAGGTAGTCTGGGTTCTAATGAAGAAAAAGGCTCCCAGGGGTCATGTACTTGCTTTTAAGAACATTTGTTCTGGACTATAAGTCTAAAAAATTCAATCTCAATTTTAGAACTGAGCCATTCGCCTTTAAAATTTTCTCCAGTTTTCTCTGATATGGGATGAAATAGTTTGAACTGCTTTGATGAAGCAAGTGGAGAAGACATTGAGTGAAATGAGGAACCTAAAACTTTTTTGCCTGTGAGCTTAATTGTAAATTAAGAATTCAAGTAGCTTAAAGCTTATACAAATGAGAAAAATATACACATATAATATGTTGTGAGAGACAGAGACATCTGTATGCAAGTGGTATTTGCTCAGTGAAGGCCAATTAATCTGTGAAGATGATTTTTTTTATTCCTTTTCTTCAGGTTTGTCAGTTTATGGTGAAACTTAAGATGTATGCTGGAGGTCTCTTTCCAATTAGTGTTTGTATTTATTTAATAATACAGGAAATTCCTGCCACTTTAGGGCTGAGTGGGCTACAGGTTCCCTCCACATCTTTATTACATTCATAAAAAAGACTGTATTTAGACCTCATGCCGGATGAATTTCATGTTATAGATGATGAGGCTGCAGGGAGGTGAGTGATGCAGGAAGCACATGTCTGCTTTTCCCAGTTAACTCTCTTGATTACTTACTCTCTCAAGTACCATATGGCTTGAGATGCTCTCTTTGTGGTGGGTCTCATAAAAGGTCCAGGCACTAAACACCCTTCTCTGGTGAGATGGGCAGATTGACTAGGAAAAAGCACTAAGGAAATATAACTGACTTGGGCTCTACCGTTGAAATCGCTGGTGAGGTTACCTCTGTCCTGATTATTCTCAATGGCAGCCTGACATAACCTCAAGGTGACCCCAGAGGGACCTCCTTGTCTGAGGGCTTCCTATCCCCGCTGGGAAACAAAAAATGATCACACCATAGTAAACAGCATTTCTCAAGTTTGCTCTGCTTTACACTTGGACATTTTGGTATAATTATTGTAGTGTGAAAAGTCTTCTGATACACATGTTTCAGTGAGGAGAGCTGTTATCTCCAAGGGAAGATATCAGAGCTTGAAGAAACTAGGTCTTATGCTGAATCAGGTGTCTTTTTTGCTATTTTTGAATCCCAGAGCTGGTAATGGTGAAACACTTGTTCAATCAGTTCTGAGGCTACTTAGACACTACATAATAGTAAAAAAGAAGTTGATGATCATAGATATTTTGTCACATACACTCTTTCATGCTACTCTTCTCTACAGGAAAAGAAAATAAACTAGTCCTAATATTTTCCTTTAGCCAGACATGTTGAAATAGTTTTCAACTCATTGTGCCTGTTTATTGCATTACCTTTTCTGAGACAGTGTGATTAAAATAAGAACAATATTATGGAAAGATACCAACCTTCTCAAGGAGCCTAGGATTTTGACTTATGATATTACAACAACAATCAGCCCTTTCTTGCATCTTAATTGCATAGTATATTTCATAAAAATCTACTGTTTAGCACACTTGCAATATGAGCTGACTCTAGGTATAGACAAGTCAAACTTGGAGGAACATACATCTCCAATTACTATTTAAAAGGATCATAAATCAGTTACGTGCACTACCAAATGATCTAAATTTTCCTTCTGTTTTCTTGGCAGAGTTTAATTTAATTAGTAGTTGTACACAGGACTATTTTGTTTGCTGGGGCTTTGTGAGTCTTCAGTACCACTCAAGCCAATTTTTAACAGGTCTTCTCAAACAAAGAGCGCTTGACAGCAAAGAAACTTGCTCAGATCCAAACCGTGATCGCACCCATCTACCCAAAATTTCCTACATCTTTGCCTGGTATTCCTGACAATGTCTGTATTTCATGGCAATAAACTTGGTTTATGTTAGACTGTAAATGCAACAATAATGGTTTGGAAACTAATGCTGTTATTGATTTTTGAAAGACTCATAAAAAATATCATAAACTCTGCATTCTTTGGTAGCAGGGTAGAAAATAAGCTTTATTTGTAGGTCCAGTGGTTTGGTTACTTTACAGTGCCTAGCAATGAGTCCATCTGTGAATGGCAGCTGCAAATCTCTGTCAATACAATTAGACAAAGATGTAGAAGTACCTGGGACTTAAAAAGTCTAGGGAAGGATATAGTCTAAAGTGACATTGTAGAGGAATGAAGTTGTTGTAGTTGTTATTACCAAAACCACTAAGATTTTTTTTTCATTTAGAAACATAAGGATGAATTGCAGGCCACAAGACACAAAGAACACTGGTTAGAGGAGATGATTCTCAGTGAAGTCTGTTTAAAATGGCGGTTAAAATTTTCCATTCATCCATGGTAATTCATGGTGGCACAGTAGCACTTTGAGAAGGAAGACTGTAAGGACAGATACCGAAGAAATTTTCTGGACCTCATTTAATTATTAACTAAACAGCAGAAGGTGAAGATTTGCTGTTGAGAAAGGGGAGAGATGATTCACAGAGTAGAAATTCTGCATCATGAAACTTCGACTTCTGAATTTTGGTTTAGTTCTAGATTACAAATCTCTTCAATTTTGAAATTTGCCTGTAACGAGAAAAAATACCACTGGATCAATCGCTCTTTTTATTGTTTAAGTCACATTTTAAAAACCATTGATGAATCATGATATATGATGTAGTATTATTTTGTCCAGAAAGAGTTAAAATGAGGCATTTTGAACACCACTTAAACTCTTCAAAAAGAACAAGAAGAAAGCCAACATAACTTTCGATTTGGGTACATTCACTTTTTTTCAGCAAATGTTTGTAAATTGTGGGTTTCTGAGCAGTTCTAGGACAAAGTACTTCTGGATTACCATTTTGGCCTTTAGGAGAGAAGAAAAAAGCGGAGCCTCTGAGGAACTCTAGCTGTTACAATCATCTCTGATGTTCTGTAGCACAAAATTAAAATCAGTTTACATGTGTTCTGGACCCCTCACCACAAGAAGGATGTTGAGGCTCTGGAGTGAGTCCAGAAAAGAGTGATGAAGCTCATGAAAGGGCTGGAGAACAGACCCTACGAGGAACAGCTGAGAGAGCTGGGGTTGTTTAGCCTGGAGAAGAGGAGGCTGAAAGGAGACCTCTTTGCTCTCTACAACTATCTGAAAGGAGGTTGTGGAGAGGAGGGTACTGGCCTCTTCTCCCAAGTGACAGGGGACAGAACAAGAGGGAATGGCCTCAAGATCCAGCAGGGGAGGTTTAGGCTGAACATTAGGAGAAAAAAAAAAAAACATGTGAAAACCATGTAAAGCCTCAAGCTCCAGCTGGGGAGGTTTAGGCTGAACATTAGGGGGAAAAAAAAAAACATATAAAGGGTCATTGGGCACTGGAACAGGCTGCCCAGGGCGGTGGTTGAGTCACCTTCCCTGGACCTGCTTAAGGGATGAGTGGACGAGGCGCTGAGGGGTATAGTTTAGTGTTTGATAGGAATGGTTGGACTTGATGATCCAGTGGGTCTTTTCCAACCTGGTGTTTCTATGATTCTTTGAAATGGCTGTGTAAAGTTGTAAAGAATTGAGATCACATACTGAACCAACATGAAAGAACCTTGAAGAAGTTTCCAGAGTCTCATTGGACTAAAAAAAACTTCTTTTCATTGTTAGGAGCATGTAATGAAGCAGGTTGTTCTGTGGGAAGTTGAATTAATGAAACAAGATTTCCTACGAATCTGCATCTTGTGACTGAGTTAATTTGGCAAGAGATGAGCTGCAAGTTTTCCTGTGAGGAAGCACTAAATTTTCTCCTCTGCTTGACCTTATTTTATTTTTGACAATATTTTAATTAGCTGAATCTGTGTGACAGTTGTATCATTTAGTTACAATTGACTCAAAAAGTTTTAAAATCATTGGGGAAAAAAAGGTAAAATTACAAATACCTATAAGAAACTCCACAGCACTACTGAACAGTGTGGGTTCCTTGCTTTTTTGCAGGTTGAGTGTTACACAAGGCTTAAGAATTCCCATTGACATTAATTTGTCATTGTTAAACTTCCCTGAGGAAGGGTGGAATGGCATCAAGGGATTCAGTGTCAGTCCTTTGTATGACAAGCTGTGCAAATAAGGAATTAAAATTCCCTACTTCTAAAAGTCTATCTTTATCTTATGCATAAAGCTCTAGGAGGCCAAGAGGGATTTATTCCTCCACCCTGCTCTGCCTCACATCTCTGGTGCAGCTTCCTCTGGGTCTTCACTCACAAGCATCAGGCAGCACACTTCATTCAGGAGCTGCAGGGGAAGCTACATACTGCTTTATGGTTCAGGCAAGACAAAAAAACCCTTCAGTGTAACATATCACAGGTTTCAGAGGCAGTACCCTCTAGTCTCAAAAGGGATAAAAATGCATGTTTTATGATACTTTTCTGACCTGTTATGTTTTATAAGACATAGATACATTTCTGTGTAGAAACAAGGACGGGTAGATATTGCAGACTCTGCCTGGTTAAGTTTTGTAGATGAGGTTTTTTTTTGGCATGAGAAGGGGCTATGTTTTGCATGTAGTCATACCTAATTCTTAGAGTGCACCATTCATCTGTTTTGATATTGTTATACATAAGCATTGTGCTATTCTGTTCTCACAGCTATAGAAATAAATCATAGAATCATAGAACAGTTAGGGTTGGAAGTGGCCTTAAAGATCATTTAGTTCCAAGCCTGCTGCCATGGGCAGGGACATCCCACTAGATCAGGTCACCCAAGGCCCCATCAAACCTTGTCTTAAAAACCTCCAGCGATGACATCCACAGCCTCCCTTGGAAACCTGTTCCTGCAACTCACTACTCTCATGGTGGAGAACTTCTTCCTAAAGTCTACACTAAATTTGCCTCTCTCTCATTTTATACACATTCTCACTTTTCCTGTCACCACAAGCCTTTATGAAAGTCTCTCTCCAGGTTTTTGTAGGCTCCTTTCAGGAAGTCTAAGGTCACAATAAGATAGTCCTCATAGCCTTCTCTTCTTGCGGCTGAACAAGCCTGACTCTCTCATCCTGTCCTGATATGGAAGGTGCTCCAGCCCTTTGAATCATCCTTGTCCTCCTCTGGACCCATTCCAACAGCTCCATATCCTTCTTATGTTGAGGATTCCAGAACTGGGCACGCTACTCCAGATGAGGTCTCATAAGAGAGGAACAGAGGAACATAATCCCTTCCCTTGACATGCTGGCCACACTTCTTTTGATGCAGCCCAGGACAGAGTTGGCCTTCTGGGGTGCAAGCACACATTACCAGTTCATGTCGAGCTTCTCATCAATGACCATCCTGAAGTCCTTCTTTGCAGGGCAGCTCTCAATCATTTCAAATGAACAGTGGAATTACACAGTTGCCTTCTATCTAGTTATTGTGAATTTGCATCAGCTGTTCTTTCTTCAAATGGAATGTGTCTTACTTAGATGCAGCCAGACAGAAAATTGCAATCAATGTAATACAGCAGATACTCTGTCTCCTTTTAACTAGTTATATAATGAAAATGTCCTTCTGTATAGCACTGACTGTGAAATAATATTGCTGGTCAGCACTTGAACAGGGAATCATTTGCTAGATTGATCCAAGTGGAAAGTCTAGTATCACTTCTGTGTTTGTGGATTAGGGTTTATGGTCCTAAATGTCTGTTTCTGTGATATTAGAAATTCTAAATGTTAAGCAAGGTTCTGAATGAATTATGGACTTGAGTTGGCTTAATAGGTGGATTAGAGGACTGTTGAGTAAACAAAATTATTCCTATTTTATGGCCAAACTTTGCCAAGGAGATTTGATGTACAGGAAAGGGAAATTCTACCCTTTTTCTACTTTGGCATCTCTGCCCCTTTTTCCTGTACTCAAGCCTCTGCTAGTGTATGTCATAAGTTTATCCACCAGCATGTCTTCCGTTTAGATTCTGCCAGCTGTGTGCATAGGTCAGTGTTTGGTTTTTTTTCTTAGTGTTTTTCCTGGGGTTGTATAGAGGATTTTGATTAAGAGACATGGTAGACCTAGATCTCTGTGAAAATGCCCTGACATTTCTGGAATCTACTGCAGGAGAACCATGATGGATTTATTATTGGTAGGGGTAGCAAGGAGGATTTGCAGCAGAAGAAAAAACACCATGGGGAAAACAAAGCAGAGATATTTAGTCCAGAGGAGTCTTAAAAACAGTCATACACAGAGAAGTAAAAAGTAACAGAAGGAATATGTCCATCTACGTATGTACCCTAGAGATAGGGATTTTACCTTGGTCTGTCCAGTGGCTAGCACAACACTATGTTAAGTGAAATCCTGTTGTACTTAGTCCTTGTGATTTCAAATGTAAAATTTTTTCACAAATTTGCTATATCTGGCAAAAAAAAAAAATCCCAGTTTTTAAGCAATTTTATTTTATTTACTCTCTTAGAGCTTCTCAAATAGGTCCAGCTCCCTAAAGAAAAATAACAGAAGTTTTTACATTTTACCTGTTTCCTTTCCCTCTCCCAGGTGTAATGACACCACTGAAAGCAAAAACCTTGGAGGGACAGTGTTTTGGCAAATTTATTTCCATTTTTAAGATAATTAAATACCTTGTGAGTGGTAGAGAAGTGGACCTAGCTCCAGAGTCACAAAAGAAAAAAAAACCATACATTCAAGTTTACTGAGTATTTTTCATAAAAGAAGTTATGCTTCCCATCATAAAAAGTACTTTGTCAAATATAACACTTCCCAAACTCCTTAACTTAATTAAAACAAGTTACCTCTTACAGCAGACACAGTTATGATAATGAGAATAAAAAATGGAAGTATCTTAACTCTATGTTAAATTGGAACATTATGTTCAAGTCTCTGTAGTAAATTGGGGTTTTATTTATTAATTGGCAATTGGAGCAATATTGTGTTGTTTGTATTTTCTATCCTGTTTTTCAGCTGGATAGACATAAGAGCTGCCAGCTATTATGCTTTTCCAGGATGATTAGGTAAAATGATGCTAGTATTGCTGAAAAGGACAGGCAAATCAACTTGTGGATTTAGTAACTCTCCACTGTGGGTTTTTTTCAGTAAGTACGTAAGGTAGTAAAAAAAAAGCACAACCCAGGGTATGGAGAAGGCTGAGGTACTCAATCACTATTTTATCTCAGTCTCTACCAGCCAGAGTTTAAGTGACATTACCCATGTCACAGAATGCAAAGATAGGGACTGGGAGATCAAAGAACTACCCGTTCTAGGAAAGGATCAGGCTCAGGATGATGTAAGGAACCTGAGGGTGCGCAAGTCTGTGGGACCTGATGAAAAGCATCCATTTGTCCTGATGGAACTGGAGGAAGAAGTTACTATCCATTGTATCTGAGAAGTCATAGCAATCCAGTGAAGCTCCTATTGACTGGAAAAAAGGAAAAATAACTCCGATTTTTAGAAGAGGAAATAAGGAATAACCATGGAACTACAGGCTTGTCAGTCTTGCCACTGTGCCTGAAAAGATCATGGAACAGATCCTCTTGGAAACTCTGTCGAGACACATGGAAAATAGAGAGGTGGCTAGTGACAGTCAGCATGCCTTTACTTGTTCCTGGCAAATTTGATGGCCTTCTCTGATGAGGTTGCAGTGTTGGTGGATAAGGGAAGAGCAACTGACCTGGTCAACCTGGTCTTATGCAAAGCATTCCACTGTCCTACACAACATTCTTTTCTCTAAATTGGAGAGATATGAATTTGACAGATGGACCACTTGCTGGATAAATGATGGGATGAATGGTCACACTTAAAGTATGGTCAATGGCTCAATGTCCAAATGGAGACTGGTCATAGGTGGTGTTCTTCAAGGATGAAAACTGGGACCAGTGTTGTTTAACTCACAAGGACTGTGGGATTGAGGGCATCTTCACTCAGCAAGACTGCTGATGACACCAAGCTATGTGGTGCAGTTGACGTGCTGGAGGGTAGGTGTACCATCCAGAGGGATCATGACAGGTTTAAGAGGTGGGTCTGTGCAAACCTCTTTGAGTTCAACGAGGCCAAATGCAAAGTCGTGCACATAGGTCAGGGCAATCCCAAGCATAAATAACGACTGGACAGAGAACAGGTTGAGAGTAGCCCTGAGAAGAACCTGAGGGTGCTGGTGGATAGGATGCTCAACATGAGCAGAACAACGTGCTGTTTTTAAGGGGGATTCAAAAGATGACCCTGGGAACTACTGACCTGTCATCTTTACTTTTGTCCCTGGGAAGATCATGGAACAGTTCTTCCGAAATCTCTGCTGTAACACATGAAGGCAGGGATTCGAGATGATTTGAGACAGGCAGCATGGCTTCACCAAGGGCAAGTTATGCCTGACCAACTTAGTGGCTTTCTGTGATGGGGTGACTCCAACAGTGGATGCTGGAAATGCAATACAGGTAATCTGTCTGGATTTCTGTAAAGCCTTTGACACAGCTCCCCCCCAACATCCTTCTCTCTAAATTGGAGAGATATGGATTTGATCTGTGGACCGTCAATGGTCACATTTAGAAAGTAGTGGTCAATGGCTCAGTGTCCAGATGGAGATCCATGAAAAGTGGTGTCCCTCAGGGGTCTATACTGGGACTGTTTAATGTTTTCATCAATTATATTGACAGAGAACTGGTTTTCCTCTGTAGAAGAATTCTGCATTGAGAAAATCCATCACCATTTCCTGCCTAGGTAAGTCTTTTACACTATTATTTTAACAATGACTCTCCTCCTGGCACAGAAGTTTCTCCTCTGCTCCTTCCCTCATTATCAGTTGCCTTTAAAACAGTTTTAATCTTTCCAGTCTAGTAGGTTTTTTTAAGCTATTTAGAAGCTATACTTATTTCTTCCTTGGCAATTTTTTTCCATTCCAATTTCTGGGAGTTTTTTCTTCAGGACTCATTTGAGGTCTTAGATTGAACTAGGAGGATCAAGCAGGAGGTGTATTTATCTCTATTCCTTAATGCTCTTGTGTTCTGAACACTTTGGAAGAAATCAGGAATCAAATGTTTGCCTTTTATCAGTCTCTTACTTTAAAAATACAAACTTGAGCCTATTTTTTTTTTAAACTCACCTTCATGTAAATACAAATATAAGTAGTTTTTGTTAGTTGCCAGTATCCCAAGAGATGTGAAGGTGCTGCATCTCCATGTCTTCAAGTCCAATAATCAGTGTGGCTGAAGATGTGCTCCCAGAAATTTATTTTCATTCATATTTTATGTGTTCATAATAATTTCTTTATTGGTTTAAAACACGGGGAATATGATGATATATAATGCATAGTTATTCCACTCATCTGAGAGTTTAATAGAATGTGGAGGAAGATCAGAAAGCCACTATAATTTAACAAGAAGACCAGGAGGAAGAATAAGTCACAGCGAGATATGAAGCAGAAATTATCTATATAGTAATCAGTCTCACAAGTATTATGTTCTCATGAAAAATTTCAAAGAATATTAATTAACTAATGGCATCTTTCTCCAGTCAGGCTGATCTCAGTTTTCAGTTTGTAAAAACACTTCACTCCTGCATGAAGTGTTTCTGAGGATTGTTCACACAACTGTAAAATTCAGGAAACAAGTAGTTCCTGCAGAGTTAACATCACTCATTTACTTGTATAGTGTAAGAACAGTTGTTTCATTTATTCATGTGTGAATAGTAAGCCAGTTTTATTAGCTACCTGAATAGATTTCCATACAGAACAAAGCCTGAATTCTTATATTCAAAAATGAAATGGGTTTTCATTGTAGTCCAATCAGATCAGACAGGGTGTCTTTCCTGCATGGCTGCTTGCAAGTATTGAGTTCAAAACAGTATTTCTTTTTACCTCCTCAGAAAATTGCTAACTGTTGTGGTGGTTCAGGCTGAGCCCTATAAGCCATGAAAATGCCAAGGGACAGATTGCTCTTTTCTCCTTCAGAGTGCACTATGGTCTCACCCAGCAAAAAACAAGTTAATGTGTTAACAAGCTATGGGAATCATGCAGATTCTGAAAGACTGGTGTTAGAATTGTGCTAGTAATTTCATGCTCATGAAAAGAATTTCTAACAGAGTAAAAATAGATATTTGTTGGGTTTTTTTGTCTAATATATTATATTTATGTTGCATGAGATTATTTTCATGTTCAAAAAGGTTTAATGTCATCCTCATCTCACTTCGGTTTCCTTTTATCAAGATGGAGATAGTAGCTGTGACCAAAGAAACACGTTGATTTCGCAGGAGAAAAGTATGTTTGACCATTTGTGATACTGACCAGAACAAAAATTGTTTTTCTGCTTCAGAAAATGTCACCTGAAGACACCAAATATCCTTAAACAATGTTCATTTCCAAATTACATTTTCTTTAACAGAAATGGCTGTGCATTGTTAGCCCTACAATGTATATTTGCAGAATGTTGTTGTGGGAGAACTGCCAGTGAAAGCTGCTAGCAGCCTGGGACAATTTCTTCATTAAACCACAATGATGACAGACACCCTGAAGCAAGTATGAAAAATACTTTTTACAAATCCTGTAAAAAGAAAACGAATAAATGGCAGTGTTTTATTTTCATATGAAACACCATTCTTAGTATAAATTAATTTTCTTATGTGTTCCTTGAAACTATACTGAGAATACCATTTGCAGGCCATGCTTGTGCTTGGAGCTGCCTAAACAAAACATGGAGATCATCCTGCCACAGACTTGCCCCTGCTCCTGCCTATGGGTTAAAATCAGAGGAGGCCACAAGAAGACAGATATTGTGATGGGAGTCTGTTATAGACCACCCAGCCAAGAAGAATTAGCTCTTCTATAAACAGCTGGGGGAAGTCTCAGGATTGCTACCTCTTGTTCTTGTGGGAGACTCAAGTTTCCTAGATATCTGCTAGAAGTACAATACAGCAGAAAGGAAGCAGTCTAGGAGGTTCTTGGAGTGTATGGAAGACAACTTCCTTAAATAATTGTGAGTGAACTGACAAGGGAAGGTGCCCTCCTGGACCTGCTGTTTGTCAACAGAGAAGGCCTGGTGGAGGGTGTGACAGCTGGAGGACACTTGGGACAAAACAGTCATAAGATTGTAGAATTTTCAGTTCTAGATGAGGTGAAGAGGGGGATTAGCAGAACAGTAACATTAAACTTCCAGAGGGCAGACTTTGGACTGTTCAGAAGGCTGGTTGGGAACATCCCATGGGAGACAGTACTTAAGGGCAAGGGAAGCCATGAGGGCTGGGAGCTCTTCAAAAAGGAAATCCTGGTAGTTCAGGAGCAAGCCACCCCAATGTTCCAGAAAAGCAGTTGTCAGGGGAAAAAAAATAAAACCAAACAAACCAGCTTGGTTGAACCGGGAGACCTTGAAGGACATCAGAAAGAAGAAGAATGCCTATGAGTTTTGGAAGAAGGGACAGACATCTGGGGTGGACTACAGGAAGGAAGTGAGATTCTGCAGAGGAGGGCTAAGGACAAACTAAAAATCAGATTGGCCAAGTTGATGAAAGATAACAAAAAAATCTTTCTGTAAATACATGAACAATAAAAGGAAGACGAGGGAGAATATTCAGTTATTATTGGATGTAAATGGAATAACTGTGACAAAGGATGAGGACAAGGTTGAGGAACTTAATAAGGTTTTGGCTGGACAACAGAAAAAATTTTTCATGGAAAGGGTGATTGAGCACTGGAAGAGTCTGCCCAGGGCGGTGGCTGAGTCACCATCCCTGGATGTATTTAAATGACGAGTGGATGAGGTGCTGAGGGGCATGGTTTAGTGGTTAATAGGAATGGTTGGACTCAATGATCTTGTGGGTCTTTTCAAACCTAGTGATTCTGTGATTCTGTGGATACTTTGCCTGTTCAATTCACATTCCCTATGATCTATTTTAGTAACAGAGCTCTACTGGCAAGAACTGCTCACAAAAAAAAAAATTTCAAAATCATGCATTGAAGTTGTCATGGAAGCTACCCTTTAAATTTTTGTGCACAATTATTCTTGATGAAAGCATATGCTAATCCAATCAGAGAGAATAAAAAATGTGTGGTCTATCTGCCCTGCCACAGACTATTAGTTTTGAAGTTAGAAGACAGGCAATGAATCCATAGGCAGTAAAACAATAAAACAGTTACTCAGGAAAGAGCGACATGTAGACTGAAATGACTATCAACTCTGACTGGGAGTGAAGAAGTTGTTGTGATGTGCTGCAGAGTGACCTTGTTCTGCTGTTGAAGTCACAGCACCATTATGCAGGCAACAACACTCCTTTTCTCCAAAGTGATTTGTAGTCATTGCAAGTGACCACACACCTTGGCACCATTGGCGGCTTCATCCCTCAGGCACCAGTGAAGTAACTGACATCAAATAGACCAAGATGCAGGACCAGACCAAGCAGTGGGATACCTGCCTTCCTGGTCATGTAAATTTGTGGTGTATCTTCTTTTTCAGTGGGGGAAAGGTAATACTGTCAAATCCCCTGATTTCCCTTATTTGATTATTCCTCATGGATCTTTTCACAACTTTGTATAAAATTAGGGCCATTAAAACCATGACAATCATTAGCAGTGATTTGGTTTTTACTTGTAATTTTGAGAACTTCCTGCTGTGATGTGGTTTGGCCAGTGCTTGGCTTAGCACTTTGATGGAACAACAGGGGCAGAAGAACAGGCAGCTGAGGAGGGGTTGAAGAAAATGGCACAAAAACTTTTAGTACCACTGTACGTCACACATGTCCTTTAAAAGGATCCTAATTCCAGTTTTTCATTCATGTATTCTTCTTTCTTTTTCACCAATGAATCTTCAGTTTTACCATCTCTAGGAACTGTGTGGCAGCAGTCTTAAAGGACAGAAATGGATTTTAAAAAACAAAATTATTTTACTTTTTTTCACCCCATTATGAATACCGAATTTGTTCTGTGGGCACAGAACATTGACACAGTACTGAGAACATCCAATGTATTGTCTTTACTCTTCTCCAAGCTCAATACAGCAGAGCGTAATGTGCATGCATAATATTAAGCTTTAAGACTATTCTCGAGCATCATCTTCTTCATAAACTGTTCTTCTTTTCTTCTTGTATAACAACCTGGGGTGTCTCAGCTTCTATATTTTGTTCTCATTGAAGTCATAGTCTACCAGACAAACTTATCAGCAGTCCTCTGCTTTTCTAGAGCCTGGTGGTGAATCTCTACATTTGACTTTTGATTTTGGCTTAAATTCTATCCATGTTTATGTTTTTTTAATTATAACTCATTTCATGTTGCACTTGCATGCTAACCTTAATTTTCCTTTTATGTTTCTCCTAACAACTTGTTTTATACTCTTTGCTAACATTAATTTTCCTTTTATGTTTCTCCTAACAACTTGTTTTATACTCTTTCATAGCATTGCTGTCACTGAACTACATTCAAACTATTAGAGAGATTGATATAACTCTAATCCGCAGGCCACAGAAAATCACAGTGGCTTTCTATTACTTGGTGACTATAAAGGGAAATTTTATCTAAAAGAATGAAAATTGAGTATAATGTAGAATTTTTCTTGATTTCTATTTGAACTTATTAAAAAAATGAAATTCTTCCATGATATGTTATATAGATATGTAAACACTACAGGAACTCAAATTAATTTTATCTGATAGGAACCTCAGTAGAAGGGAGTTGTTGCCATATGCACCTATGTCTAACAGAGTAGAGGTTTAAAAAAATGTTAACATTCATAAACAAGCAGGATAAAACCCATAGTTATACAGTCCTTGCCACTCACCTTACAAATAGAACCACAGGACTGACAGTGAGTTGAGACTTTAGACAGTCACAGAAAGAAATCCCTGATGAGGGCTGCTGCACATACACAAAATAATTCTTGAATGAGGATGCTCTGGCACAAAGACTGGTGTTGGCAAGCTTGCTGTCTGTGCTTAGAGCAACGGAACACAAGAAAAGTCACATACAGGGATATAAAATTCTGCTGCAGATTAACTCCACTGTTCCCAAAGTAAATGGTGTCACTGGACAATACTTTTTTTTTTTTTTCTTCATTTTTTCTTCTATTTGATTCTCTGTACCATAAAGAGTCTGATGTAAAACTGATATATTTGCATTTTGGTTTTGCACGTGTATGTGCAATGTGTTTATCAGCATCTTTGTAGCATGCAAACCCCAAGAGCACACAAGTTGCATGACTGGGGACCATTTTGTGTCTACTCCATCTATAACTAAATTCATAAAACAGAAAAAAACCCCACTAAACCACTCTCTAACAAAGATTTTGATTTCTTTTATTTAATTGTATTTTCAGCTATCCACAATGTGATCTTAAAGGACATTCTTTTATATACTTATCTGATTTCCACAAAAATGGTGGGGGGGAGGTTGAAATTACCTTCTGCAGCATTGTATTAGGTCCTAGGCAACATCAAATTTGGGGTAAAGATCTATCACTCTGTCAGTGGTTAGGTCAATTGTATTTTGGTTGCTGTGATTGTTCTTAAATATTATCCTATTATTCCCTTTTAGTTCCCAAAGCTCCATTTATGTACATAGATCTATTGTGTGTTTAACCATGGACTAAAGCATGAATTTGTTTTTCTAACTTTTCTACATTTACAAATTAAGGGGATTTGTGCTGAATTCTGACCAAATTAGCATGAATAACTTGAAAGGACTCCTACGTCCATGTACAAGGCCAATCAGTTTTGGTTGGTTGAGCTGGAGAGGTAGTCATCTGCTTTAGTCAGTCCTGGACAACTCTGATTCTTTCCAAAGCTGAGTGGTAGGGAGGGAACAAAGGATCACACTAACTGAAATTAGTGTCTCCCAAGCATTGCTCCCATAACCCTGGAAAGGAGACCGCAAAAGCTGTGGCTCTGAAGTGGACACTAGTTCTCACAGTCTTTACTGCTTGTCTCAGCTGTGAGTGGAGCAGACATGAGAGCATATTAACCCCAGTTCAACTTTCCTGGATGACACTTCCATATGTCTCATGGTCGGCTGTTCTTCAGTTCCTTCTCTTCCTATGCCACAAGGATGCAGACCAAGTTTTATCATTGTAGACCATGAATGTACACAATAAGTGCTCAATGATACATTAAAAATCCCATATTTTTTTTTTGTTTTAAAAGGAAACAAGAGTAATTTTTAGAATCTCAGAAACTTTTTGAAAAAGTTAAGCCATAAAATTATATCCCATTTTTGACAATATAAGGAGAAATGTATTTGCAGTTGTTCTATTAAAAATGACTTGATTTATATAGTTCACTGAGTTAAGTAGTAGCAAGATACATGGATAGAGCAACCTAACAACTTTCATCTATCCAGTCACTGGAGACATAAGGCTCAGCTACACTCCATACTGGATGTCATTTTCTGAACCAAGGTGGCATGTTTCACTTTTTTTCCAGCGAAGCAGGACACTAGTTTGTAACCAGTCCTCATTACTGTACATAGTGTTATGAGCAAACAAAGCTTTACAGAAGAACAGACATGCCCTGAAGGTCTTTAAATCACTCTATCACACGAAAAAAATAAATGCAGAATAGTGTGGTCTCAGACAACTTATGTATTATGTCTTATGTATAATGGCTTTACATCAGTACAGTGTGTCACCAGACCCTTTTCGAGTATGATCCACTTGGCCTTGTCCAATTAATCTAATTTCATTGTGAAATCCATAGTAATGTGCTCAAAAAAATTCTCTCAACCATCAGAACTTAGTAAAATTCTTGAAGTTAGTGTGTGAACATTGGCCTGCAGTGATGAAGGAGATGGAGACCACACAGTTTCCTCTAACTATATTCTTTTAATCAGCACAGCACACAGAAGTCAAATTAAGAAAGTACACTGGCATCTCTCTCTCAAGTTCACTCAAGTACAGCCCTTTGATTCCTGAACTAAGGAAACAAACAGTATTTTTGTCTATTTCACACCAACATGACAGGGGAAATGGACATCACATAGAGAATCAATTTGATTCTAGTGAGCCAGTTTATTGAAGTCCATGACAGATTCTTATACCTTACTCAATTAATATAGGCTATTGTTTAGCAAGCTGATTCAACAATTCTCCTTTAGCAACAAGCAATCCATTAGTTACATGAATCTTATACTTTCCCATGAGAAACAGCTATATGAGCATTCTAACTTGATAGGCTACAAAGCAATAACTCAAGATCTACCAAAGAAAAGTTACCAGTGAGAAACAAGAGAAGCATTACAGCAGAACAGTCACTTAATGTTGTAAAAAGAACCTGTATAAACCTTTGTAATCGTGGTGTGTGTGTGCAAAACTATGCATACAGAGCTGCAAAATCTTATGTCTTTATTTCACTTAGCATAAGTTGTTCAGTGCTTGGAGATGCTCAATATATGGCCTCTGGTCTGTAGCCGCTCATCACCTACACTCACATTTCCAGGTGTTTTTTTCCCAGCCTGGCTTTCACACACAAAAAACCATTGGGCTGTTCTGCAAATGAATGGCTGAGTTCTTGGATTAAATCAGGCAGATTGACCCTTTTTGCAATTTCTATAATATTGTCTGTCATAAAATACATGTTTTTCATGAGATTTTTTTTATCCTGAAAAGAAGAAATTACACTGTGAAAATAATGTTCTCCAGACAACTCAGAGGCCAACAGATTCACATAACCAGCAGCCACTCATGTCACTTACACAATGTGGTGCTTGAACTGTTGCTTAAACACATCCTATATAGCTTTTATCAACAATTTTGGCACTATCCAACTGATACAGCATGAAGACTGAGACAGAATGACCTGCTGAGTTTGTATACTGTGTTATGGTCAGGATCTGCAGCCCCTTCTGATCTTTCTAGTTGTGGTCCAGGTAACAGTCAATGCACCAATTACCTTCACAACATTACATTTCAATAGTAACTGTAACAAGAATTTGTATTTGGCTCTCCTGAATGTTTTTTGTATAAGATACACAGTATATAAATTACCTGAAATTCAAAGGGACAAGGAAAGGAGGAAGGAAACAAGCCTCTTTTTTTTTTTTTTTTTTTTTTTTTTTTTCCTATCTGCTTTGGTACTTTAAACACAACAGATGCTGACAACAGGACACTTGTTTAACTCTCTCTCCTGCCAAAAGTCTTAAATAATTTTCCATAAGGAGTGAAGTAAATGCTTGTGACAAGTCTGTTACAAAGACTGAGACTGCAGATTTCAGTGTGACATGGGCAGAAGCCCTTGATTACAAAAAACCCCAAACAAACCAAGAACCATTAGAATGAAAGAGTAGCAGTTATTGAACAATTGCTTTCATGGTCCTGCATCTAAACAGGTCAAATATCTGTTCAAGCAGTTCTTATAGGTAGTTGTGTAATAGCACCCCCACTATTGTGCAAGTATATGTGCACATGTGTGAACATACCATGTCCCTGTCACTAACTGTTCAGTGTGTAAACTAGGCTGGATATAGTCTAGCAAACTTTGAGGACAAAGCTGGGATGTCATGTAGTGGGAAAGCAAAGTTCATAGAATCATAGAATCATAGAATCACCAGGTTGGAAGAGACCCACTGGATCACCAAGTCCAACCATTCCTACCATTCTCTAAGCCATGCCCCTCAGTACCTCATCCACCTGCACCTTAAACACCTTCAGGGAAGACGAACCAACCATCTCCCTGGACAGCCCATTCCAGTGCCTAAAGACCATTTCTATGAAGAATTTTTTCCTTATGTCAAGCTTGACCCCCCCCGGCGGAGGTTGAGGCCATTCCCTCTTGTCCTGTTCATGTTCAGCTTCAAATTTTATGTCAGATACTCATCACCTTTTAAATTAAATATTTATTTACTTGTGTATTATGAAAGTACTAGTATTTTGTTCTAGCTTCCTCAAGAACTGATTAGGAAAAAAAAAATGAGTGGAAAAGGCTATTAATATGATGTGTGCTATAACTAAAAGATGAAAAGTAAGTTTCACTGTTCCATGTAATGCAAGGTTAGATGGTGAGGAGTAGTGTCACTCATTATAACTCTCCCTTTTCTCTACATTTAATGCACTACAGTTTCTCCTGGGGCTGTTTTATTCCTTCAGCCCAAATTGAGATTGATCAACCACATCCTCCTCCTGTTTCAGCCACGGTCTGATATTTTTCCTGTGAGAGCAGCATCAGGCAAGGGCTGGTCATCTGCAGGCACTCTCCTCTCTGAGTAACTGGTAGCAAGTTTCTCTGAATGGCACAGATAGAATCTTTTTGCTTTCTGAGGTCCAAAAGTCTTTGGTATTATATTTTTAGAATTTCATGTCACTGGCTGGTTACTGTTTTGTTGTTTTGAAATCCTTTATTCTGAGAAGATAATTTAGGCAATTTTGATTGATAGGAAACTGCTTGTAATTATCACTTCAGTCTGTAAAGAAAGTCAAGCTCACAGGTTTTCTAATCCCAGAACAAGTAAATTCTTCAAAACATTTTATTTTAATTATTATTGACACGGTATGTTTGATAAGTTAAAGATAGGCTATGCTGTTTTCCTCTCGAAGTAAAATTTTTTCCTGTCTTGAAACAATAGCATAATAAATAAAATATTACATGTGGTCAATAGTGAAAAAATGAAATGCTTCTGTTCAAATATTTCCCTCACAGCAGTGTTGTTATGGAGACCATTTATCCCCACACATTTTTATAGAAAAAAACACCACACTTAAAAGAAGGTATTTCTAGTATGAGTAAAGTCTACCACACTTGGAAGAGTTTTTTTGAATGAGAAAATGTTGCTTTTTCAGTATTTAGACACCTTTCCTATTTTAAGAATGTTGTATGGAGACTGCTGATTATTTTATAATTACAGGCATGATGCAGAAAATGTCAGAGCAGAATATTTATTGGATAACTTACAATAAATAACGTAATTTTGCCTTCTTCATAATACTGAAAATGACTGTTGCATTCGTTAAGTAGATAAAGTTATAAAGTATGTTCAAGAGCTAAGCAACTCAACCTTGCTTATTGTTGTAATAAATGACAGATCTTGAAAACATAAGTTTTATTTGATTTCTCCAAGTGTTTCAACACTTGGAATTGTTCTCAATTTATATTGAATGTAAAGACTGGTCCTTTGTATGTTGCATTTCATATCTGTTTCCTTTTCTGTTGCCAGCAGATGCTTCAAGTCTTTCCAGAAAAAAAAAAGAAAAAGAAAACGTTGCCTTTGTTGCAGTCTTCAAACAAATTTTAAAAATATCTCTACCAAGGTTAAAGACTACATTTCCATTTTTGTCAGAAAAATAAAACAGCTCAGAGTGTATGGAACAATTTCTTTGAAATTAAATATTCCATTTGACAGGATAATAAGGGAACTATTTCATGTTTAACAGAATCATATGCCCATGCAGGTGATAGCCATTCAGGATATTTTTAACATGTGGTTCTAAATATAAAAAAGATCTATACCAAAAAACTTTTTGAAATTACTCGTGTTCTGCAGAAACATGCTTAGCGCAGCATTTGAACATGACCGTCAGGTAATTAGTAAGAGGGATGTAGAAAACTGAGTAGTTCTTCACATTAGCAGCAGAGCATGCAATTCAATCTTCTCCCTTTGGCTTGTTGGACATAAAATTCGTATATGGAACAGTGGATTTTGATTGTGTTTTCTGTTGCTGCTGTTAATGGACTGGCCCTGCAGCCCTCAAGGAAAGGGTAATTTTAATGACTTAACACTTATCAGAGCTGTGAGAGAAAGTCTGCACTGCCTGTGACGTTTTTTCTTCACCTGAGCAATGCAGTCCCTGCACAGATGTCTGCACCTGATAACCTTGGCTGGCAAGGCTCATTCACACAGTAGATATAGATAAGATGTACACAATGTACATACAATGTACATAATGACAGGGAAACATTAAGTTAAGCTGAAGACAATGTTGGATTTGTGCAACTGAAGGCAACATTTATGTAAGAAAATGTCTGACCAAGGAGAAAGAATTAGAACAGATTGAATTTCTCACTTCCAGTATTGCAAATTGAATGATAAGGAGTAAGAGCAAGGAAAAACATTGATGGCAAATTTACCAGAATTGCACAGCAAAATGAAAAAAATATGTTTCTACTGAGACTGAAGACTGTATTTACATTTTTGTCACAAAAAGAAATACAACAACTCATAGTGTATGTCACACTTTACTTGAAATTAAATAATCCATTTTACAGGATAATAAGGAAACTAGGTAAGAGGAATAAAAATCACTGACAATAAGTTTAACAGAACTGCACAGCAAAATGCAAAAAATGCCATGGACAACTGTTCCTCCCATGTTTTTTATAAAAATTGTTTAAAGTTTCTCATCCACTGCATTCCTGTTAAAAAGCACTGCCACTGGAGCACATCTGTAGTTTTGGCTCTGATTGATGGTCTTGCTGGCAGGCATGTCAGAAAGTTCATAAGTATATGATAAAATATACTTTTTGTATTGATTAAATGACACTGGTCTTTTGGCAAATTTGAGGCAGGTGTTCATTGGCCTGTAATCAGGGGTGGATGATAGGAAGAGAGAAGGCAAGGCAATTCTTTCATCCTTATCTAGACTTTGGCTTCATTTGTCCCAGTACTGCCTCATTTGGTTTTGGAGAAGGGTTTAGACCTTCCAGACTTGCCGTGATGCCTCTTTCCTAGGAGAAACATTCAAATAATCTTCTAAAGATTGATAATGGACTTCTACTCCAATTCCATAACTGTAACTTTGTTTCTTGCTTAACTAACTCTTTGAAAGCTTTGTGTAAAGAAAAAAAACTTCTATCAGTTGACTACTCATAGTTTCACATGTCATGTTTTATCTCTATGTGTTTGTTGTTTGGGTTTCTCTAACCACCTGGCTTCACTGAGGAATACTCTTTTTTTATTATTTATATGGTATCATTTTTCCCCCTTTCTTGAGTAAGCTACCTTTTTCCACTCCTCAAATTAAAGGCTGTTTTTTAAGGCCTAAAAGAAAAAAATCCTTCTTTATTTGTTCCAGGCCGTGATAGCATTAAATAGGCCCCTGAGGTATTTCTGCAAGGACTTCTGCAGGACAATGATTCATGTTCTCTATCTAACAACACTATCAGCAAGGGTAGTGATCAGGGTCACCTGTGGTTTTGCATTGACTTCTCCCACAGCACTTCTAATCTCATTAAATGTGATAAGACATGAATATAATTTTCCACATGGGCTTACCATGACTATCATTCTTTCTAGATTTCACAAAAAAAAAAAAAGAAAAAAATATGCAGCCATATATTTCTTTATTTTTAGATTTTACCTTTCAATTTCCATTAACTGTGCCCTTTCTAGATAAATGAAACATATTTTTTTAAAAATTTCTCCTTCATTCACATTAAGACCATTGTTAATCATTTTCAGACCCGAAGGAAACTTTTATGTCCAAAAGCTCATTTGTTTCCTCACATACCCATAGAAATCATAGTACTACCTTGGCAGAGAAAAGTGTCTGATGATTGATAGAACAAAGTTTGTTACTTAAAAGTTTCAGGAAAAGTATTGTGGCTTATAATTATACGTATGATTTTTAAACTAAATCAGCATCACAATCTGAAGCAAGTTGAACTTGCAAAAAGATGCCTTTTAACTACATATATTCTCCAACAGCAATAGCTGTACAGTGCAAGCACCTTACCATGCTGTGGTGTTTCTTTGTCATCAGACAATTGTTTTAATTTTATCTAGTTTTAATTATATTGGTATGTTCCTTATAACTACGTGGCTTTTATGTTTTACCTAAGTCATAATACAACTGTGAATCACTGTCTTCATCAGGTAAACAGACAGAACCTCATTTTGTTTAACTGGAAGAAGTAACAAAACTTGTAAAGGGGTAGAGAAAGATATCCACTTTCCTCTTACTTTTTATTCCCACCCAAAAGAATGAAGCATAGATCAATGTTCAGAAAAAGAATGGTAAATAAGCAAATAAAAAAGTTCAGCATGCATTTATTTAGCCATACACAGGGAGGGAATAGAGAGAGAGAGAGGGCAAGAAATAAGCCTATTACTGCAAACTCATATTCAAATGCTCAGAATTTCAGGAAATTTTCTCTGCATAGGTTTGGGTTTTTATTTTTTTTTTTAAAGGGTGGATAAGACAACCCTGGTAACAGCTGCCCTGTCAGTATCACCTCTGTCCCTGGGAAGATCATGGAATAGATCCTCTGAGAAACTCTGTTAAAGCACAGGGAGGTGATTTAGGACAGACAGCATGGCTTCCCCAAGAGTAAGTCCTGTTTGACCAACCTAGTGGCTTTCTATGATGGGCTGATCCCAAGAGTGAATGCAAGAAATGCAATAGAAATAACCTATCTGGATTTCTGCCCAGCTTTTCACGCGGTCCTCCACAACGTACTTCTCTGTATATTGGAGGGATATGGATTTGATGGATAAGGATTTGATGGATAAGGAATTGGTTGGATGGTTGCATTCACAGAATAGTGGTCAGTGGCTCTGTGCCCAGAGGGACATCTGTGAAAAGTGGCATCCCTCAGGGGTCCATAGAAGGACTAGTTCTGTTTAATATTTTCACCAATGATATAGACAGCAAGACCGGGTGCACCCTCAGCAAGTTTGCAGATGATACCAACCTAAAAGGTGCAACTGTCATACCAGAAAGATAGGATGCCATCCAGAGGGACCTGGACAATCTAGAGAAGAAGCAACTCTAACAAACTCATGAGATTCAACAAGGCCGAGAGCAAGATCTTATAGCTGAGTCAGGGCAATCCATATTTTGGACAGAGTATATGGGATGATGCAATTGAGAAAAGTCCTGCTGAGAAGGACTTGAGGGTGGGATTTCATGAGAAGCTCAACACGAGTCAGCTCTGCGCACTCATGACCAGGAAGACCAACTGAATCCTTGGCTGCATCAAAAGAGGTTTGATCAGCATCTTTGCTCTTGTGAGACCACATGTGGAGTATTATGCCCAGTTTTGAAATCTCAGACTTAAGAAGGATATGGAACTGTTGAAACGGGTCCAGAGGAGGGCCACAAGGATGATCAGAGAGTTGAAGCGCCTCTGCTATGAAGGCAGGTTGAGAGAGTTTGGGTTGTTCAGCCTGCTGAAAGGAAGTCTCCAAACAGACCTTAGAGTGACCTTCCAGTACCTGAAGGAAGTGGGTCTACAAAAAAGCTGGAGAGGGATTTTTTAAAAGGACATGCAGTGACAGGACATGGAGGAATGGTTCTAAATTGGAAAGGGAAAGGTTTGGATTAGACATTAGCAAGAAATTCTTCATGATGAGGGTGGTGAGACACTGATACACGTTGCCCAGGGAAGTTGTAGATGCCCCCTCCCTGGAAGTGTTTGTGGCCAGATTGGATGTGGCCTTCAGCATCTTGGTCCAGTGGGAGGTGTCCCTGCCTGTGGTAGGGGTGTTGGAACTCAATGGTCTTTAAGGTCCCTTTCAATGCAAACCATTCTATGATTATTTGCTCATTCTTTTAAACATAAACAAGTTTAGCTGTACAGAATTAAGAGATTTCTAGGTGCAATCGGCTCTTAGATTTAGAAAAAAAATAATCAGCCACTGATAGAAAAATGACAAGAAGCATGAGCTACTGGAAGTATTTCTTTTTTGTCTATTTGTTCACTCAGCTTGTGACAGACACATGGCAGTGGTGTGACTCAGCTAAGAATGCAGCTTAGTCATACTTGTACGTGAAATATAAAATTGATGTAAACGTGCACTGGTTATAGTACTACCAATCAGTCTGAGCATGTACTACAAACTACACATTTTCTGAGCGCAAATGATAGAACAAGTACATTTCTACCTCAATTCCTGCATACAGCAAAACTCCTCATTACAAAGGCAAGTATGGAATGAATAATTAGTTTTCCTCAGCATTCCGTAAGTCTGTACATCTATCTTGACTAAGAGCCTCTTGAGGCCAGTGAAGAGGTATGAGTTCTGTCCTTGCCATGGCACTAACTGAGGTTTTTTTGAGGTTAAAGAATATAGTCAGAAGTATAAAATGTTTAGATCTTACAATGATGGTGGACATCTATGTACAAGACAGAGATTACAAAAACAAATGATCATTTACATATGTTAGTTTTATTCCTACAGATAGCACAGATGTTTTACATTTGTTGTATATTTGTTTACCATAATATATTTGCATTGGCAACTATCTTAATTTCCCTGGTATTACTGAATAAGATCCTTCCAGTCCTTCTCCTCCTGGAGAAGTTATATAGACCTCTGTAAACTACAGGAATCTGTTCATTTTTCAGATCTAAATGGTCAACCTGTGAAACTAAGCCTTCTGCTATGAAACACCAGGAGCCAAGCTGTCCAAAGGAAGAATGAGATATTGTTTTAACAGCTGATCACAGTACAAAAAATGTCATTTCCCATGAAAGTGACTAGACTCATGCTAGCAAAATCCTCCAAAGTGACTTTGATAACACTACTCCAAACTGCACAAGTGCATGCACCTCCTGTCAAAGGAGCTACAGTTGTTGAATGACTCATTTAATCACTACTCACTTATCCAGTGATGTAAAACAAGTCTATAGGAATTCATATCTTGGCTCTAGTGGAGCAGAGAATTTAATCATGTTATATAGACTTTGCCCATGCATCAGTGGCAAATGATGCAATTGCTAATTCCTTAGTGTTCGGGCAGGCTAGAAGAGAGTAATTTTGGTTTTGAGTGAAAACAAGCATTCTGTTTTTCAGGGAAAGAGAGGATGTTCTGCTAGTCAGGAGACTTCTCTAAAATCACCTGAGTGCACAAGGAAAGCTGAAGTCAGAGTTTAAAAAGAATTTCTTCTAGTATATTATTTGAACATGACTCTTCCCATGTCCCTGTTGCTATTTGTCTTTGTACCCACCACAGAGACCAGTTGCACTAGTAACTGGTGCCTCGTGCACTCATTAGTGACTTCTCCCCCAACAATATAGATGGAGTCACAGCAATACCACCACTGTCACTTTCTGCACGGTGCCTTTCACATCTCTGGTTGAGATGGAGCTGATTTTTCCTGTAGCAGTTCCTCATAGAGCTGTGTATTTTATTGGTAGTTAGAAAAGGTGATATTTACACACCAGTGTTTTGGCTACTGGTGAGCAATGACTGCACAACATCAGGTCTGTCTCTCCCATATTCCTTGCTCACCTAGCAGACTGGGGATGGGAAAGATCTTGGGAAAGGACATAGCCAGGACAGCTGACCCAAATGACCGAAGGGCAATTCTGTCCTGTAAAACATCTGCTCAGCAACAAAAACTTAGAGAACCAAACCAGAAGGCGGGAAGAAAGGTGACATTCATTATTGTGGTGTTTGTCTTCTGGATCAACCTCTATGAGTACAGTATGCAGAACACATCCTCCTTCCACACCTTATGCTCCTCATGCAATATGAGATGAATCCAGCCTCTACTGCCTTGCACAGACACTTACATAAGTGCAGGAAAGTTAAGATGAGGTTACTGCTTTGCACTAACAGCTGTGAATGTGAGACCAGAGAGAATGTGGGCCACACTTTTCCCAAACATTACCTAGGAGTTATACAGAGAAACAGGCAGAACTGTGCTAGTCTAGCAGACCCCAGCTGCGATAAAAATAAATGCTGAGCACTAAGTTCTTGTCCCATGGGAAATGCCATTATTATCAGACCCTCTGCTTTTGTGATGCCAGACCTTCCAATGAGGTTTTAAGCATGTTTTATCCTGTTTCATCACAGGGTAGTGGACTGTAAATGATATCTTGAGGCCCTCTTCACTACTGCTCCCCTCAGAGACAGCATAAGCTTATTCTATTTACTGCCTGATTGTCCTCCAGCTCAGTCTGAAGACTGTGTTATTTTAGGAAGATATTTGATATATTTTTGGACTAGTAAGAGAAGGTATTTTAAAATTAACAATGATCTTTACTTTTTCTCCAGTCATTTCTGCAGGAACACAGGCTGTGATATTTCTAAGCTTCTGTCTGCTGCAGCAAAGACAACAGACCATCTTTACATTTTAGGCATTTAAATTAGCCCCAACAGGACTCCCTGTGCCCTACTTGACAGAAGAGTCACAAAGTGCTTTTCTGAACAAAATACAGCAAGACCTTTTTTCCATTAGGGAACATCACCACATTGATTCAGTAGTTTCAGCTGATATCCTTTCTGCAGTGAAAGCCATGGTAAAAGTGTGGTTTATTCCTATTTTCAGAGATATTTTTTCTTCTCTTACTTCTCCTTTATCTAACAAATGGAAAGCCTGAGAAACTGGTGCCCTTGATTATTAACCCATTTTGTCACAAACAGTGTATAATCTTATTCACACTGCTTCCATAATTTGCCTCCAAAGGGGCCTTTCTAGGGCAAAGAGAACAACTCGAGGAGCCAGTCTGTATGTATTTTTACATCTTTGTGCGTGTTTTCACTTAGACCTAACATCTAGACATACACAAGCTGTGTCCAGTTCTGGAATCCTCAACATAAGAAGGATATGGAACTACTGGAATGGGTGCAGAGGAAGGCCACAAAGATGATCAGAGGGCTGGAGCACCTCCCATATGAGGACAAGTTGAGAGCTGAGATTGTTCAGCCTGGAGAAGGGAAAGTTCTTGGGGAGCCTTTATAGCTACCCTCCAGTACCTGAAGGGGACTAAAAAGAAGCTGGTGAGAGACTGTTTACAAAGGCACGTAGTGATAGGATGAAGGGGAATTAAATGATCTTTAAGGTCTCTTCCAACTGCAACAATTCTAAGATTTTATGATTCTTTGACTCTATGGTTTTATGATTCTTTGATTCTATGGTTCTATGATTCAATTGATCTGAAACTCTATCCATAAATATACCCAGCAAGAGAGAAGCAGCTCAACTGGTCTGCCTGTGACACTATCAGACTCCAGTCTTCTTCTCTGGACCTCTACTTGCAGAGGTGGTGTAATGGGGCCCTGGAATTGCCATCTCCAGCATGAGTTGGAGGCATCTTTCTTCTCAGCTCTCACCTCCGGATTGCTCCTGTGGCACCTGAGAAGCCACTGGCAGTGCATCAGGATATCTTAGAAGCACTGTTAACTCTTTAGGTCTTTCCTGTGCCATATTCCACACCTTGTTTCCATCCTCTTCCCAAGATTTCATAAATGGAAAGGAACAATTTTGGGTTAATTTACAAGCTATAACTCCGTCTTTTCATAACACAAATGCATGTCAATACTACTAATGCCTCAACAAAGCTGGAGAGCAAATAATTTAATTTTATCTGCATTGACAGCTTTGCCATATACTAGTTATATACTTCTCATTTCTGTATCTGAGCCCATTATCAAACAACTTAAAGAGCTTGAAAATACTAGCTTAAACATATGACTTAGTTAAAAAAAAAAAAATAGACTTATATTCTCAACCTCACTGACTGCTTTGCCAGCTTCCTGCCATTCCACTACTGGAGGCAGAGGTAGAAGAGAAAAGGTTTACTTGCAGTAGTGTAGAGATCTATATCTCTAATGTATATTCTAGTAATGGTGTTGCCTTGCAAAGCAGATGCTTTAGGTAAGTGATCAAAGATTGCTCATACAGCACATAGTTTCACCACAGTTTCATTGGAATAAAAACTACCTATCTATTTTTTCTACCTCAGCTGGCATAACAAAGTGTTCCCAATTTGTATAGGTAGTTTCAGTATTAGCAATGGACAAAATACCACTATCATAATTATATATCAGTTCTAAGGGAACATGAAGCTCAGGAATGCCAATTTTAAAGGGGCATATAGGATGATACTATCATTTCCTGTTTTTTTTTTTTTGTTTGTTTTGTTTTTAACAATCTGTCCTTGTCTTGGTCCATCCATCCCCATTACACTTACATACTTTCTCCTGTTTCCCAGATCTGGGTCAAGCCAAGCTTCCTGAAAGCAACTCGCTAACTGAAGGAAGAGTAAAAAAGATGCACAAGGAGTGTCAATTTTTTTTGTTCTGTTGTATTTTTTTTAATTTTAATAAAATAATTTTCCTCAAACTGCTGATAGCAAGGTAGAAACTGCATTTCCTCTTTGATGTAAAGATAATTGGTTATATTTTTTAGTTAAGGAGTAGAAGACTATTACCCAGTACTTGGCTTAAGCAGACTGCAAAATTCTACATGAAATCTGAATGCACCTGATTTCTTTTTTTTCTGAAGGAATGGGGTTTTTTCCTAAATAAGTACTTCAATTTTCACTCCTTCAGGTTTTAAAGCAACATGTCTTATCCTCTATGAGACTTAAGTATCTCCTATGACCTCATTACAGAACAATTGAAAGAGAAGAATTTTTCTAATAATTATAATTTCAAATAATGACAAGCCCCATAGGACAAACCATGATAGTGCATAGGGAAGCTAAACTTGGGCTAGTGATTGTGTACACAGTTTCCGGTAAATATGAATTCACTGATAGTCATTGTTAATTAGAGAATGATGATACTGGAAGGTGGGAGGAAATTTACTGTCAACTACTCTGAATTTCATCCCACTATAACTGTTTCTCCAGTTCCTGATGGGGAAACAATATGGGGAAAGAGACCTTCATTTAAGCTATGTAATTTTACTCAGTTGAGGTATCAAGCTTCAGTGAGCTGTGAGTTGCTAAAGGTGGCTGCTGGAAAGCAGTGACAGCATTTCATCCTCACTGTAGAAATAATATGAAAGTGTTTCTGCAGTGTGACTCAGCACTCTGTGGGACGACATTGCATTCAGGAAGTGCCTCTTTCCACCCCTTCTCCACAGAAGTAACCAGCGGCTAGCAGCAAGACTCCTAATTTGAATTTCACAGAGAAATTCTTGGAAGTATGGAGAATAATCTGGACCTGAGTGTCCCAAGAACTGCTAAGCAGAAATCCTGTGGCCTTGTCAGGAGATGAACCAAGATATCCTGTCAGACAGAAGAAAAAAAGAACTTCTGTCACACTCTCCACAGTGCTGAATTGTGCACCAAGGTCATTGCCTGGAGATTATGAGACTGGATATTTCTAATTGGGAAACAGAGTCTGTCTTATTATTCTCAATAATGAACCCATAGACTCTGGAAAGCAGGCAGTTGCACAAATTTATGGTCCTTTTAGCTCTATGTAAAGCTGTTACTTTCTCAGAATATAAATTAAAATAAAAAATTTCAATTCTGTTTTTTTCCATCTCATTGCAAACATTTTGCTGATTTCTTTTGTCCTGTTTGTTTCTTTTGAGAAACCAATATGTGAAATACTCTGCCAGCTGCTGAAATATTTTGACATGCTTTATCTCAGAGGCCCCTTTCATGCACATAATTGTAAGTGAATAGTTGAAATACATGGTATAAAATCAGTACAAAGAGTCAAAGGGTTGAAGTCAAAAAAAGCAAAAGCAATTTATACTGAATGATAACACAGCCTGTGTTTTTACCTCCTTAGAGAAAGTTAGGCTGTTTTTTGAGAGCCTGTCAGATCCTGGAGTGGTGATACATAAAAGATTGATTCTGGGAAGTTGAACAATGTTTTCTCCTGGTAGGTGTTTCAGTGTGTGCATATATGGCAGTTATGGGAGGTCATAAGCTGGTAAAGCCTCTTTCTGCTTCTTATGGATTGTAGCATTCTTGGATATACAACTTCTAGCAGGAGATTTCTGTTTACTTCTGTGATTTTAATTTTCTTGTTGTCCTTTCTTACATCTTACCCACAAATTTCCCTTTCTGTATAATAAACAGTAGTAAATAGATTAAACATTGATTTAAGATCTTTTCCCTACCTTTTTCTTTCTGCTAAACTTGTTAACTGGTTTCTATTCATCCTTTTCTTTTAACTGATATTAATTAGTGGACAAAGTAACTTTTAAAATAATTTCACTTTCAAATTTCTCCTGGAACTGAAATGATTTGTTTCTCTAATGTTATTCACTGAGTCATTCACTTTTTACACAGTGTTTTATTTGTTTTACTCATTTGCTTTCATGTGGATTTCTTGCATTTCATATTCTACTCTGTGTTTTAAGGATGTGATCAATGGGTGTTTTCTGATAAGATACTAGTGCTGTGTCACTTTTAAGTTTCTTAGTGATTTCAAAATATAGTAGAAACAAGGGGTTTGATATTGCAAATAATACCACTAGCTAGACTAACTTCTGTGTTTTGAGCTGCTCTGCATTAAAACATAAAGAAAAGTTAAATGTATTTACTTCAAAGAAAAACATTAAATATTTATCAACCTCTTATTTATCGTTATTGAACTTTTACAGCATCACGACCTAAAATGAATTCCATTACATCCTCCACTCTCAAGTTTTTCTAAGACTCAGAAAACATGTGAATTAAGTGTATGTAAATCATTCTATGTTTCAAAAAGTTAAAACAAATAAAAAAAAAGAAAAGATAATGGTTTCAGGATGAAAGTATTCTCTCTCTTATATATCAAGATGAGGAGGATCAAAACTTCCATTTCATTCTCAACTCCAAATAAAATACCTTAATTTAAGGTTAAATAACATGAGCTATCTGTCTTGCAAAAAATAACATTTTAAAGATAATTTCTCATGTCTACCTTCCCTTCTACAATGACCTTCTGTTTGCTTTCTTGCTTATTTGGATCAACATTCAAGAAGTTTAATTTCATAGTCAGAATTCAGGATGAATGTTTACCACACACTATCTCTGCAAAAGCATAATAAACTTTGACCTATGATTGCTCTCTTTGAAAAAGGGAATTAATCATGAACTGTTAAGTAAAGGAAAAGTACCCAAAACAACTGTAAGTGAATCTGCTTAATGTCATTGGTATTAGCATTTGCCATGATCCAAAGACTTTACATGAACTTTATTTCAAACACTCAGGCTGAGTTCTTTTTTCTGGTTGTACCAAATATGATGCTGCTGTTGAAGTTTTTGAATGCATTTCTTTTGTTCCTTGGTATTTTTTGCAATCTTGTAGACATTGTTCCACACAGTCAGAAAACATCAAACAAGAGCAAGAAACTGAACGTTAATGTAGCACATTGGGAAAGTAAGCTCATCTGCTGTGGAAACATAATACAACACATGATAATTTGTCTTCTTTTTCTTCTCTGTAATCATTAATAGGATGAAGTGAGAAGTGGAGTGCTACTATGATTATGTAGCATTTTGTGGACTGTTTTGGATCAAAGAGATTTATATTTTACAACATAACACAAAATGTTCTCTTCATACTTTTTTTTAACTGTAGGTAGAATTTGGGGCATCTACTGATTTGTTGTGTTGTTGAATGCTTGCTTCGTGAATTATATTGATGACTACTTAGGCATGGTTTCCAGTTTTTACTGGAGTGATTCAGTCTTTCATATGCAAAGATTTTAATCTGTGGTACACTGCCAGCTGTTTAGCTTGCAGAAATCAACAGCTTTTGAAGGTTTACACAAAACAGTGTGAAGCAGAAGAACTGACAGAAGTGTTGGAGGACATGACACGGGAAATATTTATTATTGATGAGAGTGTAAAAGGCACATCACTCAGTACAGACCAAATGTGTGTGATCTTCATCTACCATTCAAAATAAGGATGCACATGTTTATTCAGAATCATAAGAAGAGAAGTGCAGTGGTACCTTGATGTGTTACTGTTTTCATAAATGTTTGTGGAAGAAGTCTGAATATAGACATACATGTAATATTTGTCTGAAAGTAGCATGTCCTACCTCTCACTGTATGCATAGACAAGGCTTTTCACTATTTCTGAACTCAGTATCACTGCTCAGTTATTAACTGCACAACAGCAGAGTCTAGTTCTTTGTTTCCTGGGTACTGTAAATAAACAAGAAGGTGCAGAAGGACTACATAATAAAATCTTTTATTTCACAAGCAATTTTGACAGGTCACAGAGGTCTAGGTCCTATGTCATAGGACTACTGGCAGCAGACATGCCATCCTGGCTTCAGTGTGCATCTAAACTCAGCTGCAAGGGGTATTGTTTCACTGTCCAGGACAGGTTATACAGGATCCATTATCTGGCATTATAGATTTTGCCTCTGAAAAAAAAATAACTGACAACAGTCATTTGCTACCAAAATTGTCAGTGAAATATAGAATTTTCTTTGGATATAAGCAAGAAAATAATATACAATTTTAATTAAATGAATTAAAGCTTGATTGTCAATAATAACTTTGCAAATATTTTGCAGGAAGAACCATTAGAATTTCAAGTAAAGATTAGTTCTGAGAGTAACTTTGTTTCATTGTTTTACATGACTGCTAACAAGTGTAATAAAAAGATTGTTTGAAATTTCTTGCTATCAGAGTATTATATTCTGATGGGGGTTGAAATTGATTTGCTGCTTCTCTTCCTCCCTGATATAACATAGCAATCTAATAGTTGGGTTTTATTTGGACTGCTAATACTGGGATGAAGTAATTTTGTTACCAAAAACTATTCACTTGACTGTAGAATTTATCTCGTACTTGATAGATATCATGCTAAATGTTGAATTTAAACCTTGTTTTCATTGCAGTTTTCCCCTCTAGGTGCATGGATACTGAAAAGATCATGCTAATTACAAACATAATCAATTGGAAATCATACAAAAAGCAGAGAATAAAGTGGTGAGATCAAAAAAAGATATTCACAATGCTTATATTTAAGTAAATTTGCTGGGCAGGTAAGTTAGTGTGAAAGATTCTTCCTTCTCTGCCTCTTCCCTCTTGTGCTGATCCCGTAACAATGATGTTCATGAGGAATTAAGCTTCACTCTCTTCTCCTTCAGTAGCTGTAAATCCAAACACTACAACTGCATTCCTTATATTCCCATTTGGTAGGGGGAGTTGAAAAACAAGCTGTGTATTCCTTGTGAAAGAGTCACTCCACAGCTTTCCAACAGCACAATTTCTCTCATCTGCCTCTGAAGCATCTGAAAAGGGCTATTAACAGGGACGTAATACTAGACTTGATGAAATACTGATGTGATCCAATGTGGCAGTTACTGTATTTTGATTTCTGTCCCGCTAATGTTCTTTATCATATAAATGGCAAAAGCATTGTTTAAACTATTGTCAATAGTGTTCAAGGTCAGCCTCAAATGAGCAAAGAAACAGGCATGACATTTTCTAATCAGGGACCTTAGGCTCACCCAAGTACAGCTGTCATGCTGTCCTCCAAGTGCCCTGAAATATCAATCACTCCTGCAGACAGCTGCGTGTTGTGGATGTTTCTGTGTTGCATGGATGACTCAATTGAGACAAATTATCTGGTTAATCACTTATCTCTTGCCTATCTACTTTTGACTTCTTCAGAACACCTCCTAAGAATACTATGACTTTTATTGATTAGACTCTGTTAGATTAACACCAGACATAGTGATGCAGCATATCTCCCACTTTCTGTTCTGAAGCAACACGAGGTCAGCAGTGGTTTAGTGTTACACAAAGTTTATTGCATGAATACTTACCAAGTGTAGGTTTGTAGTGAAACTGGTTATATCTAGACTAGAAGTTTACCTGTTCATTTTTAAATCCCTGTACACAGAACTTCTTATACTAATTAGAACAGAGAGAAAGAGACAGTAGGAACACCTCCCTGGATGACATTTGGGCTTTATTTGTGTCTATTATTAGTTGCTTTAAACCAGTCTGCAGTGAGCCTTTGAAAAGAGAAGGAAGTGCACTGAGAAAGAAGCTCATTTACAGCTTTCTAATAAAAATCTTAGCACACATTATTAAATGTGTGATTTAACTGGTTTGCTCTAACTCCTTAGAAAGTGGAAAAGCAAGCAATAAACTTTCCTTTAAAATAAGTTTATCTTTGGCTTTGCTCCATTGAAAGTGAAACCTTTCTGACAGCAAAGTTTCATTTCTAAAAAAATTTACTGAGAAAATGTGGCAGGGTGTGATTTATTGATAAAAAATTACTTGAGCTAAGAGATCGGATTGTTTAAAAAAATGATTTAATGAATTCCACTTCACTTCCTTATTTATGTCAGAAATAAAAATTGATCAATGCCTAAAATCGCCAACAAAATTGGTTTTAGAAATGAAGAAATTTACCTTTATAAAATATGAAAGTGACAGTAATTTGATTAAATCTGTTTATTTTAACAAATATTGTATTTCAGAGTTTTAAGACTTTAAAGTTCAATATAATTTGTAAAAACAATTTTCCAGGAAAAAAAACCCTTGCAAAACAATAATTCTGAATTGGCTAAGAGATTTCAAAGATGTAAAAATGGCAATTTAGATTAGTGGCAATTCAGATTTATGTTACCTAGAACAGTTGACGTTTGTTTGTGCATCATGATATAAGAGTAGTTGTACTTTCCACTACATGTATGGTTTTACATGCAGCCTAACCCCTTCAGTCCTTGATCTGGAAATAAAAAATAAATTAATTGTATATATTAAACAGTCATTTAAAAAAAAAGCTGGATTTTTTAAAAAAATATTTTAGAATTCAAGTATTTAGTAGGAATTGATTCATGACTGAGTTATTTCTGTGTTAGAGGGTTGTAAGAATTAATAATCAGTAAGACAATCACTATTTCATTATGTAAAATCTGACTAGTACTACACTACAAAGTAATTTTATGGTTTGCTCATTGCTGGCAGTTTTGAGCCACAGTTGAGACTGAGGATCTGAAGGAGCTTAGCTTGCTAATTCAGAGTAACTATTTGCTTTGATCACACTGTAGCTTCTCTTTGTAATGATGTTGAACACTGTAGAACACATTTGGGCTTTCTAGGCCACAGGAAATCTTAAGAGCAACCAGGTAGATGAAAATTTTATGTGCTGTTTAAGTTGTCAAGTGCTTCAGAGAATTACAAAAAGTTTGGGTTGAAAGAGACCTTTAAAGATCACCTAATTCAAATCCCTGCTGTGCATAGGGACATATAAAAGCCTCATCCAACCTGACCTTGAACACTGACAGAGAGGAAGCATCCATAACTTCTCAGGGCAACGTCTTCCAGTGTTCCATCACTCTCATCATTAAAATTTTCTTCCTCATATCTAATGTAACTCTACCCTCTTTCAGCTTAAAATTGTTACCCCTTGTCCTGTTACTACAAACTAGGTAAAAAGTCTCTATCTTTACTGTAAGCACTTACTAGGTACTGAAAGGTCACAGTAAGGTCTCCCCAAGTCCCTCTTCTCCAAGCTGAACAATCTTCTCAGGCTTTCTTCATAGGGAATGTGCTCCAGCTTTCTGATCACTTTTGTGACCGTTATCTAGACCCACTAGGTCCATGTGTTTCTAGGACTCAGAACATTTGGAGTGGACATGCTACTCAAGGTGTGATCTCAACAGAAGAACCAGAATGGAAAAATCACCTCCCTTGACTTTCACATTACTGTTTATCAAAGTAATAACATGGTACATTTATTTTGCCTAGTATGTTAAAAGCAGTGTTTTCAGAAAGCAGTACTATCTTTTTATATATCTAAGTTGTAATTTTACCCTATTGAAAATGCTTCTCATTGGAAAATTCGTGTTAGACAGAACCATAATATTCTCCATGAATGAGATTGAGAAAATAGTGGATACTTCCTCCATATTTTTTTTGTTTTTTCTTCTTAGTAAACAGACAAATTTCTTTATCTGCCTGACTGTGACACACATAACACACTCATTACTTCTTTATGCATTATTTGTTCTCTCAGCTCTATCAGTTCACTTCTCACACTTAGACTGTAAGTATTTTCAGGCTTGAGTTTTAATTGTACCCGTGTACAATCAGTAAAGAGAAGCAGATGCACATGTTTTATGAGGAGTGGACTCTACGTACTAGTTATGGTACCTAGCCATTAAGATTTACAGTTAAATCAACCCTGATGTCCAATAACTCAAATTTTAGGAAGCCAGATTTCCTAAGATTTATAAGGAGGTTTTACAGGATTTAGAAGAGAGTAGATTTTGTTGAATATATATTCTTTTGACCTTGATTTTTTTTTGCACTAATGCAAATGCTCTAATGAAAATTGGTGTCCCAAGTCTCTTGTAGAGTGGAGACATTTATCAGTTTTCTTCATACAGCTCAAGAAAACAAGGAAGGAAGAGGGAAAAAAAGACTGAATACTTCATATTGCCTCAAGTGCTAAGAAAACTTATGAAAATAATTTACCACCTTCTTATGTTCCCTTACTGTTGGATGTAATTTTTATCTATCCTGCAATAGCAGCAATTGAGCTACACAAGTATATATGTCCTTGTCCTCTATGAAATGTTAAAGACCATGTCTAATTTTAACATCAGCATGAATGATCTCATGTAACATTCATACTATGTCATTTTACATATGGTGTCTTCTGACTCTTACTGACAGATTCCTGTGTTCAACATAGTGTCAAGCTCTGAATTATTATGACCACAGCAAAATGCTTCAAGTAGGATGCTGAAGTTTTCTTTCCTTAAAATAGTCTATGCTTTTCCAAATGATTACTGTCATTTTCTTTTGAAATGCCTTGAAAGTTCAGGTGTCCAAGAGCTCCCGGGGTCAGAAAACTAACAGGATGGCTATCTGTATTGACAGAAGTGGTCTGCCTGTGTATGACTGAGGCAAAACCATCAAAGATGAGTCAAAAATTAATCAAAGATGCAAATGCCAATGTCACTGAGGCTTTACAGTTCAAGGGCAAATTTTAAAAACTTCTGTGCCATTCAAAAGTGCTAACAAAAAACAAAAAAATATTTCTTTACTGGGTTGGATTGGGATGGAGTTTTCTTCTTAACAGACTATATTAGGCTGTGTTTCAGAACTCTGACCTGATATGACCTTTTTCTGTCAGGATGTTTTTTTATTTCTTGCTTATTTTCAAGGAGAGACAGGATTCTTCTGTTAGATTGGTTTTTTGTTTATCTTTCAAAGAGTGGGCTGCTGGCCTGGTATGGATTGAGAGATAAGGCCTGTCTGCCCCAGACTCTGGGAGGGAAGAAGAATGAAGGGAAGTTTCGGAAGACATCTCCCCTCAGGATGACCATAAATCCTTCTCCGAAGATATGAGCTAACACCACGATGTTACTATCTGGCTTGTAAAATTCCTGTATTAATTGCATGACTTTGAAGTCTCTGTTTAACTGAAAGCTTGGCCTCTATAAGAAGCCCTCGAATTCTCATTTCGGGGTTCACTCCAAATTGGCCATGGGATGACCACTGATCAATCTGCTATAAAATTTTATGCCCTTTTATTTTTAAAATTGATAATAAACATTTTTGTTGCTAGCAACTCTCCCTCGTCGTCTTAGCAAAATTTTTTGGACCCTAACATGACCCAAACAGCAATGATAACAAACCAATTAATTACTACTACCAGACAGCACTTGCACAGCATCAACTTCTTCTTTGGGTCTTTTTTTCTCTCAAGTGAGTATGTGGGAGTTGTGCAAGATGCAAGGATTCAACACACCTGGGATAACAAAATGGGAAAAAAATGCTGTTTCAGTAAAAGAATTTGAAAAATGTCCAACAGAGGAATACTGCAATGAGCACAGAACCATTTTTTAGCTGTGCTTGATGTTGGTAGTGTGGTCAAACCCTGTTGCAATCTGCCCTTTTTAGTACTAGACAACATTGGTGCCTGCTGGTAGCAACACTATACCAACGACTGATCTTGAAAAGCAATATAATAAGTGGGGTTTCTAGAATTATTTACTATCAATAAGTGGCACGGACAGTACTATCCTGCCATCTATGCTTTAATACTATGGATGCGGCTCAAGTTAAGGCAAGGTTTTACTGCCCAGAAATAATAAAACATCTATCTACATTAGCAGGTATTACAGAGCAAGAGGAGAAGACCTGCAAAACAAAACATTTAGGGGTGACATTCACACTACACAAATTCAGGAGTTTTTACTTGACATTAACTGATCCTGTGGACTGAAAATTTTCAGCAGATGAATTGTTTTTGTTGACTTTTGATAGAAAACCTGTCAATATGCACTGAAAATGTTCCATGAAATAAAGAAGTGTGTATTACATGGATATCTTTGGGAAATTCACACTAAAAGCATACTCTTGATAACAGATTAAGTGATAGTATACCTGTATTGTCAACTGGTAGATATCAGTTCCCAGAAATTATAGTGGTCTTTCATGAAGCCACAACTACTGATGTGTTTAATTAAAATTGTAATTAAGGGTTACAAAATATAAGTCATAATGTATTCCAATTAGTTGTGAGAGTTGCTGAGGATATAGGGTAAGTAGATTTTTGTCTGAGGTGAGGTATATATTTTTACTTGGTCATTACACAGGCCTTGGTTTTCTACCATCTAATGTATGAGTGATATTACTTTCTAGAGAAGTAAAAAGACTGGCCTGATTTACTAAATATGCTTGTGTTTAGTTATCTCTTGTTACCTTTTTGTTGCGTTACTCTGTCGAGGAAATGGGTGTTGGAAAGACATGAATTAATCCTTTCTCAGAGTGAAGGTACTAGAGTAAGCAGGACAGAACCTTTTACTTTTAACTGAGATTTCCAGGTGACTGCTGAAGCTGAGCCTGCTCGGATCTGCTGTCAAAATATTTGGCCAGTTCACTGAGCTCCTGTGCCATGGCACATTCTTCTAATTATAGCATGGGGCTATATAGTCAACAGACATTGCTAGTCTGTGCCTCAGACTCCAAAACCAGGACTGATACATGCTAGTTAGCTGAGCTGCATTGTCCATCTAATTATTATTGACTGCTTTAAATGGATCTTTTGTTTAATTATGCTTTAATTCAGAGTAAAAAAAAAAGTCTAAATCCATATGTGACTGCTAGATCCAGCTGGATCCACTTCTAGGAAACACCAGGAATTGCTGGGAATGTGTAACTTTAAGCCACTGAGATTCACTTCAGGTAGATGAGGCAATTATGGTTACTAGGAGGCCTAACTGTGAACTACTGGCAGAACATATCATACTGCCAAAAAACCAGAATATACATAGGAATTCTATTTTCTTTCTTTTTTTTTCACTTGTGTTGAATCTCTGGGAAACAGTGTAAATAAAGAATTGACACAAACACCTTACAGACTTCTCCATTTTTTGTTTATTTTTTATTTTATTTTCAGCAATCAGTGGATAAGAAGTAATGCTGGAGAGCAGGACACTGACCCAGAGCTCTCTGAATCTCAGAAAATCTTGTAGCTCAGATGTTATGGAATTTAGTCACTAAGTTCCACTTATGATATCATCAACATGGTGATGGCAACATCCCTTCTGTTCAGCAAAATAATGTTCTTAGAGTTTCAAGGAGATAAAGAGGTTCTTTGTGTTTATGCAAGAAGGCACAGATCTTTTGGCCTCTGTCTGCAACAGTACGATGCAACTGGAGCAAATCCTGGAGCCCTTTTGCAGTGGCAACAGGAAACACTAGTAAACACAGTAAACACTAGTGTCTATGTAGGACTGACAGATATAACAGTGGACATACAAAAGAGCCATGTCCTCTATGTGCAACTGAAAACAAGGTGGGATATTCCACCCACCTGAGGTGGCAGTAGGGTTTTGCACAACTATCTCATCCTCCCTGTACAGAGTCAGGGACAGTGCACAGGTGCTTTACCACCTGCTTATATTAATGTATTTTCAGTGTGACTAGTCCAATAAATACTAATTATTTCTGTATATTGTTCTTTTAATAGTAACAATGGAGTTTTTCCATTTTACGCTTGGCAGAAGAGATTAATGATCTGGAATTTTACAAGCACTATATCACAATTATATTAGCCATTAAATCTCTGACAATTTTTTTTTTAAAATAATGGAAGAGAGAAAATCTTGTCTTACTGTGCTCTCATCCTCCAAACTGCTCTTTACCCTTTCCTAATTGCTGAACTCAGTAGAGCTCTAAGGATGTTAAACTTGATGCAGAAATGAAGTTGGAAGATCAGTAGTGCATTTCTTCTAATATCCTGCCTCTAAAATTAGCTAAATTATAGGAAGAAATAGGGCAATATTCAAAGAGTGGCCTGGCTGGCAAATAAGGACTTATTTGGTTCAATTCTTCTTGTTAATTAGTTGGTTTTATACCTGTGGACAAGTAACTTCGATCTTTTTCGTCTTCACTTCTTCCTCAATTTAGCTTTGTTAGTTAATGCAATTGAATGAGTTTCCACATGAAAACCATGTGTTCAGTACACTGGGCCTTAGGCTCACCTTTGTTATACAAAAAACCTCTGCAAAGCTTCAGAGTGATGCTTCACAATTTTGTGATCACTCGGAGTGTTTATGGCACTGCAAAATTGTTTGACATGGGTATCTGGATATGTATTTCATTTCATAATAATCATGAGACAACTGAAGACATGTTTTATATTTTTATATCCAGTGGCAGTTCAAATTATTTCTTCACCGTCAGAAACCAAAACCACTGAGGAAATGGGAATTATTTTTAATATTTTTTTCAGCCAACTAAATATTTTGTGCTCACTGTAGTTTCTTTTTGAAGTATTTATGAAAACCAAAACTCAAGCAAGATACATATTCATTTAAATATTTTCTGTCAGATTTAGACTTCAGGAACGTAAAGAGAAAAATCTTGTAAAATACGTATTCTTTCCCAACACACGGAAAGAAACTTATATTCAAACAAGCCCATCTTTACACATTTACTTTTAACATTTTGTGATTTGTTTTGTTTTTTAATCAGTTTAATACTAAAAATTCTGTTAAAATTAGAAGCATTCCCTCATCCCTCTCTGTCCAAAGTTCCTTAGCTAGAATTCCTGGTATTTTTGTTTCTATACTTGCCTCTTAGCTTCTCATTCAGTATTCTTCTTTTAAGCTGAAAGGGCATATTTTACAGTGGACATAATTTAACCAATATTTCATTAAATGGATGTGTCTGTTACTGATCTGGAAAACCTGTATGAAAGTCATTTGGGTTGTGGGAAGCCTACTTCATGTAATCTCTTGGGACCATTGAAAATGAGTGTTAGAGACTGAAAAACATTAACCTTGATGCTGGGGAGAAAACCAGTACAACAAGTTGAAGGATTTCATGGTGCACAACTGTAAGTAGCAGGTTTGGTCTGCATTAAAGTCTATGGTCATAAAGGAGCTGGTGTAGAAGGAACAGAGCAACAGTTATTTCTCTAACATGGTTTGTATGTGTCTACAGCAAGATATGCACAGGTTGCCCCTTAAAAACATTTAAAATGTGTGAGGCATGCCTCTGCACTTGCAAATCAGTGCTGTTGAGTTACTTGAAACATGTTCTCTAAGAGTGAAGAAAACCCAAAGCATTCATTGTCAGAAAAGCATGAACTCTCTATATGTGAATGATTGTCACACTTAGGTTTTAGGTTTTCTTCTGACTGTGCTTCTTCCAGAAGAGCCCTTAGCTCCCATCCTGCTAAGGGCACTTGTGGTTGTGAAGCCCAGGTGTTCTTCATGATCCCTGCAGTTCCAAAAAAACCACAAGCACTTGCCCTGCTGAAAGGGATGCCATGGGATCAAGTGCTGCTGAGGTCAAACAATCTATTACAGACTTCCCTCAGCTGGGTGAATCAAGAGTAAGGTGTATTTTTTAAAGATCTTTTGATCTTTAAAATATACAATGTGAAAAGCAATACTGCAAGGTGGAAATGTTTTGGTAATTTTGTTTTCACGAAAAAAATACTGCAAAAAACCAGTGTTGATCACTGAAAAATCAAACTCCTATAGCAGAATCAAATGTAGCTAAAAAACAGGGAGAGGTGAGAAATATTAAGATCTCTGTCATAAATCACATACCTCTTGAACACAAACCATGATTTGTAAAGAAATACACTAACTTATTTTTTACAGTAGTGATTGACACTACTATTCTAAGTCTACCAATTATACTAAAAAAGAATACTAATTTTACCACAAATTATTTTTATTAGTGGGCCTGTGTGACATTTTGGTCAAAAAATTTTTAAAAACTCTTATAAATACAACAAATATATTTTTCCCTGGATTAACTTCATTATTAGTCATTTTTGATGAACATAATATTATCAAAAGTTTCTGAAAATGTTTTGGATAACACCTCAAAGTTCACTAATGTGTAGGAAAAAAAGGATAGAAAACGAAAATGGATTTTTCAGGAGAAAATATATGACTTAAAAAAATCCTGAATGCTCAGTCAGATATAAAATGACATGTGTTATCTTTTATAGTATATCTTTTTTTCCCCCAATAAGATGGAAACAAAGCAGGTTAAGATTATTATTTGAAAGTACAATGTTTGCACAAGTTATAAAGGTTAACACACTGCCAGTTTACTGAACTAAAATTACTTCATATGATTATTCAGGCACACTGAACATATTATCCTATTCAATTTTATATTACAGTTTGCTTTGATATGTGCCAGCATCAAAGGTAAGTGACAGCTGTTGAGGAACAGTTAAAGAATATTGGGCATTTGTAAGCAACAGGAGAGAAACACTTAAAATGATACTGTTAAAGGATTCTTGTTAACAAGAGTACTCCAAATATGCCAAAGAATTTTAAATGTTTTCTCTCTATTCCCATTAGTTTTAGATAATTTAAGAAAAAAGTCATAAATATACATAAATCTATTTTGAAGAACAAAAAAAAGATTTTTGACAAATGTTGATAATTTCTGTTTTCATTTAATCAATTTAATATCTTGACATTTTTAATGTTCTATTACAAACCAGCTGCTCTTATTCTTAAGAAAATAATTTTTAAAATAGAACTGTAGACATGGTCAGAAAAACTTTGCAATTTATCTATTTTACTATTGTGATTCCCTTTTTGAACAAGTATACGCTTCATGATTTTCTGTTGACTTGAAATAGAGAGACATATAAAGCTTAGAGAAAATTTGTGCAACTTCTTTCATACAGCTTTATTCATTTAGAGCTTTTCATGACTTGATTTCTGTGTTAGCAAAAGCTTAGATAAAAAATGCTTATTTGATGACCACTAGTGTTTGCACTAAAATTGTTACAATTTTGTTGTTTATTGTCAGATGTTGTCAGTATTATTTTTAACTATTTTATTCTAGCATTTGTGTAGTAGCAAGGACATAATGACGACATAGTGACATCAGATAAATACACCAACTAATGGCTGACAAGAATAACTGACATTTTATGTTGGATTTTTATGCATTTGTTTTGGTTTTGGTTTCATTTACAGAAACTAAAAAGTATATTTTAATAAGAAGAAATGTCAAATGATCTGCTCTGAAATAGCAAACATCATTTTCTTGTGAAAAGCCAGTCTTGTAAGTCAGAGGTGTAGCATCAGCCCGTTTCACCTGTCAGATTTCATGTAAATTTGTGAAAGATTCTTTTCCATTTTGCTTCACTAGCCAATTATACCAAGCATGCATCATTGAATTTGTGTTGGTATTTCTGCTACATCTATATCTGAAAAAACACAATGGTAAATCACATCTTCTTCATCCACATGACAGTAAAATAGTATTTCTACTTCAAATCTCCTTACCTTGAATTGTTTCTTGCACATTGCAAACAACAACAGTGAGTCCTTTTGTAAAGTAATTTTTGAATCTACCTGATCAATGATCTGCACCTTTGAGCATATAAAGAATTGTGAATTGATACAATGGAATATAATCTATACCCATGAAATTTAAATTACAAACACTTAACCAAAAGTTTTACTGCCGGAATGAGTACTATGTTCCTATTCTTTCTTGATTTTATATTTTTGAGATCTTTATTACTTGCCATGTTTTCAGCTTCATTACAGATCCTGTTACAAAGGTGGAACAGCAGCTGTGTTTGAGTCCTTGAATTTAGTGCAAACCCACGCCATATTTTGGAGAGAAATGAATCAGGAGTATTGGAAGAAAATACTAACTTTTCAATTGAAAAAAAATTATTATGCAACAGATTACCATTACCAGGAACCTTCTGCATACTTTTTTGTTGCATTACATCATCTCTCCTAGATAGGCAAATGCTAGCAGGAAGGAATTTTGTGGAGGATAACTGGGGATGAATCAGCTCTGGTGCCACCCTGAATGTCTGCTTTCTCAAAACATGGCCAATGCCCATTGCTGCAGGAAAAGATGTAAACAGTCTGCATTTCTGATGTATTTGTTTGGGATTTATGTGCTTCCTTACATTGTCCCGTATTATGATGTTGATACAGTTTCCAAGGTTTGTGTCCATTCTTTATATTCCCATGTTAATGTTGATCGTTTGTTGGCTGCAGTGGTTTCTTCTAGCCACCAGTTTTAGAGTCCAACCACATACAATACAAAAACAATACTCTGGTTTTTGAGCCTTGAAGTTTGCACTGTAGAGTCATGTCATGATAGTAGCTCACTGAGTATCATGTCAAGAAGACTTCAGTCCAACTTCAATATTCATATTGCTGATATTTTTATCAAACATTCCTTCTTTCTGATTAAAAATTTGATCTCTCCTTTTTCAAACAAAGAATCTCTCTGTCTCCCATTGAATCATTTTCCTCTGGACATCTAGATCGGCAACAGCTTAATTGCAAAAATTCTCACTCATAACTTGTGGTCTTTTAAAAATATTCATGATGATTTGCAGTTTTCAAATTGGAAAGTCTTATGATAAAAGACTTTCAAAATGCATGGAAATATGATGTCTTCATATTTCTCTTGTTTCATGTCTGTCATATTACAAGCATAATAAATTATTTTACTGTGAACTCATCACTGTCAGCCAATTAATCTAGCTTCATCATGCTTCATATTTTATAGTTCAAGGGTCTTTTTGTCACTGCAACTTTTTTCTGTTTCTAATGCCATATTTCTTCTACCCTAAGTCTTTTTTTCTAATGTAGTCAACTTCTATTTACCTTCAGTATTTCAATTGAGTCTTCTGAGATAATTTTCTCTGTATCTTCTACTTCCATAAGCACAGTGCTCATTCTGTTTTGTAATGGAAGGAAATAATATGTTTTTCCAAGGACTAAAGGAGACTTTGGACTTTTTAAGAATTTTTCTGAACAGTAACTTGACTGATTTAATAGCACAACTGGAACTGTGTCATTGCTAGATTAGAAAGATTTCAAAGTAAGTTATTATAGAAACACCAAGTAAGCACAAAACTTCTGTTTCCCTTTTTTACCATTTTTAACTGTGAAAAAAGTAGCACATATGTCTGCTATGAACACCTGAAGGTAAACTCTTGAAGAATTTTGGTCAGAAACTAAACTGTTGTTATAAAAAAATAGCATCTAAAAGCTGCTCAGGGAACATTTGACCCTTTGAGCAAATGCAGTCTAAGAAACTGAAAAAAATATCATGAAAATGGAAGAAAAAGAAGATCAACGATGGTAAAGACTTTGAAAAATATGTATTGTTCTATGTCAGATTTACCTCAGTTTATATTTATTTTTTTATCCAGCATTATAGATAGAGAGGTATTAAAATCAATATTGAAAAACTTAAATATTATAGTGACATTATATCTCCAAGATTTTCAGAAATATAAGCAAGGTATATACAGGTAGAGGGAAGAAACTGCTGAAATTTCTGACAAGTCTGCTTCTTATTCTTTAAACCTATTGGAGCAAAACATGCTGCTATATTTTCAGAGAAATTCTTCTCTTAGACAACTATGAGAGTCCAGGTGTTTCAGTATTTGAGAAAATTTGTGATTAGTAATCTGTTTTAGAGTCATTATTTGCATTGTATGCTTACAAAAAAAATTAGGAACTTTTGATGTTATTTCAACTGTAAATTTTCTTCTATTATCCTTCTAAGTTAAGCATACATGTTATGTCAAGAACTACAATTACCATCCTATGTTTCCACAAAAGCATATACAGAAAGAAAGGTCATCATATGATGCATCTGATCCAAAATAAACAAAAACCCACCCCTTATTTAAATGTGTGTTAAAATTAACAGGAATCTGTTGAATTAACATGGTGAATGCTAGCTTGCAGTTAGGATCTGAACCTGTATTATTTCACTTGGTACAGCACCTCCTATTTTACATTGCAGAGAAAACAAGAGAGAATGTGCCTTTTTGTAGGTTAGCCCTAAACTGAGTAACAGAAAACTCCTGTGTATATGTAGTAGTCTGCAAACACAGTTTTAATCTAGTTGTAGTGATCAGAAATAACTCCTTCTAGTGCATTATGTAATTATTCTAGTCAACTTCCATTTCTAAAATAAGGTTCTGTCATTTCTCATAGTTTTTGGCTCATGGAAACATGGTTTTTTGCTCAGTCTCATCAGAAGAAGAGTAATTGACTTTCTGTATGTATTTTGATGCAGGTCCACTATAAATATTAGATTTTCCTCTTAGATTTCATACTTTCACATATTTTATATCAAAATAATTCTGTTCAATATTAATTAGAAGGCTGGTGAATTTTTTTTGGTTTGTCAGGCATGACTAGTTTAAATAGCTTTCATGAAAATAATCTTTTCCTGTTCAATTACTTGTGCAGGGACACATCCAGACTTCATGAAGACAGCAGGAGAGGCTGTTGGGAGAAAATTACGAGTGCAGATTTAAAATTTCTAGAGTAACACCTGTCTCATTCTTGCTTCCAGCTATTTCCTGGCTCATGTGGCTGAAAGTATATTTTGGACTTCATTGTCCAATGCAAGGGACAGTTTCTTTGCAGAGCTGGTGCATTTAATGCTTCAAGCTGAATGGTACTTGTTGCAAAGCGATATCCAAGTACATTTCATTGTGTTGAAGTATCTCTGAATTCAAAGTAACTCCTCTGCTTGAAGTGCTAGCTGGTCTCCTATCCAGACCACTTTGCTGCCTTCCCAGAATACCCTGATAGATGACTTGAGCTGCAGAACATCTACCCTTTAGGAGAAAGGTCCAGTGAAAGCAAAATATTTCAAACTACTCTGTTTTATGGTCAGTCTCCCTTTCAAGTGATTTTACAGTTTATATGAATTGAAGTGTCAAGAGGAGAATATTTTCCCTGGAGAAGAGAGGAGAAAGGAAATTTCTGCAAAAGGCACCAATGATCAGGTTTTTTTTCACATGGCTGCAATGGTAACTGTCATCAGAGCACATATGCAGTCAATTTTCAGTAAGTAGCTGCCCTATTTTACAGTTCAGAAGCAGTGTGACACATAGAATTCTGAACAATAGCAGGAAAAATCAAAATACTATTCACTTACCCAACCAGACAGAAAACAACAAATTGGTTTAGTTGACAGGTGGTTGAAGCACCTGTGTTGGGAGAAAACAAGGAGTTTTAAATCCCTGAACCAATTTAGAATATGTGAGTATGTCAAGCAAGGAAAGTAAAATAAAAGTCTAAGAAAGTCTCACCCATGACTAGATAGTTTCCTTAGTGTGGGCATTTTTTCCAGTACAACAGAACTGGGGCAAACACCTCAGCTCAGCTCAGGCTGGGGAAAAAAACCTGAAAGCAAACTTATCCTTGCAAGGAATCTATTACTCACACTGCCTCCAGATATGACAGAATACACAGTTCCATGCTAACTAAAGGTTTTCCTTTTTATTACCAGCACACTGCTAAACATTCTTTGCAACATATCTATGAGAAGGAGGACAGAGGGGAGGTCAGCTCTGCAGCAGATGGTGCTGCTGTCCTGGCCCCTGAAGAGACTAGTGTGGTGGGGAGGCTGGGGAAGTGTCATCACTGAATGCAGGTACATGCTCAGGTGCTGAACAGATAAATATAACCTTTGAGTATTTTGCAGGTGTCTACAAGCTAGGCAAGCTGTATAAAAATAAAAACAGTATAACTTGACATTTAATTTAATCTTGCTGTGTTTTTCTGCTTGGTTTGTTCAGTCTACTTGATTAAAAATAAAAAGATTGTTCACATGCCCTTGCAATTATTATTGTATAGTTGGTTTTTTTTTGGTTTTTTTGGTTTTTTTTGTTTTTTGTTTTTTTTTTTTGTGAGTGCAATGAGTGGAATCATAGCAACCTGTTAAATTGATATAAGACAAGGAGCCAGAATATATGGGGAGAAGATGCTGTCAGGTGGATAGGATTGTAACTACCCTTTTTCACTAACTTCAGTATTTTTCTAAAGCATTCGTTCTATGGAATGGAATTATGGAGTCAATTAATTGATTTTAATAACTTGTATAAATATTATTCAATTATTTAGACAGGGAAATGGAAAACTGATCTTATGTGTTCTAGTAAATAGTGTGGCAAAGAAACTTCAGTGGCTTGATATGTTGTAGAGAGAAGCATTTGCAAAAGGAAAAAATGTCATTTGAGTTCGTTCTGTGACAGAGAAGGAAATGATCCCTTGCTTGGCATTTATTTTATGAGTCAAGACATAGAGCACATACACTTTGATTCTGAGCTCTTGTAAGGGATAATAAAAGCATGGTATTCCAGGTAAAATAATAACCAACTATTTTGAATGTTTCTCTAGTAGTGTTACCAGCAATTACTACTGAGCTTAGGTCTGGAATGTATTGCTATCCCAGGAAAGAACCCACAGTGTTCTGCAAAGACTGTTTCAATCACTCAAATGATAAAATTTTTGAGAAAATAAAGAGGGCAGGAATTCAGAAAGATTTCTGACAAATTCTTACTGCACACTCAAAAGTATTTTAAAAGTGCTTGACTGTACTCTGTAAAAAAAATGTGGTAGTACTATCTAAGGAAAATATAGATTTAAAGTAAAAATTTAAAAAACATTATCAAGTGAAATATTTTTTCTTCAAAGCTATGGCTAAAAATTTTCACTTAATTTTTATCAGTTTACTTCATATTAAGAAATGTTTGCACCTTCAATTTCTTCTCAACTGGGATAAAAAAAACAAATTGAGGTTATTAAGAATGGTCTTGAAAGTAAATATGTTATTCAGTCTCTTTGGAAATACATATTGCATCTCTTCTTTTCCTTGCTCCACAGTGCTTAACATCAGTGGGAAAGCTGAAAAAAAAAATAACCCTAGCGTTTAGGTATTCTATGAAGAAACATTTTTAGGGGATGCAGAAGGGAGTGCTTTCTGCTTGGCTAAATATGGGAATTTTGACCGCATATAAAGTAATGACCAGCATAATCCCAAGAGGTACTTATGTCTTTCATAATGGGAATAAATTATTGTAATGTGTTGACACCAGCTTATTAATTGTTAACTTATTTTCAAAAGGCACTTTAGAGACAAGTAGCTGTATTGATTGCAAAGAACACATCCCAAGATGGGATTGTTCAGGTAGAGGCTATTTTGGATGGGCTCAAGAGATTCAGTCTTTTTAAACAGTTACTAATAGAAATTAAGATTCTAACTGTGTGAAATTAATCCATCACTATTCTTTCTGTGGTATCCAATCTTTGAACACATTTGTTATAGTTTTTTTAGTAAAACTGAATCTTCATTAAGCAAAGAGACAAAATGAGCTAGCAGACAGGCAGAACAGGATTGGATGGGGGCTATATTTTAGCTGTAGCTGCAAAAAAAAAGATACTCAAAAACTGACTAGAAAAAGGTACAATAATTAGTTCTTTGGAAACCCAGAGTTTATTACCCTTGAGATTATATCCATTCTCACACTGTGCTGAAAACAGACTGTGTTACCACAGCATCCAGTTTCACCTTCTTTATGCAGCCAGTTAGTTGCAAAAGTAAAATATTGTCAGGTTCGGTTCACGCTGTCCAACCACCCATCACCCACTAGAGTGAAGAAACAGCAGCTAAACTGCAGCACCGGTTGACAGCCATACAGACCAGCTCTGTTCAATGGAATATATTCTCACAGAACACTGCTCTTCCACAGTCATGCATTTTCCAGGATTTCACAGGAAACTTTGCAGAGATGGTACAGTGGAGGCTCAGACTGGCACCAGCTAAAGGGTGTCTGCACCATCCTATGTGGCCCAGTTCTTTCAAGAGCTTTGTAAAGGCTGGCTCCTGATACCACTAGTGTTCACTTTCCCCACGGACCTGCACAGTCCAAGTGGGAGGATCTTTAGGAATCTGTGTAGTAAATTGGGGTCTGCAAAAATCTCCCAGGGTAAATTCAAATACAGTATTTATTATGGGCATAGCTAAAATAACAAACCAGATAGCCATATGCACTCCAAGTTCCAGAAACAGATCCCAGTCTGTTCAGGACACAACCTGGCAAGATATACTTATGGGGCAAGTCCATGCCCCATTAGCATACGAGTTGTGGTCTTGCTGTGAAAGTTCTTGAATTGGGACAAAAGGTCTTTTAGGAAGTTCACAAATTGAGGCTTGAGGATCCACGGTGACTGGCAGTTCAACACACCCGTGCCAGAACAACCTTCACAGAATCAGAATCAGAATCAGAACAACCAGGTTGGAAGGGACCCATTGGATCTTCTAGTCCAACCATTCCTATCTAACACTAAACCAAGTCCCTCAAGACCTCATCCACCTGTGCCCTAAACACCTCCAGGGAAGGTGAATCAACCACCTCCCTGGGCAGCCTATTCCAATGACCAATGACCCTCTGTGTGAAAAACCTCCTCCTAATCTCCAGCCTAAATCTCCCCTGGCGGAGCTTGAGGCCATTCCCTCTCGGCCTGTCCCCTGTCACTTGGGAGAAGAGGTCAGCTCCTTCCTCTCTACAACCTCCCTTCAGGTAGTTGTAGAGAGTAATGAGGTCTCCTCTCAGCCTCCTCTTCTCCAGGCTAAACAATCCCAGCTCTCTCAGCAGCTCCTCATAGGGTCTGTTCTCCAGCCCCTTCACCAGCCTCGTCGCTCTTCTCTGGACTTGCTCCAGAGCCTCAACATCCTTCTTGTGCTGAGGGGCCAAGAACTGGACACAGGATTCAAGGAGCGGCCTCACCAGTGCTGAGTACAGAGGGAGAATCACTTCCCTGGACCTGCTGGTCACACTGTTTCTGATACAAGCCAGGATGCCATTGGCCTTCTTGGCCACCTGGGCACACTGCTGGCTCATGTTCAGTCGGCTGTCGACCAACACCCCCAGGTCCATCTCCTCCTGGCAGCTTTCTAGACAGACTTCTCCCAGTCTGTAGCTCTGCTTAGGGTTGTTGTGCCCCAAGTGCAGGACCCAGCATTTGGCCGTGTTAAACCTCATGCCGTTGGACACTGCCCAGCGGTCCAGCCTGTTCAGCTCCCTTTGCAGAGCCTCCCTACCCTCCAGCAGATCGACACTTCCACACAGCTTTGTGTCATCTGCAAACTTGCTAAGGGTACCCTCAATGCCCTCATCCAGGTCATTGATGAAGACATTGAACAGGACTGGACCTAGCACTGAGCCCTGGGGAACACCACTTGTCACCGGCCTCCAGCTGGAGTTAACTCCATTTACCACCACTCTCTGGGCCCGGCCATCCAGCCAGTTTTCTCCCCAGGAGAGTGTGCGTCTGTCCAGGCCAGAGGCTGACAGTTTCCGTAGCAGAATGCTGTGAGAAACTGTGTCAAAGGCTTTACTGAAGTCCAGAAAGACCACATCCACAGTCTTTCCCTCATCCAGCAACCGAGTCACTTTGTCATAGAAGGTGATCAGGTTGGTTTGGCAGGACGTGCCTCTGGTAAACCCATGTTGACTGGGCCTGATCACCCGGTTCTCTTGTAAGTGCTTCATGATAGCACTCAAGATCACCTGTTCCATGACTTTCCCTGACACTGAGGTCAGACTGACTGGCCTGTAGTTTCCCGGATCCTCCCTGCTACCCTTCTTGTAAATGGGAACTAAATCAGCCAGCCTCCAGTCCAGAGGTACCTCCCTAGACTTCCAGGACTGCTGGAAGATGATGGAAAGGGGTTTGGCCAATACATCCGCCAGCTCCCTCAATACCCTAGGATGTATCCCATCTGGCCCCATGGACTTGTGGGTGTCCAGTTGGCCAAGCAGGGCTCTGACCACCTCCTCTTGGACTATGGGAGCCTCGTATTGCTCCTCTGTTTCTGGGGTATCTTCCCTTGTTGGGAATTGTCTCATTAAGTGTTCTGGCAGGGCGGAGTTGGGAAGGTCACAAAGGTTTTAAATGATTCTATTTTCTTATGTTAATGAAGTAAGCCTGAAGGTGGGAGTGGCAGTTGTTACCTGAGCAACATCTTATGAGGGATGACCAATTGCCAAAAATAGGCATGTTGCAAGGCCAAAAGGGCCAGTCAGTGTTTCCCTGAGATTCTGGCCCGCTATCCCTATACAAGGAAGTGTTTGATGCTTAATAAAGTTTCTCCATCTGAAATCACATTGATTTGTTCGTGGAGTTCCATTGGCCCCAGCCGCATTACAACCTCTGCCTGAACTCTTGTCGCAATCCAGACCCATGAGCCACATGCTCGTGTCCGGCCCTGATAGAGGGGAAAGTGGATTTGTTTGTCTGTGTAGCAATCCAGGGGCAAATAAGGTCACTCCCAGAGTGAATATCAAAACAGTATTTATTTCTGGCTCCAGCAAACCTAGACACACCAACATACCAGAGTGCACAACAAAGGCATTGGGGGGTGCAACCACCCAAAGTTACAGAAATGAATCCCTGAAAACAACCCAAGTCCCTGGGATCCGATCCAACATGCACCCATGAGGTAATGGGGGGGGAGGGGTAGAGATAGAGAAAGAGAGAGAGAGAGAAATAAATCACCACATCAAAGGCAGCAGATGATCTCGGGAACACGTGGTCCAGGCTACTCCAATCAAAGTGTGTGAGTCAGTGCCACCATGGAGGTGAAACCGTAACTCCTCCCTTCCAAGTCCTTTTATCTCTGTGTTTTTGGTGGCTCCAGAAGCCAGTAGGTTGGGGAGGTGGAGGAGGGGGTGTAGAGGGGGCAGCATCAATGGCTGCATCCTCTCCCCCCACCAAAACACTTCATCCCAGTGTGGGAGAGCTCTGCCTGCTCCTGCACTGCTGAACCCTGACGCAACAGACAAGCTGGCGCCACAAGTGGGTAGTCCTCAGACAAAATGTTCTAGGCTAATAGATAAACACAGTCTGACTTCACAACTCTTTAGGCATTACTCCTACACCTACCCTTTCCAATAACCAGGAGCCACAGAAAAGCCCCTCAGGCACAAGAGAAGAAGTTGATCTTCACAAGCTCACAGTCTCAGATGCTTTGACCAGTTCCCATATTGGACTGAAGAACCTATATTACTCATGGAAGGCATGATAAAATAAAATAAAATAAAATAAAATAAAATAAGCATAGGAAGGAAAACACCTCTCAGATACACAAAAAAATGCTCAAAAAATATGTGAGTGAAATCTGTTGAAATGCAAGATAAGAAACTGTAGGTTCATGGTTTAGCTTCTGTCTAATCAACTCATTAGTTCACCACAGATTAAATTAAATTAGAACCCAATTTGCCTCCTTGCCTATTGTTCAACCAGCAGGCAATAAACTGGGAATATGTTTTCTTTTTTACTTTGTAGTGCAACAGAAATCTTTAGTGAAATTTCATGTCTCCTCAAATATTCTGATTAGTTATGGGTTATTCTTTGTCAGTACTTTATCTGGCTGAAGGTTAACATTACAATATCTTGTATGTCTAAGATCATCTTACTCTCCATCACTCTGCCCTTCGAATGGAGAACACAGTGGTCATGCTGTTTGATGATTTTTTTGTTAAAAGTTTTGAGGTTCCTCTTGATAGAAACTTTTTTTCTTTGCTTCAGATATGGCAGAACAAGGAAATAAAACTACTGGATGAGGATTATAATTTTAAAATTTGTCTTTATGCCAGAAATGCAAGAGTTCATCTTTACTGTTAAGAAACAAACCGAAGATATTGTTTGGGTTTTTTTTAAATCATTTTGACAAAACTGTCAAACTTTCTCCTGCAAATTAAACCAAAATGGGTCTTGACAAGAGATGCAGGGGAACATGAGGTACAGGAAGTAAAAAAAAAGGGATTTGTGGATGAGAGGAAATACGTACCAAATTCAAAGGCACTGGCTAGATATAGAACATTCTTTGTTCAATCCAACAACAAGAAAAAAAAAGAATAGCCAGACTATTTTATTGGCCTAAGAGATTTAAAGATGTCATGATGCGAAGTAGCTCTAAAAAGTGTTTTAACTGCCTTGTATTGAGCTGTTCTGCAAAGGTCAGGTAGAATATGGAGAAAAAGCTGCCTGAAAAAACAACAGTTAAATGCAAAGCCAGCCCTACATGCTACAGAGAGACACATACAGCAAACAAAAGTTCCTCTCTCCATTCCTTCTTCCTCTGAGACCATGTAAAGCCACACGTTGTCTCTACTTTCCTTGGTTATCATCATGATGTATACAAGTAGTCTGTTCATATCCTGAAGTTTTGTCTCAGCTGTAGGCAATACCTAACACCAGCCTCTTCTGCTACCTAAAGCATCTCCTGATTGTCACATGATATCAGCAGCCAGAGGTATTGGAAGACTGGTATGTTCCATCTTGTGTACCTAAAAATAATGATGGTTAACTTTTGATGATGAAATATGTATTTGCATCAGAAGAGACAGCAAGTATGTCTTCAATTCTCCTTTATAATATTTGCATTATGATGCCATTATTACTTTCAAAAATATATCAAATACAAGATCCCTTTCCATTTCTTTGCAATCTGCTGAAGAAATGTTAACTACCATTACCTTTTAAAGTCTATACTTTACATGACACAGTGGTAATGGCAAAATGAAGGCAGCCTGTGTACTTCCAGGAGGTAAGATGATAGATAGCTCACTTGCTTTTCACTACATCTTCACAGAAGGGGAAAGAAAGGAGCTATCTAAAAGGTCAGATCTTTTCAAGGGATAAAGCCACAACTGTATTCATTCCACTTTCTCACGTTTTTTTTTTCATGAGAAATCCTCTGTGGCTGAACACTTCAAGGTGTATATTTTACAAACTGGTTTTGCCACTTATTTTACCAGAAGCTCTTCATATATCATCTGTCTTTCCTACTTGTGAACATGGTGAAGTGCATGGTTTTGATCTTCCTGCAGTTTGAGTGTTTCAGGAAGGGGCAGACCAAAGGCAATTTGGACAAATGTGTTCTAGCCTTAATTACTGAATTAATGTCTGTGACAGTGAGCAGTGCCCTGATCAGAAGTTTTGGGACAATTCTTCTAGGTTTTGAATTTTGAGGCTTTTTTATTTCTAAGAAAGATTGAATATAAAACCATTCTATATGAAAAAAAAAGAGTGTTTGTAATTTGGGGACAAGAAGCAGCAGGCATAAGTGAAACATGAGCCTGGAGATTAAATAAAATATTTTTCACTATGAAGACAGTTGAACATTGGAACATCTTCTGCAGGAAGCTCAAAGATAGAGGTTTGGGGAGTTCCTTCAAGAGATGGATACACCACTGAGTAATCTGTTTTAATCTCATATCTAACCCTATTTTGAGCAGGGAGTTGGACTCCAACATGAATTATTGTTTTTTCTTCTTTGTTTTCAACAGCTCTATAGAGACACAATACTTTTTATATCTTTTTTTTTTCTCAAAATAAAATGACAGATGCATAAATATTTGATAATGAAAAGGTCAGGGATATTCATCTACTGGGTGTTACATTCCCCTATAGTGGGTAGAAGACTAAGGTTCAGCATTTCTCATGATCTGTGAGCATCCAGACTATTTTCTCACTGTCTAGCAATGTAGGTTATTTTGGAGCAGGGAAGTTTTCTACAGTGCCCATGTAATTCTATTTTGTGGGAGACTCTGTGCTATAGAGGAAAAAGAGGTTAATTGTCCTGTATAAAAAAGATATTTCCCTGTGAAAAGTATTTGCCTGCAAAGCAGAGGTATGTTTCACAGAAACACTTACAGGGATCTTCCTTGACAGGGAATCCCAGTTCTTAATGAATTCCTTGATGAGGCAGACTTTGCTTGTTTACCAAATGGACCTAGGCCTGTGTATTTGTGCCCAACTTCTTGTTACCTGTATTTCAAGTGTGTTTTAATTGCTTTTGAAAAGAAAGACTTTGGTTTGTATAGTATGTCAGAAGCATGTGTTATTTCAACTGACCAAATTACCTTATTCAACAAGGCAGAAATGTAATTTTCAGGTTTGAACACTAGAGATACATATGTCAACTATGTATAATAATTACAGGAGTGGAACACTTTTCTTATTACAGTGCCAGTATACTACTCAAATCAGAGAGGAGTGTTTTCTAGTTTCAGATCTGGTATTATTTTGTGCTTACATGACAGGAACATTAAGAGATTCCAGGTATATTCACACCCCCATTGTGGTGAAACCTGTGTACATGCTAAGAGAGAGACAGTCAACAGTTTTATTGGGCAGAAATGGTATCCCACTTTCTCATAAACACTGTCCCACATCTTGTACACCACTTTTAGTTGCCTGTCACAATCTCAGCTATGATGCAGATGAAGACAGTCCTTACTATGGTGCTGATGTGACCAAAATGCAGATAGATATCAACAGCAAAAAATGTCTGGGGCACAAAAAAAGGTGATTGAGCTGACTTGTTAGGTATGAATAATGTGAGAAGCACTAGCCTTGGTGACGACTTAGTGACTGGTCTTTTGGAGTTATGTTTTCTTAAAAACTACAGTATTGTCAGCTGAAAAATGTGTGCTAGGAAACTGATGATTACACACATTTGTAGAATGGACCATAAAAATGAACCTACAGCTGAATTTTATCTTCCATGAGGTTTTTCCAGAACAGATATTTCAGTAGGAAAAAAAATAAAAAGAAAGAAGAATTATTTACTCAGACCTTCCTACTTCAGACTAACTCTCTGCTGTTACACTCGAGAAGCACACAGTTGGTCTCTAAACATATATTCTTGGCCACTTTCTAATTTGCCTGCCTGGTCAAAAAGGCAGTGCTTTACCCTAGAGCCAAAGAGTGAATTTTAGTTCCTCCAGAGGGTAATTTGGGACATCTGAACTAGTCAATGCTAATCATATTGTCAGACTGAACTCTTAACTATTTATCTGCTAAATATCACCTTAGTTGCATATCTGATTAAAATGGACCATATGCTTGACTCTAGCAAACTGGCTTGCTCTGAATCTACTTAATGGAAAGATAAATTTCCTTTTTCCTTTGGTAAAAGAGGAAGATGCTCCCATACATTAAAAAAAATGCTTCTTCAACTTTGTTTTTTGTTGGCATGTCACCAAAATATATTTAGATGTTTTGCGAAGGAAGGGGTTTGCACTGTTACTGTACAAAAGCTATAATGTCCTTTCAGTCTGCTACTGGGATGTGCAGTCAGTGTACTATTTCCATGCCAGAAGGTCAATCTTACTGATGTATTAATGTTATAGCTTGAGGTTTCTGCTGCATACAAAGTCAGTTTTAATTTCCTCTTTCTGCAATTTCATGCAATTTGGCTTTATGTACTCTTTAAAGTTATAGTCTTCGTGTTCCCTCCTTTCTAACTGAAAACTTTCTGCTTGAAGTTTATAGACATGTCTGTCTTTAGCCTACACTGTTTTGTTTGTTGGTTTTTTTTTTTTTTTTTGCTGTTCCAACATGCAAAACACAGAGGGTTCTAAGTGAAGTATTTTGGAGGTTAGAATTCTTGGCGTACACTTCCATACTCTTTACTAACATCCTTCAGTTTATGATTGCCTAAAGTTTTGCATTTTTAAATAAAGATATGAAGGATAAAAAAAATAGAATCCAATATTTGAAGGAATTTATACTATCCCTCATTGGCTCTGCTATAAGCAGCAAATAACTCAGCCATGTTATAAAGGGGTACCAAAGCAACTGCCCTCTAAGCCATACCTCTGCATGACCCAGCTCTAGCATCTACAGTCTGCCTCAAGTACAGGCCTGTTTCTGTCTGACCTCATCTTATATTTTGACAGTTCATTCCTTCAGCTGTCTTCTCTTTGAAGCTGTAAGGGTTTGGATTTTGTTTTGGTTTGTGTTTTTTTTTTTTTTCTTTAAACTGCAGTCACTCTTGCTTTTGTATTTCCAACATTCATAATAGTATTTATCTAACCAAAGGCAGAGCTGACACCCCAATCTCTCCTTAGTTCAACTTTAAAGTAAAATAAAGTGGGAAAATATAGACAAACAACTTTCAAGCTACTTGGCCAGTTTTTTTGGTTGCTTCATGTAGTCTGGATTTTTTAGAAGCATATTTTTCCTTTTTTTCCCCTCTGTTTGTAAGAAGATCTGAAGATCTGAGGTGGCTGATAAGTTGATTTCCCATCTCGATCTGGAACAAGAAGATGGGCAACAAATTTTCAAATTGGCTATGACAAATGATTTTAATTGTTAGAAGAGTATATTAGATCATCTTGAAAATGTTACAGAACTTGTGACAACAACAAAATTTAAAAAAAAATGCACTCAGTTTTTTAAAAATACTTTGTGATACTTCCCATTTGCCTTAAGAAAGCAAAATAAACTAAACAAATGAAATAATCTCATTTTCTATCTTTTTTGTTTTGTTCAGAAATCAAATATAAAAAATATTGTTCAACTATAATTTTCATTTTACAGAAGAAACTGGGGAACATTTGAGATTAAGCTTGTTTGCCTATTTAATTTTGTTTCATTTCTGAAGATCTCACTCTTGTTTCTTGAGGTACAGCAGATGTTGCGTGGGGAACTGTTATTTCAATTACAGCCAACAAGATCTTATCTGTGGTAACCAAATACTAATTTTATTAGTTTTACTTTTATGTAGTAAAAGGAGGATCAAGAAGTTGGATTTCCTCTGCCTGTGTTGAATACCACCTGCTTTGTGGTCATGCATAAAATGTATATGTATGTTTCAAAACATATTGCTTTACAGCAACTAAAACTCTTGTGGGTCCAACAGTTAAGAAAAGTATTCTCACCCACAAGTTTGTGTTTAACCTAATTACTTGACCATTTACATCTCGTACATAATATAACATTTTAATTTCTGGTTTTTGAAATTTAGCTGTTTCTGTTGGAGTCCAAGAAAACTCATGGGTGGGTCAATGAGAATATCTCCCTCATTTATGAAGCTACAATACTGACAGTCTGTGGAATAGAGGCTGCACTTGTCCCTGTCCACCCAGCACACAAAAATCTTCTTTTGTTTTGTTCCCCCCCCACTTTTTTGTCAGTCATTGGACACTCTTGTCTACATTTAATCTGCCACTAAAGAACAGCATGGAAGCCCAGAAGTCCTTCTCAGCACTGAATAACCTGAAAGAAAAATGTTTACATCAGGAAAGACAGCAGAGCTGGAGACAGAACAACATCCTGCTTACATGATCTTTCATTTGTCTGCCTGCAGTTAAAGGCCAAATCTGTTCATAAGAATTAATATCAAGCAAACCAAAATTATTGGTGCAGATTAAGTCCATTTACATTAAAATGCAGCCTTCTTTTCAAATCAAAGATGTACTAGTGATTATATAATATCCAAGAACCAATAAGACATTTTTTTTATTTATAAGGTACTGTCACATATTGAAAGGACCTTTTGTCTTGTATCTCCATGGAACTAAGATGGGATATATTTCTCTGAGAAAATGTTATGATGACATATGAAAGGCAGAAACTCCATCTTGGCTGCCTTTGTTCATAAATACAAGAAAGAGATGAGGACACGCTGCTCTTTGTAAAATGAACCTCCTTGCCTTCTCAGTAAGGGACATCACTGTGTGACTGGGTCACTGTGCTTGGGGTGCTGCAAACACTCTTGTGATATCTCATGTGAGTACAGTACTGGTCATGTCAGCTTATTTGCCTTCTCCATTCTCGTGTTGCTTGATGTCTCCTGTCAGGGTCACTGGGAATGCCATTACTGTCTCACATGAGATATCACAAGAGTGTTTGCAGCACTCTTTAGTCACTCCAAATGTCAGGTATTAACTAGTACTAGTGACCTGGATATGATGTGAATGGTATGAATAAGGGGTAAAATGTCCTACTTTGAGCTAAACCAGAACTAATTCTCCAAGTTTTCAGACACTTTTCTAAGTGACTGTATTCTCTGAAAAACAAGTTTGTTAGACAATGTCTGCTTCTAGAAGTGATAAAACTTGATATTTATAGTTACTGCTAGGTAACAGATTGAATGATATTCAGAGAGACCCTCACTTATACTTATTCCTATGAAAACCAAGGATGTTGCAGCTGCAGTGTAATCTTCAACCAGTAATTGTAGTTAATACTGAAGCCTAGGTAAATCTACTACAAGATACTATCTGCCAGTTTAGAAGTTGATTAATGTCACTAAAATCCATCCCTTGACATTTCTCTTCTAGGACTTAGACAAGTGTCATCCTATACAATCAAATTATAGGTACTCGCAGAACTCTTAATGGCAAAATTGTATACCACTCTTCAGTCTAATTAGGTACACTGGAAAAGACCCCTCTAGACAAAAGCTGTTGTTTTGTTTCCCCTCTATTTATCATAGATATTCAGTATTAAACATACCTATGTTTTTTACACCTGCACAGTTCTCCACAAAATCAGCATCAATAGTCATTTTATGCTTCATGCTTTCAAGTAACTTTCCTGGGAATGAACTGAGAATATGAGGGTAGCAGAGGGCTCCGTATCTCTGAGAGGAATGAAAGGAAAGAACTAAAGAAAACACTCTTTAATAAAGGAATTTTCTGGATCAATAATAAGCTTGGTTTTGGTTTTTTTTAATAAAAAAACTTTTTAGGGCTCTTTTTTATGGAGCTTATTAAGACAAAACTAGGATTTTTGGTAACTAAGATAGCTAAGACAAATTCTCAAAGGATGATGTAAATATTAAATTTAGGGCTCATTGTAAAAATGTAAGTGGGCAAATTCACTTAAAATTTGAATCAAACTCAGTTTAATATCCAGCTCTAAAGGCAGAATGAATCAATCATCTAAATATGACAAAATGTCAAATTTAAAATGTCAGCGAAGACAGGGGGATTGGTTTTGTATTTTAAAGGACTGTGACACTGATAAATTGTTCACTGCCACGTGGCAAGTAACAAAGTTGCTGAATAAAGTCTTGCATTACTGCTGAACATTTTATTTCTAGGGCACCACTTAATAAACAATTTAGACTCTGCAAAGAGGAGCAGTAGGGGAATCACAGGGCATTGTTTGGTGCTGTACTGACCCTATTTTAATTGACACAATGAATGTGTCTCTAACATAAGGCGATGCCTGAGTGACACAGGAGACCAGAGCTGAAGTGACAAAGAGGGTAGAGGAAGAGCTGGTCTTTGCTGGTGTAGATCACTGTTGATTAACAGGCTGCTATTTAAGAGTCTGGGTGGCCAGCAGCAGCATGTGCCAGTGTTTCTGACACCTGCTTATCTCTGCTCTTTCCTCTGAGACCTTGTTTCCTTGTGCCTGCAGATACCTGCAGTGCCATTGCCTGCAGCAGTAGGCAATGTGCCACCCCAGAAGCCATCCAATTACTGCACAGTCAAAGAAGTAGCTCCTCAAATCTGTCTTGTGTGCAAAAGGCAGGGAAAACCAGTTATTAATGTCCTCAGTCATGCACCTCCCCTATTCAAACAATCTCCTTGTCCTGGTACTTTACTTCAATTCGAAGGAATGGGCACCTTCAGTTAACTTTAAAAGAAATAAACCAAAGTGGTCAGAACATTTACTCTCCTTTACCTTCTCTTCTACCTGTGTATCTATTTATCAAAAATATATGAACTCTTTTCAGTGGCTGCCAGTACAACTGGGAGCTGTCAGAGTAGCACTGATGGAGGCAATCAAGCGAATATTTATTTTCAGTCTCTTTCAAATCTGATCTTCCTGCCTCCCATGAAGACCTCAGTCACCTGTATAACCATCAGAAAGTTAAATGTCTGGTATATACTCAGCACTCTTTTTATTGTCAGAAAAGACGAGAGGCACATTTCTAGTGGGATTTTTCCAGTTTTCAGGTAGGTTGGCATATGTGATGAAAATAATCATGCATTGCTCTGAAAAGAGAGCCACCTTAAGCCTAAGAGTGATAGAGTTCTATTGTAGGTAAAGTAGGATAATACAAGGATATATCTTGGAGTTACTGAAACTAACATGTAAAATATGTATGAAATCCTGAATTGTGCTTTCATTCTCTAATGTAGTGATATTCTTATACTTTAAAACTCCCAGAGAAGAAAAAAGAGGTGAAAGAGTGAAAAATTCTGTAATAATATATTATAATGTAATTATAATTAATATATTTGAAGATTTATAATTATAATTAATATATATGTAGATTTATAATTATAATATAATTATAATACTACAAAATTATATTTGTTCTTGAGAAACATTAAAAAGAAGGAAATCTCCTCTAGAGGGAATATGTTTCTCACATCATGGGGCCTCTACCCAGTGCTATCAGACACAGAGCATCCATGACTACTGATAGCCACAGAGAGACAGCTTTCATTTCTGATCCATTAATTTAATTTTGAAGATGAAACAGAAGCTATGCTAAAGAAAAACTGGAAGTAGGTCTCATATGGCTATCAAGAGTAGGTAAAATAATCAAGCATGAGCTCAGTCAATGAATTTCATTGGCAATAATTAGGACAGGTACTCTGCAAAGAGAGGATGTCCTGAGAAGAGCAAACCATGGCTGAGCAGGAGCTGGTCACTGTAACACCCATGGAGGCATGCAGCTTGTTCTATGATTTACTATCCCTGCTTGCAAATATATAGCTGGTAATGGCAGAGGAGTCTCAAAAAATGCAGAAGACACTGCTGAGAAGGGGATATAAGTGTCTCCACTTGTCTCTCAGCTACCATCATGGCTGTCACACTATGGGCTAAATCAATACAACTTATTCACCTAAAGAAAATAAATACAGAGAAAGAGAGTTCCTGTGGTTTCAGCTAAGGAAACAAGGATGCCTGGTGAGAGTCTAATAGTGATGTAGGTTTGTTATAGTTGCTGTTGGGAGAGAAATGTGCCAAAGACTCTTATATCAGCATCACTCCAGCCCTGCTTTTCATACTGCTGTTCTCCTTCGGATTTATTGGCTTAGTGCGAGGTCAAGCACTGGAGCCTTATGTCACAGTTGGTATATTTAAAAACCTTTTTACAAGTCCGTGGTTGACAAAGGAAAGATCTGAATTTAAGGATATACCCATGTGAGTTTTGAACATCACTGTGAAGAAATGAGGAGAAAAAAACCAAACCAAGAATAGAATAAAAATTAGAGAAGATTTGAAGTGTGAATGTTGATAGAGACACACAGTTAAGAATGCCTAGTTGCATGTACGTGAAATATATGCTTAGATGTAAATGAAATTTCCATCTCAGGCTTTTAATCTCCTTTTGTTTTGCATGGAACATGAACTTCACTTACTTATGAGAAACACAAGAACTGATATACTAGTTTTGCCTATCATCTCTGAGTATTTTTGGATAGGAGAATAAAGATTGACATATGATCTTCTCAGCATATGAGCTCTTTTAAGCTGACATTATGATGTCCTACCACAGTAATAAACCCCAAAGGTAGCCAATAAGCCTGCACAGCTTTTCTTGTCTCAAGCCACAGTCTTGTCCAGTTTTTTGTCTGCTCTGTTTCACTGTCATGGCAGGTGCACAATTCAATTTCTTCTGAGTTTTTCTCAGGGTCATACAGTCTGTGGTGCATATGGTAAGGTGTATTGAGAACTGGTTTTTTTCTTGAGTAGAACAGAGGTGTTCCTGCTATCCATGCCACTTCAGTACAGCTAAAATGCAATAGTAGAACTTTTGTTCCTCCTAAGACAATTCCATAGGCTGTTGGATAGAATTTTTTTTTGTGTGTGTGTACTTGTAATACTATGCATAAAAGCTATAGCAATTCAGATTCTTTTATGTAAAGATAAGTCATTCCAAATGTTTTCTTATATGTCCTCTTGTAAAAAACATTGGTTGAAAAGTGTTACAGAACTATGGAATAGACATCTAATGCAAAAGTAACTCTGTAATAATATTACTGAAAAAAAATATTCCATATGCATAGTTTCCTTATTACTTTAGTTCACATTCAGTGAAACTGAATTTGAAACCTGGTTCTTTCATACCCTTAGGGTATTGTAAATAACAAAATCACTTAAAAAAATGACAATCTAGTCAAACTGATAAAATATAAGACTGGATTCTGAGGTAGCATAAAGCATGGTAGATATATGGTAGTTGAACTATGCTGATTTACATCAGCTAATGGGTCTGACATTACACAATTACTCAAATCTCTTTACTATGGACTCAAATTTATTTTCCAGAAATTCACCAAGCACTGTATCAACTCAAACAACAATTAAGAGTTCAACAACCCCACAAAGACTTTCTAACATGTTTCTACAGCTCTAAAACCGTGTTATCTCTTTTGCAAGATCTACCCATAAATACCCATTTAACCTGTAATTAAATCTGCTATAATCAAGAATAAACAATCACCAAACAACTGCTTACTGCAGACAAAAAAAAAGACAATAGTGAACAGTCCTGCAGCAGCAGACCTGTCTAGACTGAGCAAAGTTACCAGGACAGAAAACAGTATAAAATTTCAGAGTTATGAGCCTCTTATGGCATCCAGATACTTAATCCCATTGTACACATATAGTCTCAAACGAACTTGTGTTCTTGTCAGTAGCCTAATCAGTAGCCTTCAGTGTGATCTAGAATAATTCATAGAGAATATCAAGGATACAACGATAAATGAAAACATAAGTCTTATTCTGGTCAAAACAACTTTGATTATATAATTGAGAGCACTCTCTAACACAAACCCAGGCCTTTTAAAAAAGGTGGTAGATTCATCATGGTTGAAAACAGGATATACTCTGAACATGTGGCAGACAGAGACAATTTTTTATGAACTATTTGTTCCTGGTTACTGATGCAATAGTCATCTATTCCCTTTGTCCGTGTTCCTAGCTGACTTATATCTCATTTTTTTTTTCCTATCTGAAACAAACATTTATTGACCAAATACGTCTTCCAACCCACTCTACTTTCTCTGCAATAGGTCAGCTTTGCATGTAGTTTAAAAGTAGGAATACTACAGAATTCAGCCATATTTCCTTTTGAAGGAACTTTTAATTTCCTCTGGTGTATTATACACTGACATTCTTGGTTTTTACATTTATGATTTCTCCTGACTTGAAGATTTAGATTTCCAGTAACAGTTTGCAGCACCTGCTAAAGTATGCAGATAAAAAAAAATGTCAGACACTGGAATAGGAGTGAGGACATGGACTTATATTTGCCTAAGGGAAAGGAACAAAGCACTACTGACCCTGTATTACCCATCCCTTCAGCTGGGCTACAGCTGAACTGTTGATGATCTTTTCTGGTGCCACAAGGACCCATTATACCACTGGTATTTCACATGCGATGAACTGCTTCTGCGTCCATAAGTCTGGTCTCCAACATCAGTCACTCTGTGGCCTTAAAAAGACAAAACTTTACTAAATCCTGAGTCAATTATAATTCAGTTTCCAAACAAACAACATATTTTCTAAAAATTATTAAAAAAATTATTTAAAAAAAATTACCCATATTCAGCAACCTTTATTTTCAGACTTGGCAGCTGCAGAATAGGCTGGTTTTGGTTTTCTCTCCGCTTATGTTATAGATGTTTTTAGCTTCACAGATCATAGAATCACCAGGTTGGAAAAGACTCACAGGATCGAGTCCAACCATTGTTTAATTCTCCCATGCTGCTTCTGAAGGTATACGAATAGTAAAGAGAGGAGAGGTAGGAATGTTTTTTTTCTGTAATTAAAAGATAGTCATCCTTTAAAAGTGAATTCGATAGAAGTTAGCTGTGTAATAAAATTTATTAAACAGAAAATGGGTTTCTCATACAGTAAATTCTCTTATATATTTCAACATTTTTTCTTTTCTGATTTGGGTTGAGCTGTTTCATATAGAATATATGATTAAATATTAATTGTGTCTTGAAGGACACCAGTTCTATCACTCCAGGAAGTGATTACAATATGTTTTTCAAATACACAAGGGGCAAAGATTCAAGTATTTCCTGTCATCTACATTTTCTGTATAATAAATACATTTCCTTATTACTCCCATGTGAAATGCATCCTCTTAAACAATGCTTCTACTGTGTCAGCTGCCTAAGTGTTGTATCAATTTCCCAAATCCAGATTCTTTACCTTGCCACTATTTTGTCTTTTCTATAGGTTTCCTGCTGAAACTGTATTTTTGATCTTGATTGAAAATTTTTGTGCTACTAACATTGACCTGGATTAAGTTATGTGATAATATTATTGTCTCTGAGACTTCTCACTCCTTTGTTTAGTTTTGCAGATCTCTTCTTTTCATGTTTACCCATGTGACACTGAAATGATGCAACAAAAATCTCATCTATCAGCTACTTAGAAGAGTAATGTTTCAGGAAGGACAAACAAGCTCTGGAAAGTTACATTACAGAAAGAAGAATGTTAAACTGGGTTCTGGTTTCCCGCCCTGTCTTCATGTATCAAAGATTGTAGGACTGTTCTCTAATCCTTGCCAGGTACTTTACCTTGTAACTGAAACATTAGGACACACAGTTCTAGACAACATAAGCTTCCTCAAAAAAACACCAAAACACAAAGAAATAAAAATACACATTAAAACTCTTTTTGAACGACCTATGCAGGCATTTTGAAAAACAGAAAAAGGTAACTGCTATGTTTGTTAATAAAACACTGAAGATCATCCATATGTTTTAATAAATATATTTTTATAAATTTCATTTTCTTTACTATTATGTTATGAATAAGCAATTGCAGATGACTTTATCTTTTTAGTCTTTTCTGTTTTGGAATTAATTTTCTGTAAATTACACACCAAGCCCTACAAGAGAACAATAGGGCTTCAGATTTCAGGATAGTTGGCTGGTGGCGTTAATAGCCTCACACATATTTTTCACCTGTGTCAGCCCATCTCATAACAATGTGTACAAGGCTCCTAGGTCCCATAGATGAAAATTCTCAGTGCTGGCAATTCTGGAGCAGCACCAGGGTTTTTCATTCAAACTGCCGTCTCACTTCTCTTTATCCTTATTTTTGTTTACCCTCTGTCGTCTTCTGCAGCCCAGATACATAGGCTAGAGATATTATTGCTTCTCTCTGTCTTCATGATAATTCTTCTTTATCCCTCTGTTATGGTTCTGCTTAGTATTTTTTCATGCTCTGTCCAACCCCAGATTTCAGACCTCATCTCTGACACTGTCTTTCTAACGTTATACCTATGTATCTTTTTTCAACATTTTCTTAGAAACATGTTTTTTTCATATATGTAGCAATTCTTTAAAGTGTTGGGTTTTTTTTAAAATAAATTAAATAAAACTGTATAAGTTAACCCTGATTTTTTGTTGTCCTATTCTTTCAGCATGCAAATGAACATATACAAATATTCTATCCTATCTTTCACTTTGATAGTAAATTGGGACTGCATTATCCAATGATCTTTGCTGCCCTCTAAGAAGTTAATTAAAATTTAAGACTGCCTGGTAAATTTATTCCTTAGATACAGATATGTAATTGCAAACCTTTTTCAGGTTTTGTTTTTGTTTTGGGTGTGAACAGATACCAAAAAAACCCCCCCAAACCAAGAACATAATTCTAATGTGAATTTTCATATGGTAAATCAATTTGAAAATTTTGAAGTGTCAGACTTTCAAAGCTAGATTTCATAGTTACCACAAAGCAGAATCTCAGAAATTAAGAATTTCAATATGAAACCTTATTTTAAAGAATATTTAAAGAGGATATTTCTTCACTGTGAATTATTTAAAAACTAAATTTAAAAAATTCTTTGTTATTTCTTGAAAATTAGACTTCACTTTCCTAACTGTCAATAAATATCAATGTCAGTATTTTTTTTTTTTTTTAAAAATATCATTTTGTTTCTTAAATCAAATTTCTGCTGCTGGAACATCTTCTAACTGCAGGTCACATTTTTTTTTTTTTTATTTTAATCTTTGTAGTGAATGAAGCTTTTACTATCTCTCCTCCTTTAGCTATACATTGGAACCTCCTATCAGTGTTTTCCTCAACAATCCAAAATACTGATGAATGAAAATAAATGCTAAAGAAGATATAGATATTCTAGATTGTGATTCATTTTGGTCTTAACTTCTTCACTTTGTTTAAAAGTAAAGTTTAAAAGGATCATCTGAGTCCAAGAAATATAACATCTTCATCCAACATTTTCCAAGTTCAAAATTCAAGAATAAAGATTTCTCAAGATTTTTTTTCAAGATCTTCTTCAGGGTAAAGAATTCCTGAGTAAGATACAATGGTTAGCTTATTTAAGGTCTCCATTCTGTTTTGTTACATTTGCATATTTTTCATTTGGGTACAGTTATTTTCAAAACCAGTGAAGATTTTTAGACAGCTATTACAATGAAATTCAGGGTGGTACAATAAGGATTAACTTTTTTTTTCATCTTTAGAAGTAGATGTCTACATTCTTCCAGAAGGAAGAGTTTTTGTCTCTCACAATACATGAGTTAGGATACTCCCCCTCAGACTGTTCTTCATAATACTTGGAGCAAATAGCATTTATACAGAGGCCTTTTAAGAACCTTCCTTCTTAAGTGAAGGGTTTCTAATGAATACACAGCCTCCTACACATCTTAGTGTGTAAATTCAAATTGAGTATCATACATCCAAATCTGGTCTGTGTTGATCAGGCGACAAGAGTGGATCCTGAAAGTGCAGATGTCCTTGCTGTACCTTTCCTCTGTTAACAGAGTGGCTGAAGAGAGAATGGAGACTTGTAAAATTCATCATGCTCTCTGTTTTATTCAAGGCACTTCAGCCAACTGGTAAATAAAGAGTTAGAGGACAGACAGTGTGTACACACCTTGTTGACAAAAAATGTAGCTGCCGAAGAGTTGCGGGCCATGGGAAAATCCTTCTGGACTTCACCTGATACTGCACAAGCATGGAGTGCCAGCATCTGCAGAATTGAGATACTGACTCGCAATTTGTATTCCCATTCTGAGTCTGTCTTATTAAGGAGTTTTCTTATTAAACAATTTGTTGTCAGACCTTCCATACTGAGATCAAGAAAGAGTTCTGCTGTGGTGCTCCCCACCTGCCCTGCCACCCCATGTAGAACACACCTGTGCACCTCAAACTAGCCTAGACCCTGGTTTCCATTTTCCCAGCTGCCCAGAGACTAGAACTGCTATTGAATATGTCCCACTTCTCACTGCGGTGAGAGCACATCCCTTCTACAAATATTTGGTCTCTTTTTTCTTCAGGAAATTCTGTTGTATCTTTCTTGAGGATTTCTGCATAAAAGGGGTTAAACCACAGACAGGGTTGTGATAAGAGTATTATTTATGAGTTAAAGTTGTGGCTGTATAATTAGAGAAAATGAAAAGATAATGATGACATGAGGAGTCAGACTGTTTATCTCTTGCGTAAGATGTGACTTTGCCAAAGATATAAAAAATAGGAATATAAAAAAAGAGTGTTCCTATTACACAGTGTTGTGAAAATTTTCAGTAACTTTTAAAAGGTCATGGAAGACTAAAAAAAAAAAAAAAAAAAAATACAATAACAGTGGTACTTAGTCCCTCTAAATTTTAAGCAATGTTACTTTTCAATTCCAGGGATGTAAATGAAGCTGCCTTAATTTGAGGGACCTATTTCCCATCAAGTGCATTTAATACATAAGCTGTAGAAAACTATGGTTGTAACCTGCAGGTATGAAAATTATACATTTGGAGGATTATCTCAAATTATGAAATAATTTGCGATAATTTGAGATAATTTGACAGGAATACTTTTGGAGGAACAACTTGGATGTAAAGCTTTTTCAATTCTTTTCAAATCAGAGATGAAATTTTTAGAATAACATGCTTTCACAGTTTTAAGACTCTTTGTCTAAAGATTTATTCCAAAATATGCTAGAGATTCTGAAAAAATTGTGGGATTTAGGGCATATTCCTGAGTTCTGGCAGTAAGATGTGGATAATCAGGAGCATTACAGGTTTGGTTTATTTCTCATTATCTTGATTTGAAATAATAGATTTCAGCACAAGATATACATTCTCGCTCATATCACCCCCCCACACTCTATTGAAACCATGAATTGCCCTGACCCATGTGTAGGATCTTGTACTTCGCCTTGTAGAACCTCATGAGTTTCACACAGGCGCATTTCTCCAGATTGTCCGCGTCCTTCTGGATGACATCCTGCCCTTCTGGTGTGACAACTGTACTGCTCAGCTTGGTGTCATCTGCAAACTTGCTGAAAGTGCACTCAATCTCACAGTTTATAACACTGATGAAGACATTAAATGGCACTGGTCCCAATACAAATGCCTGAGGGATACCACTTGTCACAGATCTCCATCTGGGCATCAAGCCATTGACCATTACTCTCTGAATATGATCATCCAACCAATTCCTTATCCACTGAACAGTCCACCCATAAAATCCATACCTCACTGATTTAGAGAGAAGTATTTTGTGAGGAATCGTGTCAAAGACTTAACAGAAATTCAGATAGATTACACCTTCTGGATTTCCCGTGTCTACTGGTGTGATTACTCTATTATAGAAAGCCACTAGGATGGTCAGGCAGGACTTGCTCCTGGTGAAGCCATGCTGGTTGCCTCTAAACAGCTCTGCCTGCTATGCGCCCATATTTTCTCCTTCCTCTAAACTGAAACCCCCAGGCAAAAACAGAGAGGTGGGAAAGTGTTTTTCTAGGTAAGGAACTTGGGTCAGTATACCAGCAACTTGCTTTTGTCTTGACAGAGACTTAGACTCTGTTGAAAATATTACTAAGACAGAGAAAAAATATTATCTTGCAGATCAACTGCTTTTTCTATTGTAGCAAAACATTATTTTTTAATACTTTTTTTAGGAAGGTTTATGCACATTAAATGTTTTGTGCATTTTTACTTGGTCCTAGTTCACTCACCATGTCTGAACAATTTGTGGTGCATAGAGTTTATATGGTCTCCCGTACATGCTATATTTTGTGCAGCTACCTAAATCACCAAATTCAATGAAAAACATGAATGCCCTATAGAAGCAGAACTCTGTGTTTATATTTTACAGGGATTAATTTCAGCCTTCATACTCAATTTCAGTAGTGAGGAATGAAACCATGCCTAGGTAGAAAAAAATATAACCAAATGGATTTCTTTTTTTTTTTTTTTCTGTCAAGGTAGTACTAGTGTGGTACGACATATATAGGGCTATGCCAGAAGAACACAGATTGTGATTATTTGGCATGTGTAACAGACACAAGATATATGAGTCATAAGAACTGCTTTTTGACAAATCAGAAGAAATTAAATTCATACAAAATTCAGCTGAAAACACAGGAATATTTAAGTTTTTAATTGAACATAGTAAGACACATGAGTTTTAACTAGTGTTTAATTTTAGGTTCAGATGTTTCTTTAGTTTAAAAAGAACTGTGCTTTACATAAGAAAAGCATTTGAAAGCATTATGTTGGCAGCATTGATTGCCAGCAGCATTGATGATGGAAAGCAGATGCCCTAATTCTGTTTCAGGTCACATAGATGACCCTGTTAAGCTATTATCCTGTCATGTAGAAACTTAGTGTTGTACTAGTCTGGTGAAATAAATAATTTAAAATATGAAGCGCTACAACATACTGTGAGATTCTGAAAAAATAAATTAAAATTTTACATCTCCTTAAGAACTGCTAGCTTGGAAAATGAAACATGAAATAAATATTCACAAGTCACTGATATGAGGAAAGCCACTCCATTTACCTCAAAAAAGCCTTGCACAAGACCTAGATATTAAAACCCAGATGGTCAACGCATTTACCCATGTAAGTTAAAAGATGGGACTCTCAGCTCCGAGACGTGGACTTCATTCCCCAGAAGTCAGTTATCAGATAGATGTCAACCAAGAAAATTCCCCTCTCTAAATGACACATTGGCTTTGATGAGAACATTATGTGAATCAGAAAAAGCACAAGACAAAGGATGAAAAAAGTGAATATGCATAGATTTAAGAGAAATGAGTTTCCCATTTTTTATCCCGAGAGGAATAAAGGAAAGAGGAATAAACCAAAGGAGCCAGAAGAGAGTTCCGCACACCCACATTTTCTTATACTGAATGAAAAAGCAGAGAGCCACTGTGATCAAAATAAAAGCTTTGGAGGACGAAGGAATGCAGTCAGTATCTTGGAGACAGATATGACCTGTGAATGTCAGGAACAGAATGATGTCCTGTGCAGCTGCCATTTCTGGCAACGCCTTCTTCTAGGTCCTTTAATCCCAGTACAGTTTCAAGAGCAGCAAGTCAAGTTTTTTAGAGAATTTTTCAAAATAATGGTAGGATGTTTCTCTAACAACTTTTTCTTTAGCGTTCAAAGATCTCCAGAGTAAAATGAAGGATCTATTTGGGAGAAGTTCTAAGGAGAAATAATGACATTTGAAAATTAAGCTTTTTCTCCGCCAAAGAGATCAGTTGTAAAAGAAAGGCTATAAAAACTTTGTTCCAATGCAGAATGGTTTATCTGTTTTTTAACAGAGTTGAAACAAAGACCTAAGTTATTAGCAGAAAATGCTGTCTTCAGAAACAACCAGTGCTGATGACAAATATCACTGCCATGGACCTGGTAAAGTTTAGGGACGAGGCAAACAAACTCTTAAATTTGGTGTTGTGCTTTTTTTTCTCTGCTTAACCAATAACTCTCCCTGTGACTATGTGTGAAACTGTGATTATTCCCTGAAGTAATTAAGGTTTTTGCAGTGTTATCTTGTCCCTTGCTGCAAATTAAATATTGACTCAAATATTTGACAATATCTCAAATCTGAATTACATTTTAGGACTGAAAATTGCAAGCCCTAGGCTGAAGTCTAAAATACAGACACTTAAAATATGCAGGAAACAAATAAAATTTAAAATTACAGTATATTTCTCTTAACAGCCCTGGTTTTCCAGCAATGAAAATTCCTGACTACGCTTACCACTGCAGATTTATGTTGCCTTGGACCATTCAGGTCCATTTTTGGCTATTTTAAAAATCTGTGATTCACATTATCATCGATAGTCTACTCAGTCCTAATATAGGAGGCACGTTCTATTCACTTCTCATCTACTTACTAGTGTTGCTTTTATGACTTTAATTACTTGGGGTTTCTTTAAATTATTTCCTTTGGCATAATTTCATCTCACCTTGGTTAAAGTGACGATTATACTTTGATGTTGAAATCACCTCTGTAAATCTAACTGAAGATTAAGTAAAGTTCAATGTACCTTGACAGACTTCTGTTCTACAGCTGTAAGAAAATTTATTTCTGAGTCAGAGACACATTTTGTTGTCAGGTGTTGGAGGTAACTACATCCAAAAATAATTGTAGTTAAGGCTGAAATAATTGTTTCAACCAAGAGAGAATCTAACTGAACTGAGTGGTTACTATACACTGTTTGGGAAAGAATGGGATGGAAATTTTGCACATTTTCTCCTAAACATGCTCTGAGTTGAAAGTTTCTTTATCACTTCAATATAACAGACTTTGATTCAAATGTGTTTAAAACCTCAATGTCCTCTGTGAATACAGAATTGTCATGGAAGCCTTTCTTGTAGAGATGAATGAGGCAATTTTGCTCTGGGAATAAAGCATACAAAGCTAACTGTACAAAATGGCATATTAGGGTAAGAAGTGGGGTTTTTTATGTAATACTGAATAAAGGCTAAGCAGCTTTGAAATGTATTTCAGAGAAAGGTACAGCTTCAGATTTATCAGGCACCAATACCTTCAAATAAAAGAATGATTGAGAGTGTTTGAGTAGTTTGCTATTTTATTTTCTCAAGGTAAAAAGAGAGACAGGAGGTATTTCCTCACACTATAGTTCTCCTTAGAAGACATCACTACATTTTTTTTCTTTTTTTTTTTTTGACATAACCAGATTGTTTATCTTAGGGAGGAAAAATCATTCCTGAAGGAAAAAAAAAAAAGTGAGTTTATTTCAGCTTGTACAGACCTTGTTCTGCTTAAAACCTTCAATAACAGTGACATCTTAAGTAATCAGAACAATTTGTCATAGGAGAGTTGGAAATCATTTCCTCCTCTCCCACCACCACCACTTTAATAGAAATGCTGTAAGCACAGTGGAACAACAACACATCCAAATCAACAAATACTCCCATGTGAACCAGAAATCTCATCTGATTCTTATGTCACTGCAAGATTTTTTGTGTGTTCACAGAAGGAATTAATTTTTCAGATTTGTCTTCTCCCAAAATATTAATCTCAATAACAAAAATTGATACCATAGTTGAAGAACGACAGGTCAGTCAGTCTCCTCTGTGCCTAGGAGGAACATGGAACAGATCCTCATAGAAACTCTGCTGAGGCACATGGAAAATGTGGAGGTGACAGATGACAACCAACATGGCTTTAGTGAAGGGCAAATCATGTCTCATGAGTTTGGTGGCCTTAAATGATGGGGTTGCACTGTTGATGGATAAGGTGAATAACTGATAGCTACCTGGAATTGTGCAAAGAATTCACATTGTCTCACATTCTGGCCTCTAAATCAGAGAAACACAGATCTGACAGACAGACAACTCGATGGATAAGAAATTGGCTGGAACATCACATTGAAGAATGGGGTCAATGTTTCAAGGCCCAAGTGAAGACTGGTGATGAGCAGCATTCCCCAGGGATCAGTATTGGGACAGGTGGCATTAACATCTTTATTGCAGGCACAGAGAGTGGGATTGAGGGCACTCTCAGGAAATCTGCCCATGACACCAAGCGTTGTGGTGCAATTGACATGCTTGAGGAAAGGGATGTCATACAGAGTGACCTTGGCAGGTTGGAGAGGTGGGCCTGTGAAAACCTTATGAAGTTGAACAAGGCCAAGTGTAAGGTCCTGCACCTGTGTCAAGGCAATCCAAAGCACAAACACAAGCTGGGTGGAGAATGAACTGAGAGCAGACTTGAAGAGAAAGACTTGTGCTGGTGGATAAGAAGCTCAAAGTGAGTTGGCAACATGTGCTTGCAGCCCAGAGAACCAACCATATCTGAGGCTTCATCAAAACAAGTGTGACCACCAAGGGAGGTGATTCTGCCCCTCTACTCCACTCTTGTGAAACGTCACCTGGAGTACTGTATCCAGCTCCAGAGTCATCAACACAGGGAGGCCATTGATCTCTTAGAATGAGTCCAGATGAGGGCAATGAAGATATCAGAGTGCAGGAGCACCTCCCATACAAGGACGGGCTAAAAAGTTAGGCTTGTCTAGCTTGGAGAAGAGAAGGCTCCAAGAGAACCTCATAGCACCCTTCCAGTACTTAAAGGGCCATACAGGAAAGATGAGGAGGGAATCTCTCAGGGAGTCTATTGAAAAGATGAAAGGTAACCATTTTAAGCTGAAAGAGGGTGAGGGGATTAAACACGTGGACTTCAACCAGATGGATCAAAGACCTTTTATTGAGTTAGCTGTTTCTTTATATACCCTTTTTAGTTATATAACTGGGTGCCCACAAAGGTGTCTATAGTGTATTATAGGCTAAAGATAGCTGTTCACAAAGCCTTTATTAACATATTATTGGCTAAACTACCACACATGCTAAAAAACCAAATTACACTAAAATTAACTATGCTGATAGTTTTCCTTCCATTGTTTTCCTTTCGGTTGGTACTCGTTAACACCGAGCTAACTCTTGTATTACTTTCAACTGGCTTTTGTTTATCAGGAGGCTGTCTCTCCTCACCAAACTGCCCTTTGTTTATCTTTCAGTTCTCTGTTTCAAGGCCTTGTTAGAATTGCTCAGTATAAATCAGTCCCACAGCATCCAGGCCTTCTTCTCTGTAAAATGTCTCCACAAGAGGTTAGATTAAAATGAGATAACATAAGATATTTTTTGCTGTGAATGTGGTGAGACACTGGAACAAGTTCTCCGGGTAAGTTGTGCATGTCTTTTCCCAAGAAGTGTTCAAGGCCAGGTTGGATGAGGCTTTGAGCAACCTGGTCTAGCGGGAGGTGTCCCTGCCCGTGGAAGGTATGCTGGAACTGAATGATATTTAAGATCCTTTACAATTTAAAACATTGTATGATTCTAAGAAAATAGGTTAACATATTCCAGTAATTTGTATAGTGCAGCAATGCAATACATCATTCATCTAAACTAGAGGTAAGCAACCCTATTAGAGAGCCTTATGCGCCTATGCACTGTAATAAGGGATCAAAACAATGTTTCTGTAGGTATAAAACCCTAGAATACATAGTTGATAGGATTTAGCTGGCTAAGTGATAGATCTCAATTTCTCTTGGCATGATGCTTATACCAGTCAAATGTGGCAAAGGGCTGTGGTCTGAGTCTGATGCTAATGGCCTCACCTGCTCTTCAAGCAGACACTCTGGAAAGCATTGAGAATGTAGGTGATTCTGATCTGTGCAATTCTGTACACTCTGTGTGCCAGGGCTTATTGTTTAATTGTCTTCTGACCTACATGAGACCCTACTTAAGTGTTTGCAGTACAGTGTGAACAATGAGCTATCTTTCTTGGTGACTTGTGTACTCCCTGCAGTGTTGTAACCTGACAAGGTTTGTAATGAGTGTTTGCTTGTGGAATTTTTTTGGGTACCTGCCTCTGCATATAACACCTGAACCACTACATATGTGTGTCAGGAAGGCTTGTGTTAGGGTTGTTTCAAGTAGTCTGGACCACCCAGTGCTGCGAGCCTAGGATACTGAGCTCTCTTGGGGAATGCTTTCTTTCTGGCTGGCCTCTGCAACAGGAATCACACTGGGCAGGGATGCCTACATTTCACCAATGCGACTGCCAGCAGCTGAACATTCAGAAGTAAAATCTACTGTGGAATTTGTTTTAAACCATCTCTTCTTGCAAAGAGAGGTAGTAAGCTATGACCGTTACTGAAGTCTAGTAAATGGCATTCAAAATACCACTTTGGGGATAATTTACATTCTGCCTGTGAATACAACAGATCTCTGGTATCAACCTTCTTCCAGAGATAAAAATTCATAGAGTCTGTGTAGCTTTTGAATTGTGGTGAAAGGCATACAGTAACACATATTCCATCATTACATTTATTGCAATTTAATAATAAAGAGAATAATAATTATCATCGTCAATATAACAATATATGATTAAATACCATGTTTTATTGACAAGTCTGCATTTACAAAAGATCTCTATCTCTGTAGCTGGAACTTCAATCATAATATCCCCTTGTGTCAGCCTTGTGAAACTGGTTTAGATGTAGTTGCCATTTCTGTGTATTGTGAAGAAGCTGAATCTTCATAGCCCTGGTGACAGCCAACCATTAAAACTCAAATGCTCATTCCTTTGAGCATTTCAAACTAAGTTAAAGGCATAGCAATTGACTTTCCAGATTTGATGAGGTGGCATGCATTAAGAGAAACTGAGGTTTTGGATCATATCTTGAGCTAATGAAAACTGCTTTGATCGTGGCTATTGTAAAAGCAAACCACAGAAAATGGTCCAACTGAAAATTACTGTTGAGCTATGTAATATTATTTTTCTTCACACATTTGGGGTTTTATATTTTAGCTTTTCTTTTGATGTTAATTATGACCTAGACTGTGGTGGAAGACAAACAAAATACCTACTGAGGGAGTAAAGGTGAGTATGTGTTTATGAATACACATAGTGCATTGCTTAGAAATCGCCCCAAATTAGAGACTAGAAAATAGTCTGCATACTTATTGTATACTTTTACAGGCTAAAATACTGTTATGGTTGGACTTGATGATCTGGTGGGTCTCTTCCAACCTGGTGATTCTGTGATTCTATGATCATTGATTCAGTTGTCCAAAGTTCTGAATTAGTCTTTTTAATAACTATCATACAATTTTCAGAAGTATTCTGCATTGGATTTTTTGTTCTGAAAAACTAGTCATGGATCCAACAGATAAAGTGAAAACAAAATTTAGGGCATATCCAAGAATTCTGCTCAGAGGAGAATTTGACCCTGTGACTATGGCTGCAGATTTAGAAGAGGAGTAGCATAGCACATCTTTAGAGTCCCAGAGTAATTAATGCTCTCAGCTGGTCTGAACTTAAAATGTTATTGAAGTCTGTCAAGCTAATATATACCTCTCTCTGAGTATAATGCAGGCATCAGGAAAAGAGTTCACTCATTATTGTTCATTTTAACAATTACCATTGATACAGATATCACAACACAGTGATGTAACTATTTTCTCTTGAGACCAAATAAAATACCAAGTTATGTCATTTTTTCTCCTAGGTTTGACATGGTGGCAGTCATTATGGGTTAAAGAATGCCTCTCAGCTGAACTTTGAGAATTTTAATTTTAATCTCATTTTTACCTCCATATACAATATGATTTTAAAGAAGTCAGGCAAAACCAGGGAAGCAGTTCTCCAGTTAATTTAAATACTGAACTTTTATCTAGATTAAAACTAGATTGAAAAAAAAGACTGTGCAGCCACCTAGATTAAAATTCTTTGCACTGAATTTTGTGCCAATGATTTCAAATTCTGTTAAGGCTGATTAGTCTCCTTTTTATTGGTCCTCCCACCTCCCTAAGCATTTAATTACAGATAATTCATTTCTTATACATCAGAATCCTGCTCTCTCAGAATTAAAAGTCTTCCTGGTGGCGTAAACAGCATAGAAATATATGAATTAGGGTGTATCTAGGGAAGAAGAGAGCAGTTTCCCCAGATAGTGGCAGATTCAGAGAATTCTTACTTTTATGGGTGTTTATTATATAGTTATGTGATTCATTATGTATTTGTTTTGGGAAAGTCATGGAAACAGATATTCTTTTATCAGACATACAAACAAAATGCAATACAGACTGATTCAATGGGTTTTAAAATGGTTTAGGATTAAAATTTATCAACTCAAGTAAACTAATTTGATTGCTTAAAAATATCATACCTGCAGATGTTTCAAAACCTGATATTTTATTCAGTTTTAATCATTTTCTCTTTACCAATATTGGTTGCTTTATCTTTCCACAAGCCTGTAGTTAAACTCCTGTAGAATTTAGAAAAATGCATATGCCTTAATTCAAAATCTAAAAAAGCAGCATTTCTCCTTCTTAATTACAGACATAAACAAAACAAGAAAACAAAGAAAAGAAGATTGTATACATTAAAAGGATTTGTTACTAATTTTTGGTCACTGCTTGAATATGCTTCATCCTTCCCTACTATTTCCAAAGTAATGCTTAACCAAAAGAAAGTTTCTGGAAACTTTTACTTGCGAGCATCCATCAGGGAAAATAATCTTTACATGAAACAATGCTATCCCTTACTGTAGTAGATAGTGTAATGATAGGAAAAAAAAAAGTTTTGGTTTGAGACTTGCTTCATTAAAAACAGGTTAAAATGAAGAATATTTCATTAAGTTTCAATGAGACTGAAAACCATGAGTGGTATATTTTAATTTTTTTTAGTCCTGCAAAGTTCAAATCTCTTTTTGTAGTGTAGGAGAAATCTAGATCTCATTTGTGTCTGTGGAATTAAAAAGTCAAGTGTGTGTCCTGGCTTATTCATTGCAGTACTTCAGTTAAATTCTGCAGTTCACAAATGTGTAGGTGGTTCGTATATTTATACGTATGTATATGTACATACGCATATATATATACTGTGGATATCTCAATGCATTTGGCTTTTTCAGGTTTGGTTTGGATGGTTTATTAGTTTGTTGTCACTTTGATTGGTTCCTTCCTGATGATCTTCATTTTCATTGGGCCTTAGTGGCTTCAGATAAGTCTGATCTGTGGTACCACTTTGTTTATTTTTCTGAAAACAGTCATTTTGATCTTCATTCTGAGAGATTATTTAAACATCCATTTTGAAAGACACAATCTTTAAACTGCCTTGGAAGATAATAACTTTTCTTGCATTAGATAACAATTGCTTAAACTTTACCAGGTGATTAATTTATAAATTTCATACATATACACAGCAGATAAATTTATTATCATACAGTAGTCAGTGATTTTGCCACTTTTTATTCTAATGTCATTGAAATTGGCAGGGAAGGTCCTTGCAAAATAATTACAAATATTTTGACTTCCCAATAATTAATTATTCACAGTGTTTTCACAATTATCTTGAAATACAAAAAGCAGCTGATCTACCTGTATTTTCACAAAAGTTTAAAGACTTCAGAAGGAGAAGGACCTAGGGGTTGGTATTGACAGACGACTGAACATTAGCCAGCAATGTGCCCAGGTGACCAAGAAGGCCAATGTCATCTTGACTTGTATCAGAAATGGTGTGACCAGCACGTCCAGGGAGGTTATTTCCCCCTGTACTTGGCACTGGTGAGACCACTCCTTGAATCCTGTGTTCAGTTCTGGGCCCCTCACCACAAGAAGGATGTTGAGGCTCTGGAGAGAGTCCAGAGAAGAGCAATGAAGCTGGTGAAGGGGCTGGAGAAAAGGTCTTACAAGGAGCAGCTGAAGGAGCTGTGGTTGTTTAGCCTAGAGAAAAGGAGGTTGAGGGGAGATCTTATTGTCCTCTACAACTATCTGCAAGGTGGTTGTAGAGAGGAGAGAGCTGGTCTCTTCTCACAAGTGAGAGGGGACAGGACAAGAGGGAATGGCCTCAATCTCTGCCAGGGGAGGTTCAGGCTGTACATCACACAAAAAAAATTTAACAGAAAGGGTCAGGAACAGGCTGCCCAGGGAGGTGGTTGAGTGGCCTTCCCTGGGTATAGTTCAAAGAAAGGTGGATGAGGTGCTCAGGGATATGGTTTAGTGGTTGATAGGAATGGTTGGACTCAATGATTCTGGCGTGATTCTGTAATTCTGTGATTCACAGTGTGTCACTTTTAAATATCACACAGGAGACAAGATTCTATGCAAACTGTTACAATCTGTGATAGAATTAGTAGATATGATTTGTTTTGATTTTGTTTTTTATTTCTGCATTATTGGGATCCTACAAAATTATGTCCAGTAAAATACAATAGATTCTCTGAGACATATTGTCCAGGGTCATCCAGAGCTGAAACACATGCAAGTTATTGATATGCAGTTATTCACCTAGAAAGTTTTTATGAGCATTCCTATTATGCAGGTTTTCTCTGGGAATGGCTGAGTCACCATCCCTGGAGTTATTTAAGAGAGGTGTAGATGTGGCAGTTTGGGATAATTTTTAGTGGTGGACCTGGTTTACAGCTGTGCCCCATGATCTTAAATTTTCCAATCTAAATGATTCTATAATTCTAAGATTCTACTACCCAGGTTTTTATTTCACAAAATGCTCTGAGGATGGGTGATGCTGTTGTTCTTCCTAGAGCTGTTACAGTAAAAGATCTATGTTACCACTCTGCCTGCTAACTACTTAAGCCCAAGGCAAAATTGGAAATCATTTTTGTCTGGACTAACAAACTTTGTGGGTTTTTTTGTCCTTTTTCACTGCAATAAACCACTGAACTTTTGAGGAATTATCTTTTTTATAAGCATGTACATGCTTCTCTTTTAAAAGTGAGAGCATCTTTGCTCATAAATACACTTAATATCACAAAAATTCAACATAGTTCACCTCCAGCTCTAAATAATCCAGTCATCTCAAACTACCAAGGACAGTGCAGAACAGAATTCCTTCTATATAAAGAAGCATCAGTTGGAAAGTTTTAAGAGTCCTGTCTGATTTGTACAGAAGACTGGTAGCTGCTACCTGTACATCCTTTATTAGGACTCTAAATATAAATAATTATTTTTTACTTTGTTTTACCATCTACAAAAGGTTCTGTTAGTACATTCTTATTCAGTCATTGGAGAAATCAAGCTTATCGGTATTTGCATCTTCTCAACAAAGTCTCTTTGGATGTGTATCGTACTTTCCTAATAATGGTCCTTCATCAGTCACAGGAGTTGAAGTGAAAAAAAAGCAATAACTTCTGCTGTATTCTAGAAGATATTTGGAATAGAAGCATCAAAATAAACACCACCTGAGGCAGCAGATGTTGTACATGCCAGTGTCACTGTGAAAGTGTCAGGACCTCTAAAGCTAAACCAGTTTTCATGTTATTTACAATAATGGATGTGCTATAATATTTTTGCTCGATAAATTCTCTGAAAAGCTGAAAGCAGCCTGTGGAGATATTTGTGACATTTTTAACTCATCAGAGGACTTCCTACTTTCTTGTACTTTATGTTCCTGAATACTTCATCAAGTTCTTTGTATATTTAGTCAACACTGACCACAGAGAGTAATCAAACATATCTTAAATATATCATGCTTAATAATAGGAACAGTTTGTGCTTTTGCTTGTTTATTTTTGTTTTCACAATTCCTGGGAGAAGGCTGTTAAGCAGGTTAATTTGCTTGGAAAGTTATGACCGTACTTGAGACTTTGTAGTTCCTGCTCACATACTTCTCCCGTTTGTTTCTAGGCTCCTGATGAGTTCCCAGATTTCACAACTCCCCCATTTTCAAGTCATAAATTCATTCTTTAAGCTCCTAATTTTACATGGTTTCAGCAGCTGAAGTTAAGTAAAGGTAGATTTGAGACTGCAGTTGGTTGAAGGGAAAACAAGCAATTTAACAATACAGTAAAAAGAAAATAAAATGTGATATATTTGCAATAAATTGATCCTATTATAATACTATTATACTATAGCTCTAATACAGCTAACAGATGGAAAATTAAGAGGAAGATCTATGCTTTTTCTACAAGAAAGAGAAAGTGAGAGAGGCCTCTCAAGGGAAAAAAACCCAAATAAATTCACACAAACTGTGAAAAAAAATTTTAAAGGTACAGCCCAAAGACATTAATATGCATAAAACTGCAGAACTTAGTAGACTGCAGTGTAGAAATATTGCAAGGTTTTAATTAGCACTCTTGTGATTAAATATCCTGGATGTACTTTTATTATGCAAAAACATTTGATTTTTTTAATTAGTGTTGTTTTCTTATATATTACTAAAATGACTGTTTCTCTTTTTGCCATTTATAAAACCATTTGTTTGAAATATTGCACCAAAATGTGACGCACATGTAGCTGAATATAAAAAGCCTTGTTATATTTATTGAATGGTTTTGCAGTTTATAAATTGTTTTACTCCTGAACTTGTTTATAGTTAAGAAGATGAAATAATCAGATGACACAGAGCTGCACATGCAGTAGTCTGAACCATTTTGGCACAGCAGTAAAGGAATGTAGTGGAAGTAAAACATCCTGTTCTATCAGAGGAGAGTGTGATATGCCTGCTATATACTGCTTGTTACAAATCTACAATGGGAGTAGTACTGTCCCTCCTGCTGCTTCCACTGCAATAGCATCTGGAGGCATCACTAGAAATGGATGCTCCATTGTGAATTTGGAAGTCACTGGACTGATTTACAGAAGAGAATTCTGAAGGCTGCTAAGTAGAAAAGTATAATCTCTAGCTCTGAAAGTTCATGACTGTTATTTCCCTACCCTCATGCTCTTCCCTCTGTATCTGCTGTGACATACGTGCAGAGCCTAGTGGTCTGACTCCATGTGTCTGCTCTTTGATGAGGAGGGATTGGGGAAACAAAGTTCCTCAAGGCTAGATTTCCAGCTTCAGAATGAGATAGTGCTCCCAATCTGCAGCACTATTTGCTCTCTTTGCTGGAGGGAGTTTGTTGCCATCCACACAGGAGAAGATTCAACTCTTCTTCAAACTGCTCGAAAGAACTGTTGTGTCATCAGATAGTTTAGAAATGGGTCTTCAGATTCTATTTTGATAGCACTTCACACTTGAAATATCTCTTTGAAACAATGATTGATACCCTTCCTGAGTGAGATCCCATTCAGATGATGGATTTCTCAGTTTACTCTTTCTCTGTGAAAGGTGCCTTGTGCTGAGGCTGGAGACATTGCTATCAAGAGAGAGTGCAATCAGCTATTAGAATACCTTTTAACTTATTGATTATAAGATGAGTATGCTGGGTCTTACCTCCATACACAGCAACTGAGATAAGTCTTCCAGCATATGGAGTGAATGTTTTAGTCCCTGGGTCTTCTAGAAGAGTGAGCAGCACTGTAAATCAAATTACATCTCAATTTTCAAAATATCTCAGAGGCAATTTTTTTTGTAGCTCTCTGTCCTGGTAATATATTAAGAAATCGTTCTATGGGATCTAACAATTCACATAGTAATCTCAAACTGAGGTATTTACTTTGATTTCTCTGCTACAGAGTGTTACTTTGGGGAATCTCATTACAAGTGCTATGTAGATGCTCTTTTGAGTATATTGATTTTGTTTTTAACTTTGTCCATACTTTGTGGATTAAATGTTTGTTTGCTTTTTTTAAATGCAAAGCTTAACACACGTTCATTTTTTTCCATTCACTCCTTAAACATTTTATGGACTTTGCTGTTTATGTTTATTTATTTGTCAAATGCAGCAAAACTGCACCAGGCTCCCAATAGAGAGTGAAGGCAAGTGGTGGGGATGTGGGGTTGTTGGGTTCTTTTTAGCCTTCAGACTGCATTTATGTGGCTTCTTTTTTTGGAATGTATTTCTTCATTTTTTACTAATTGTTTCACATTTTATGTAGTGTACTTTTGCAAAAGGATACACCTGCTTGTAGGATCTATTTGACCTGTGCTCCTGCTATGATAACGGGCCTGTTATACTTTGTTGATTATTACAGAGTGACTCTCCTCTAATGTCTTCAACTAGGTCCCACAAGCCACTCCAGATCAAACTTCGAATGGCATTTTTAAGTATAAGATAAAACTACCTTTCTGAACAGTGTTTACTGTCTGTAAGTATTCTCTTCATGTGGCAGCTTGAGTTGTTGAAGTGTTATTTCCATAGATAGTTGAAACCTCCCATTTCTATTACCTGATATAATTTAGACTTAATAGATTTCATGACTCTACTCACAGGATCAATAGTATCTTAATACTTAATATGAGAATGTCCAGGAGGATGATATGATGCTTTTGTGATATTTTTACACTTAATGTAACTGTTTCATAGTCAGCATCATTGAGCATCTTCATCTTACTATTCATGTAAATTCTGTTACCAGGAAACCCTGTCCCACTGATCCTGTTCCCATGAAGTAGCCCAAGTTCTTGTTATGGCAGTGTTATTGTCTGATGCCAAACACTGTAGTTCCCGTGCTTCTATTTTGTAGCTCAGGAAGTCCACCTGCTTCACTCCCAGCATACAGTCACTTTGCAGTTTTCTTTGATGTCATCAGTCCTGGTGATCATGGATTCCTACTGTTGCATTCTACTTCTCCTTGCCTTTAAAATGGCCCTCTCTGCTCCAGAAGCTTCCCTTCAGATATTGTGTGTGGCATCCACTAAAGGGTGGGAAACATCCAATATAGTAGACTTTTCCTACTAAACAGATAATTTTCATTTCTAATTACTTTAATCCTGCTTTGTAGCACAAGGAATGCTGCAGCAAGATCTCATCTCCATAAGCCACCTCTGTGACCCCTCCTGTCTCTCTGGCATTCCATCTCAGCCACTCTCAAGTGAGAAGAACAAACTCATTCTCTCACATGGTTCATGCATTAGACTTACTGCCTGATCAGGTTATATTTTGAACTTTATAGTCCAGGTGACCCCATACACTTCTGAGGAACTTCAAACAGCATTTTGAACTTAAGTACTATGGGGGTTTTGGTGGGTCTAGCTTTTAACTTTTTCATTTGGAGGAGTGGTTAAGTTATTCTCTTCCTCTGCCCTAACGTTATTCGAACATCAGCAATGGGTGAGAATTACCTAAATATGAGATGGACATGGCTGATGTTCTCATAATCATCCCTCATTCGTGATCTTTTGTCTTCATCTTCCTAAGTATTGTCTATTAAATACTCAGGATAATAGTCTTACCATGATCAGTCTACTCCCTGTGCTGTACACAGTAGACACTCAGCTCTCAGGGCAGCCTCCACAGCCCCAGCAAACTCCCAGCCCCAGCAAACTCCCAACCCTATGCCCACAGCAGCCAGTCACTATCAACAAACTGGACGCAGTAGCCAAACTCTGCATACAGCTCACTGCTTTCCAGGAGCCATACTTTGTTCCTCTTCCTCTTGGACTTCACAGGAATCACCTCCATGCAATCTCTCTTCCTTGCAGCCCTCCTAATCTGAGATAAGCAGAGTATTTACTAAGAGTTTCTCAGTAATTGGTACAGGAATTGGTGCAGGTGCAACAACAATGTTGTTGTTGCTTTTTATGTTTAAAACAGATAGGTCCTCAAATACACTGCTTTTATTTACAGCAGTTCCACATAATTTGGAGTTTGGTTTAGCTAAACAATTAACTCTCCAGGTACTGATTGAACTGATTTGCTAAGTAAATTCTTCAGGAACAGGCATCACTGAGACAGAAGAGGTTATTGTAAGGTGAAGGTCATCTCATAAAACTAGGGGAGGTCTAGAGAATATTTGAGTTCCTTTAACAGTAATACTTCTAAAGTAGATATATAACTTTACTATTGCCTTTATAAAGGTCTCCTTCATCAACATATGCCAACATTCAGTGACAGATAGAATTTTTCACTGTAATAAATTTATATCATAAAATCCACAGACTAGCAAGTAAAACCAGGCATGGATTCATATGTCAGTTAATTGTTGCCCATTTATTTATGAAGTTATTTGTCAATGATGACCTAAGCAGGATTCTTGTTGAGGGTAATGGAAACAGCAGGCAGAGGGTTATAGTCCTGGTAGTCCTGCAATTAACTCATATTCACTGTGAAAAATTCTGATTATTAAGCCAGTGAATATGAAAAATCAACCCCTGCAGGTCCAAATGGAAACATTTTTTCTTTTCCCTTCATGTAACTATAGGAAAGTGGATTTCAATTAAAAATCATAAAGGTTAAAGCTTTAAAACAATATAAAAGAGCAGAAAGTTGTGTTCTTTATGACCTAGTACTCTCACAAAAATTGTGAAGCAATATAAAATGAAAAGTAGGGATTACCTATTAATGTGAGAATAAATCATAAGAATGAAGACATTAAAAGTCTTAATATTAATTATCTAAGGTACATGACAGAATTATCATATATCCCGGTGCCACAAAATCTATTGTTAACTTTAAATACATCCTGCTGGCTTACAGAGCAATTTCTTCAGTAGGGGAAAAGTTTAAGATAAGACAGAAGAAGAATTAAGTATTTGAGTTCTGTAATAATAGCATTTAGATGGATCAAAATGTAAATTTGGGGGTTTGGCCCAACTAATAAAAAAGAATCAAGCATCTGTATATCACATAACTGTTTTATGCAATAACATTATCTGATATTTATTATTGATCAAATATCATCATAAACCATTTTTCATTCCTTTATTATTCACACTGTTAATGTGTTGATACCTGCTTGGAAGGAAGGAAAGAATAATAGAAGTAACAATACAGTCATCACATAATTACATGTACATAATATTAAAATAAGTTCAAGTAGTCAAAAAAATTATGACTCTACAAATTTCTTTTAAAAACACATCGAGAAAAATGTCATCTGAAGTCTCATAGGCCATTGAAACAGCATTGACATCTCCACTATATGTCTCTAGCCATGGATGCTCACTGCAATCACCTTCTGTTTTTAAACTAGTGGAGCTGCAGCAGGTGCACAGAAAACAGCAAAGCCACTTTGACCACTTTAGTTACTCTTTTCAATCTTGTTGAAAAAGGGCAATAGTTTTGGTTTGCTTCAGCAAAGCAACATATTGCTTCTCAGAAAGAGAACATCTGTGGAATTTTCAGGTAGCTCATGTATTCAAGGATTTCCAGACTACTTTCTAATTTTCTTCTGAGGCTTCAGTAGGGAACACAGATAGCACAGACTCAAGAAACGAAAAGCAAACCTTCACAAACCTTCACAAAGCCAGTCTTTGTCACACTTAAATCTCTCTTGCTAGACTCTGCAGGAAATTGATTGAATTGATTGCAATTTTTCTGTTTGGTGTTGTATCACATTTTATAGTCTCTCATCATATTGCTGTGGCTTGCAGCCAAAACATCTCTGTGGTATGTGGAAAAAAAGGAATCAAGAGTCACTGAGAAATTTTATATTTTTTTTATTGTCTAATATTTCTTTTTAAACCCTCACTTAGCTCTGCATAATTGCACAAAGGGTAGGTATAGCACCACACAATTCTGTGCCTAATACTTAATTTTAACAAGTGTCTTTTCAGTGTTAAATGAATCACCTTTGAGCCTGGAATCAAAGTAATCACAGAGGAGTTTGAAACAGTGGATGAGAGCAAAAGTTTTTAGTGTATGTCCACAGGATGATACCAGAGACTCTATGATGATAGCTAGATCACTGATCTCATTTAGAGGAATTGAGCTTTGCAAGATGGGTAATTTTTTTTAGGAACAAGAGCAAGTATTCATTAAAAGTCAAGAACACGATACATAGTAAATTCTGATGATATTACACACCACTAAGAGATGAACAAGAGAAGTGTGATAGCAATTAATAAAGGAGCTTAAGAGAGAGGAGAAAGACCTCCCATGACCCAATTCAAACTCTCCCAGTGAGGGTCTCAGGATACTGCTGACAATCCGCAATTTCCTTCTCTTCCCTTACAACACTTCAAGCTGAAGTCATCACTCAAGGAACCCACAGGGTTATGGTAAGGGGAACCACAGTGCCTGAGTGAGAAAGAGAAAGATAGTACATTTTTTACCTATACAACTTGAATCAAGTATAATTTGAACTAAAATTAGCATCATTGTAACTGGACTAGAAATCGTTCTACGCATGGACTGGCAGGACTAGCCCAAAGGCATGTTCTTTTGGCCCAAGTGAGTAGCGTGATTTGTTGTGTTACAAGCTGGTGCAGGGTTTAAACAACCCAGTTTGTGATTTTGGTATAGCAGAGCGGTAACAGATCAAGCAAAACAGATTTGGAAAAGTTACCTCAGTCTAGACTGTGTCTTGAAAACATGTGAAGCAATTTGTTTCCCAAAGTGAAGACCAGTACAGTTGTATTCTAACCCCTGCAGTCATATCCATTCAAATTCACAGCTTAGTACATTAAGTGTGGTTGCTTAACTTCAGTGAAGCATGTAAATAAAGACCACTTAAGTGAGAAGAGTTACACAATTAAAAACCTAAATGAAAAGTCTACAGAGAAATTTGTCACAGCTTCAAATAATCACAGTAGGGTTATGCATCTAGGAAACTGAAGAGATTTTTTTATTGGGCTAATCTCATTCTGACTACATTTCAGGTTGAAATATTTAATTTTCTTCTGCTGTTTCAGATTTATAATATTCTCTACTAAGTCATCTATATCACTTATGTATTGATGTATTGTAAATATAAAAAAAAAAAAAATCATTGGGTGATCACAGTTGTGTCTTGACAGCTTGTAACACTTCAGCATCTTCCCTGGGCACCACTCACTGCAGCATGAAATCTCTCTCCCCTTTTTCGAATGAAACCTTTTTAAAAACATCTCAGTTCCAGGTGGGTTTGTATTTTGTAACTGTTAATATTTTATTAGCTGTGGCTAAGCCACTGTTAATTACTTGCTGACTGAGTATGATTCAGTGCAGCACTTTTAAGTAAAAAGTTTTTGAGTTTTTTAAGGTGAAAAATTACACCCAAGAAGGAGGACGAAAGTGGAATGAGATAAAAATTATTTAGCTTGCTTAATTAATTGGAAGTTATTTTATTTTAGTAATTTCAGTGGATACTCATTCTCTATCCTTTCACATTGCTTCATGACGTTTATGCAATCTTTTCCTTCTAGAAAATATTATCTGTTAGAATCTCAGAGAATGTTATCTGCATTTTCCTCCATACAAATGCATGGCCAGGGGGATAGGATGATGCTACTGACCTTTTAATCTACAGCTTCCATATCTCCAGTGAAACTCCAATGTTGGAATGGTTCAAGGACAAGACCTTCAGCCTTTCTTTCTGCCTAAACAACTGCTCAACATATTGAACTCTTCATTGCACACTGACAAGATTCTTTGCTTCTCAGTATTTAAAAATCTTATGTTCAATGTTCAGGAACATAAAGGAACAACTGTGCAGTTTATAACATATTACAATCTGTTAGTCAGACATGGAGTTATACAGGAACAATTTTACGGGGCTTATTCTGCTTCAAACTTGTTTCACTGCAAATCAGAATGAAAACAAAGATGAGGTTCAGTACTGCTGCCAAATTATGCAGGTCAGCAAAGAGTTTAATATTAGTTATTGAATTAATATTAGTTACTAGTTTAAATTGTCAGAAGGTAATCTGATAGAGTCTAGATAAGAGATAAGTTTAATTTTCAGTTAATGAAAAAATATTGTATATATTAGAAGCCAGTTCCAGCTATGTATATGCAGTTTCTCAGCGAAGTGTTAATAGTCAGGAGAGATGTTATGAGTCAGTGCAACAACTCTCTGCCTTGTATTCCTCTGCTTGGCATCAGTTAAACATAGTTAACTAGATTATTACACATTCCTAGAAAGGAACAGAAAACAGCATAGAAAACTTACAGACAGCTCCATACACCTGTGATGCTGTTTTGGATAGCATATACAGTTGTGGTCCCGGCACCTCCAGAAGATTATGATAGAATTATAAAGGCATCACAAAAAGATTGTCAGAATTTTTAGAAGCACGAAACCATGGTGGGGAAAACCAATCCAAAACAAATAAAACCCAGTTAGATTCATTAGGTTGTTTAAACCCAGAAGAGAAATGACTGAGACAAAAGTGTAAGTCTATGGCACTAAAATAACAGAGAAATTTTATAAACCACATCTTAGCTTGTAAAGACAAGCAAAGAAACATCTAACTAATTGTTAGGCAGCTGAAACAAAAATGAAATAAGTTGCATGTATTGTAAATCAGATCTGAAATGCACTGCCGCAGAACATTGCTGATGTCAAGATGTTGTAGGTTCAGAAAAAAAAGAGAGAGGTTTCTGTCAGTATTACTGTTCACAACAGTTATAACTGGCAATCTCCAGGTCAGGAAGTCAACAGACTGTCAAGCGTTATGCATATGCTGTGCAAACTGCCATCAGAAAACCTTTTACCCAGTGCCAATACTCCACAGTTTTGTGGTCAAGTAGGTGAAGAATCTGGAATCTGAGTGCTGAAAAAGGCAAATTCTTCCATCCTGGGTGGCAATGGGCAATCTAAAAAGCAGTGTGAACTTCAGAAATAAATGCATGTGTTACACCCTGCTCCTTACACCAATAGTGTTAGCGCCCATCCCAACTTACATAGTCAAAACTGGAGGGTGAAACAGGCTCTTTTGATATCTGCATGGCAAATCAAATATCTATGAATCTCCCAGAATATATCCAAATGCAGTGTTTATTTTGGACTAAACCAAAATCACAAAACAGATACTTGGGTACACTCAGAGTCACAGCATCTCAAAGTTGCAAAACCAGATCATAATCTGTTCGGATCACAATCTGAAACCTAGGTTTCTAAAAAAATTACAACATAATTAAGATTTGATAAAAATTCATCATAGTTCCAAGAACAAAAGAAGGTAGAGTAAGATAAGTCAGAGAAGGAGACTGGAAAAAGTAGTAGTGTAAAATGAAAAACAATCACCACAGTAGTTCCTCAGGAAACATGGTTCATCCAGCAGCCACTCCCCCAGCAGCAATTATTCAGGAATATGTAATCAGGTAGTTCTTTAGACCAGTTGAGCATTCCTTCCTCACACTGGTTCCCTTTGAGTGCATGTGGCAGTCAGGCAGTGAGGGAGAGGCAGGCAGTGTCTGCTGCTGCGCATCCTCCCTGCCTTGCTCCACAGACCATCCTAGACAGTTATCACATCCACACCCTGGGGAAGGGAAGGGGAGCACTGTGTGCTCTTATGCCTCTCCTTCTCACTGTCAGCCAGGAACTATTGAAAAGCCCCATAGGGGCACACAGCCACTTAGTTAATATTTAAGACACAACAAATGCAAGTAAAGAAATCAGTCTTTGCAACATGTATACACGTATTCCAAAATGCTGAAAATTCATTTTACTTGCTTACATTCATTTATTGGTCAGGAAACAGCTGGAGCTTAGCAACGAAGGCGACACACAAAGAGCCATTGTTTCAGAGTGACTTGTTAAATATTTAAGAGCATGGGAGAACTGTGATTTCACTCAGGATGTATATGGAGAGATTAATCTGAGGTGAAAGTACATGTCTCAACATAGGTTTGTCAGTACAGAGGTATTCAGTCAGTTTTCTAAACAGTCTGGGCCTGTATTAGCTAGAGGCATACATTTAAGAGAAAAAAGTGATAAGCGTCCAGGGTAGTGAAATTATTTCTCTGAATGCTATTATCTTGTATAATGAGAAATTATCATTCCTTCATTTTTTATTTTTTTCATAGATCATCAAGGTAACACAAAATCTTGCTGCTATCAGGTTATCAGAGAATCATAGAATAATAGAATGATTTGAGTTGGAAGGGATCTTTAAAGATCACCTAGACCAATCCCTCTTCCACGGACAGGACTATCTTTCACTAAGTCAGGTTGCTTAGATACCCATTCAAACTGACCTTGAATATTTCCCGCGATGGAACATCTACAATTTCTCTGGGCAATCTGTCCCAGTGTCTCACCATCCTCATTGTAAAAAATTTCATTCTAGTTTCTAATCTAAATCTACCTCTTTCATTTTAAAGCCACTGCACTACAGGGTCTGGTAAAACATCTCCCTCAATATGCCACATAAGCCCCCTTTATGTATTGAAAGGCCATAATAATATCCCCCTCAAGTCATCTCTTCTCCAGACTGAACAATCCCAACTCTCTCAGCCTTTCTTCATAGGAGTAGTCTCCAGCCCTTTGATTATTTTCAGAAAGGAAGCAGTCTGGGAGGTTCCTGGAGTACGTGGAAGACAACTTCCTTGCACAGCTGGTGAATGAACCAACAAGGGAAGGTACCCTCCTGGACTTGTTGTTTGTGAACAGAGAAGGCCTAGTGGGGGATGTGGCAGTAGGACGACACCTAGGACAAAGCAATCACGAGATGATAGGGTTTTCTGTTTTAGGCAAAGTGAAGAGGGTGGTAAGCAGGACAGTAGCATTAAATTTCCAGTGGGCAGATTTTGAACTCTTCAGAAGGCTGGTTGGCAAAGTCTCCTGGGAGACAGTACTTAAGAGCAAGGGAGCCCATGAGGGCTGGGAACTCTTCAAACAGGAGATCCTAGGAGCTCAAGTGAAAGTCATCCCTGTGTTCTGGAAAAAAAACCAGCAGGGGAAAAAACAGCTTGATTGAACAGAGAGATCTTGAGTGATATCAAGAAGAAGAGAAATATTTATGGGCTCTGGAAGAGGGGAGAGGCCTCTTGGATTGACTAAAGGAGGGAAGTGAGATTGTGTAGAGAAGAAATCAGAAGGGCTAAGGCTCAACTAGAAATCAGGTTGCCTAAGGCTTTGAAAGATAACAAAAAATCTTTCTATAAATATATATATAATAAAAGGAGGACTAGGGAGACCATACAGTCCCTATTGGACACAGAAAGAACAACAGTGGCAGGGGATGAGGAGAAGGCTGCCTTTTCCTCAGTCTTTAATTGCAAAGAAAGTTGTTCCCTCTGTGTACAAACCCCGGAACTAGAAGAGAAAAATGAGGCTCCCGTGGTCCAAGAGAAGGTGGTCAGAGCCTTGCTAGCCCAACTAGTCACCCACAGGTCTATGGGGCCGGGTGGGAATCACCCAAGGATATTGAGGGAGCTGGCAGATGTGCTGGCCAAACCCCTTTCCATCATCTTCCAACAGTCCTGGAAGACTGGGGAAGTTCCACTGGACCAGAGGTTGGCTGATGTGCCCATCTACAAGAAGGGTCACAGGGAGGATCCACGGAACTCCAGGCCTGTCAGTGTGACCTCAGTGCCAGGGAAAGTCATGGAACATGTGATCTTGAGTGCTATCATGAAGCACATTGGTTTAGAGCAAAAAACTGTGACTTAAAAGATTAATAATACCACTGGTTCGGAATTATGACACTAGTTTAAAAGGTGTTGGTCGACAGCCGACTGAACATGAGCCAGCAGTGTGCCCAGGTGGCCAAGAAGGCCAATGGCATCCTGGCTTGGATCAGAAATGGTGTGACCAGCAGGTCCAGGGAGGTTATTCTCCCTCTGTACTCAGCACTGGTGAGGCCACTCCTTGAATCCTGTGTCCAGTTCTGGGCCCCTCACCACAAGAAGGATGTTGAGGCTTTGGAGGAAGTCCAGAGAAGAGCAACGAAGCTGGTGAAGGGGCTGGAGAACAGACCCTATGAGGAGCGACTGAAAGATCTGGGGTTGTTTAACCTAGAGAAAAAGAGGCTGAGAGGACACCTCATTACTCTCTACAACTACCTGAAAGGAGGTTGTAGAGAGGAGGGAGCTGGCCTCTTCTCCCAAGTGAGAGGGGACAGGACAAGAGGGAATGGCCTGAAGCTCTGCCAGGGGAGATTTAGGCTGGAGATTAGGAGGAGGTTTTTAACGCAGAGGGTCATTGGGCATTGTAATAGGCTGCCCAGGGAGGTGGTTGAGTCACCTTCCCTGGAGGTGTTTAAGGCAAGGGTAGATGAGGTCTTGAGGGACTTGGTTTAGTGTTAGATAGGAATGGTTGGAGTCGAAGATCCGAGTGGTCCCTTCCAACCTGGTTGTTCTATGATTCTATGATTCTATGATTAAAAATTTTAAACCAATAAAGTAGCTTTCCCCTCAAGCGTAACACTAAATGCTCATAAAGAAAAAGGAGAAGAATAAGAATACATCAAAGCCCAAGGAAAAAAGATCTTAACATGGCCTTCAGTAGAGTGCAAATCCTTCTTTCATTACATAAAGGGGAATTTGTTTCTAGTACCTATCAAGATCAGGAGACAAATGACTAGGTTATAAATTTGGAGGTGATAAATTCATATCTAATTTGACTCTAGTGCCTGCCCTGTGTGGGGCATTTGGCATGTCTGGGGGTTCGTTCATGGTCACCTTACCAATAATTCTTGCTCAAATATTTTTTTGAGTTTTTTTCCCCTTCTTTCCTCTTGTTTCTTCCAGCAGCTTTGGATATTGACCTGAAACTGAATAAAGGTAAAGTGAGTTGGATACAAGTTGACTCTGGTCTTGTAGTAAACAATGACATCTGATCCTGTCTTGTCATTCATTAACTGAAAGTGAGTGGATGCATCAATAAGTGAAAGTTCTTACATGAAGAAAAAAGTTGTCAGACTTACAGGTGAAGGTAAAAATTAAGAGCATTGACAATATGATTATTAAACAATTGCATAACTAGTAGCAATATCTGTTAGAGCTTTACAAGAACTTTGTGTGCATTTACTTATTTTTTTAAACTTTATTACTATAGGAAAAAAACCCCTTCAGTGCCCATAAACATTCCATTTTATGTAAAAAAATTAGGTTTGTTCTATATTCACAAAAGTTGGAGGGCTTACAGGACTGTACTACGTACAATGGGGGATGGTAAGTGCACTCTGGGGAAAAAGATCTTGTTCTTGACCGACTAGTCATTGAAGAGTTGTATTCAGATTTTCATGATCTGCATTCATGGGAGCTTACTCCTGGATTCTTAAAAATTATATAAATTTTAAAAAAGCGAGAAACCATTGGAAACCAAGAATATAAATACCCTACACAGAGGTGTCAATGATTAGTGAATAAATTTCTCTTTTGATCTTTTATCTCCACTGCTCAGTCATGAGCTTAAAGAATATCCTGGTTTTGACTGACATAGGGTTAATTTTCTCCCCAGCAGCTACTTTTTTGTATACATTTTAGTATGAGAATAATGCTGTAAAATATGCCGATGATTTTGTTGTAGGAAAATAAATTACTTTTTCAGCTTCCCATGTTTTACAAGTAAATAGAATGGAAGGAGCAGAGACAGGATACGTGACTAGTACTGTCCAACAGAAGTATTCCATACTATGAATGTCATGCTCCACTTACATGTGGGAAGATTTACAGGAGAAGCTCCTGCTCTCAATGCCCTCTTTTTGCTGCTCTGTGATCATTAATTCCATGTTCAGTTACCTATGCTTACTGTGATCTTTTCTGCACTTGCTGGAACTGCAGTGCTTGTTGTGTTCTCCAAACTTTTTTCTGGCCTGCAGCACAAGGTTCATTATCACTACTCAGGGTGGACTGAGTAGAGTTTTGTATATTCTAGTAGTAGTAGAGAGTAGTCACACTTGTAGTAGTATTATCATCATTCTCCCTTCTTATATTGTTTTATTTAAGTTGTTTTAATCATAACCCAAGAGTTTTCCAAATCTGTTCCCATCCCACTGAGTGAGAGAGATGAGAAAGCAGCTGTAAACTGCTCAGATGGCTGTTAAGGGCTAATTTATGGCCAAAAGAAAAAAAATCAGGTCCTTTTTCCTTTTTTTTTAGAAGCATTTCAGACTGCTTACTCACATTCCTGATTTTGTGCTGTAGTTCTGAAAAATTATTTAAAATAATTTAAAATTATTCAATTTATTTTTTATATTTTATTTTATTTATTTAATAAAATTAATTTAATTTTATTATCTACATCTTAATACAACCTGACCCCATGAAAAAGTGTATTGGCTTTTCTTATGCATTGGGTGGATAGCAGAGTCACAGGGGCTGCAGCCTTAAGCACTGTTCATTTCCCAATGTGCAAGAGTTTTCTATTTGTTCCTCTGGAAATGGAAGATAAATTAGGTAGCTGTGTTTCATTTCTGCTACAGTACTTTACTTTTATTTATAAAAATACACAGATTTGCTATAGCTAGCATGTCATCAGGAAGTGTGAGAACAGGGAAGTAGTCGAAGTTGTTGATTGACACAGCAGAAATGAACTGGCTACTGCTATGTGGATTTTTGTATTAAGTGCACTTACAGCATGGAAGTTACTTGGTAAAAACATCACATCTTTTTTAAAATAAGAACACGTTTTTCATTCCTCTGTATCTTTCTATTAATTAATGCCTATGTCCAGCTGAAACAAGTTGGAAGAAGCATGTTACTTATGACAGGGAGCTCAGACTACAACTGAAGGTCATGGCAGCTGGGTAGCCAGCAATGTTTTCAGGGGAAATATTTTTGTGAGACAATATGGTCTGTACAGAAAAATATCACAGAGATATAGAAGAGAGATCAAATGACATCTCTTGCATAGCATCCCCATCATTCTCTTTTCCAGGGAAAGATGGACACTAAATTGCATCCTCAATTTGTGGGTCTAGTATCAGAGTTTTGTCAGTGATGGGATTCATAGCACTGAGATGGCAAAACAATTTTGTGCTCTTGGTGTCCACTTGGATTATCCCAAGCACTTTAGCACACTAAGAAAATGGTTTTATTCATGCAAAATTTGGGGTGTTGATAAATGATGTAGACATGTGACTTCTGGAGGGTCATGTCCCCTACTCAAACATTCCCTATAGCATCTTTCCGTACCAAATCTGTTTTCCCAGAGACATGCAAACTCCTTCCTGAATTATGCATCTCTATCACTGTTTTATGAACACTTCTGATTCCATTCTCTTTACTGACATATTTTTCTTTAAAGCAGTCAAGCTTACAAATAAAACCCCTCAGCTTGACAGTATGGGGATGCTCCCTGCTCTTTGTCTGACATGTCTTTCTGCAGCATGAACACTCCACAGTCATTTTCTCTATCCCTTCAGTCTTTTCACTATACATTCTTTGTCTGGAATTGTATGTGAGGTAGAAAAACATATGCTTTCTGGTTTCTTTCTATCATATAGGATACATGGGTTATTTCATGGAACAGGTCATTTTAAGTGCTATCATGAAGCACTTGCAAGAGAACCAGATGATCAGACCCAGTCAACATGGATTCACAAAGGGCAGGTCTTGCCAAACCAACCTGATCGCCTTCTATGACAAAGTGACTCGGCTGCTGGATGAGGGAAAGGCTGTGGATGTGATCTTGCTGGACTTCAGTAAAGTCCTTGACAAAGTTTCTCACAGCATTCTGCTATGAAAACTGTCAGCCTCTGACCTGGACAGGCACACACTCTCCTGGGTAGAAAACTGGCTGGATGGCCAGGCCCAGAGAGTGGTGGTAAATGGTATTAAATCCAGCTGGAGGCCAGTGACAAGTGGTGTTCCCCAGGGCTCAGTGCTAGGTCCAGCCCTGTTAAATGTCTTCATCAATGACCAGGATGAAGGCATTCAGGGTACCCTTAGCAAGTTTGCAGATGACACAAAGCTGTGTGGAAGTGTGGATCTGCTGGAGGGTAGGAAGGCTCTGCAAAGGGACCTAAACAGGCTGGGCTGCTAGACAGAGTCCAATGGCATGACGTTTAACAAGGCCAAATACTGAGTCCTGCACTGGGGCACAACAACCCTATGGAGAGCTACAGACTGGGAGAAGTCTGTCTAGAAAGCTGCCAGGAGGAGAAGAACCTGGGGGTGTTGGTTGACAGCCAACTCAACATGAGCCAGCAGTGTGCCCAGGTGGTGAAGAAGGCCACTGCCACTTTTGCTTGAATCAGAAACAGCGTGGCTAGCAGGTCCAGGGAGGTTATTCTCCCTCTGTACTCAGCACTGGTGAGACTGCTCCTTGAATCCTGTGTTCGGTCCTGGGCCCCTCACCACAGGAAGGATGTTGAGACTCTTGAGCAAGTCCAGAGAAGAGCAACAAAGCTGATGAAGGGGCTGGAGAACAGGCCTTATGAGGAGTGGCTGAGAGAGCTGGGGTTGTTTAGCCTAGAGAAGAGGAGGCTGAGAGGACACCTCATTACTCTCTACAACTACCTGAGGGGAGGTTGTGGAGAGGAAGGAGCTGGCCTCTTCTCCCAAGTGAGAGGGGACAGGACAAGAGAGAATGGCCTCAAGCTCTGCCAGGGTAGATTTAGGCTAGAGATTAGGAGGAGGTTTTTCATGGAAAGGGTCATTGGGCATTGGAATAGGCTGCCCAGGGAGGTGGTTGATTCACCTTCCCTGGAGGTGTTTAAGGCAAGGGTAGATGAGGTCTTGAGGGACTTGGTTTAGTGTTAGATAGGAATGGTTGGACTCGATGGTCCGATGGGTCTCTTCCATCCTGGTTGTTCTATGATTCTATGATTCTAATGCATGAACAGGGCTTAGAAGTATGGCAATTTTATATGAAGTTAATGATTTTGAAAAACAATACCATGGGAGGGACGCAAACCCCATATTGTGGGAATCTTAGAATCACCAGGTTGGAAGAGACCCACTGGATCTTCAAGTACAAACATTCCTCTCAGACACTAAACCATGTCCCTCAGGATCTCGTCTACGCGTGCCTTAAACACCTCCAGGGAAGGTGAATCAACCACCTCCCTGGGCAGCCTGTTCCAATAACCAATGATATTGTGAAAAAGGGATGATAGTAGGTTGAGGCTGTTCCAGTAAATATTCAACTGTGTTGGTCAGAAATTTAAAACTGGAATTATGACTTACTAATACATAAATATGTTAGTAGAATTATTGTTGGATATACAGCTATAACAAGTCATGTCAGCTCTTTATGATGTGCATTGAAGCAGCAAAGACCCGATGGAAGGCCACATAACTTAAGAGGATTGATGTCATGCCTAAACACTTCATATTGATGTTTGTGAAGACCATTTTCTTTCCAGAGAATTTTGGCTATTAATGATTGACGTCACCTATTACCAACTGTTTTCAATTGATATCAGAATGACACTTTAACATCTTCATTAATGACATAGATTATGTACAAATGCACACTCAGCAAGTTTGCAGATGACACCAAGCTGACTGGTGCAATTAGAATAGAAGTGGTAAAGGATGCCAAGCAGAAGAACCTTGACAGGCTTAAGAAGTTGACCCATGTGAGCCAACAAGGCCAGTGCAAGGTCAGAGAAATCCTCAGCATCAGTACAGACTGGAAGAAGAATTGATGATGAGCAGTCTCATAGAGAGGACTTGGGAATGCTGGTGGACAGACCATTGGATATGAACCAATATGCACTTCCAGGACAGAAAGCCAGTCATATCCTGGGCTGCATAAAAAGAACTGCAGCCAGCAGGTCAAGTGAGATAATATTCCCTCTCTACTTAGCTCTCAGAAGGCTGCATCCTGTTGAGGGTCCCCAGCACTAAAAAGATATAGACCTGTTAGAGTAGGGCCAGAAGAGATCCAGGAAAATAATCAGAAGGCTGGAAGACATTTCCTGCAAAGAAAGTCTAAGAGAGTTGGGATTGTTCAGCCTGGAGAAAGAAAAGCTCCAAGGAGACATTATTGCAACCTTTCAGTATTTAGAGAGGCCTTACAAGAAGCATGGAGAGATACAATTTACCCAGTCCTGTAATGCCAAGAGAAGGGACAATAATTTTAAATTGAAAGAGGGTAGAATTAGGCTGGTCATAAGGAAGAAATTCTTTACAATGAGGGCTGTGAGACACTGGAATAGTTTTCCTAGAGAATTTGTAGATGTTCCATCAATGAAAATGTTCAAAGTCAAATTAGATGAGACCTGAGCTACATGATGTAGTTGAAGAGGTTCCTGGCCAAGGCAGGTGGGTTGGACTGGATGATCTTTAATGTTCCCTACCAGAGCAAATCTTTGATTCTGTGATTCCATGAACTAGAAATGTGCATGGACACTGGAAAGAGATGAGTCCTAAATCAGCAAGCCACAATTCTCTGTTCTCATTCCCAGTCTTTCTTCCCATCTTTTCATCATTTATTTCTTCTTCCTCTCTCTCCCGCCCTCTCCACATGAAAAAAAATGGCAAAAGTGTACTCATGTTGTAGAGGAAACACAATGAAGATTGTAAGCTTACAGATTATGGATAAGGCTTTTCAGTTTAACTAGAAAAGAAGATGTGTACAATAATACAGAAATATGCATTTTAAGGTCATACAGGACACATATATCATATGTTAAGAGATAGATTTCTCATATTAAGTGTATACCACTGTAGAGAAGGATGGGATCCTTCTGTGATTTTTGTCCTGGAGATCCTTAGCACATAAGGGGTTTTATTCAAGGCATATTCTAGTTGTATTGTTGGCATCGATGTACTCCCCTGTCAGTGCTACAGATTCTGAAAATTATTCACTCATAATTAAAGTGTATGTCTTCATAGGACTGAACAGACATAGATCCACCAGTAAATATGCAGGACAGAAGAAAATGGAAAACAAAATTGAAAAAAGTAGCCCAGAAAATTTACCTTGGGAAAATTAGAAAAGACAATCTGGGCTGTGGTTTTATCACATACCATTTCAATGTACAGATATCTTCAACACCCTACCCTAGACACCCTAATTTATCTGAATTTATCTAATTTACCTGAAGACAATAATTTAATCTTTACTTGTTCCCTACCTTAACATGGACAGTAGCAAAGTTTAAGTAAGGGAATTGAGCTCATCTATTTTCTGTCTCAACAACCTTCTGTTTGTTCCCCTCAGTTTGGCAGAAAATATATTGGATACCTGAAGCAACCGTTCAGTTATTATTTCCACTTTCTAGATGTCTTTTCAGGTTTATTGTGCTGAAGCTGCAAGATATGCAAGTGTTGATGGAGGGTATTATCACAAATCTTTACTAAAATTCTTTTTATTAGTCATGTTTCTTGAAAGAAAATAAAATTTGTCTATAAAAATGTATCTTTTTTCCCATTCCCTCCTACTCATTTGACATTTCATAAAAATGTTTCTGCCATTACTTAGGATGATAGATTTTATGCAACGCAGCTACTAAATACCAAGTGGTGTATGAAATCTTGCTGGGCTAATGTATATGGTGCTCCAAAGGTTATAATAGAATAGCTTGTGAAGTAGTAAAATTGTACTTATCAATCAAACCCGAAATGAAGTGTTAAAGTTTTGTTCCAGTAGGTTGTATTTGTACCAAACTAACTTCAAGAAAAATGTTTCTCTAACTTATCCTTCCTAGCAGCTAATTTTGAAATGCATAACTTGGCATACTCTTCCTCAAATTACACACTAAATTAGGACTTTGACTCAAGAAAAGATATTTCCATATGCTTATTACAATGGAAAACAGGAAGCTGTTTAATCTTATGGGTCCAATTGAGGGATGGGTTAGAGAGAAGAAATTACTTCTTAGCTGAAGTTCTTTAATTTGCAACAGTTTAACCTCCTTGTTTAGAAGCTCCTGAGGATGAAAAAAGTTCAGGACATTTTTTTTAGTTCAAACCAAACCAGTCTGTTCAACTGTTAATGGAACAAAAGTAAATTTAGTGATTTTTCCCTTGCCTGTTATTTAGCAATTTTTAGTGTAGTTTTCATTTACATTCAAATTTAATAGCATCCTTTGAGACCCTATGATTCAACACCATGAAATCTGCAAAATCTCTTAAGTGACATTAGTACTACATTCCAGGCCACCAGGGTAACAGATGTTGTAGTTACTTACATGTGTTATAATAGTGGACTTAGGGAGAGAAGAAATTGAGATGATCTAGTTGCACTATTTTTATATCACTTGATTTTATTGAAGGGTAACTTTTCCTCCTTTAATGACTAAGATCACTTTTCTCTCCACTGTCGCAGGTCTCTCAGGCAATATAGCAATAAGCTAAGGTTTGATGGTGGCTGAGCAGAGAAGTTAAAGTCTCGTTTTGGTGACAGACAGGAGAAAGAAGAGTAACTTAGAAAAAGAAAATAATCTTATCATTCTGTGGGATAGAATCTATTTTAGAGTCTTTCTATGACACCTCTGTTGAGGCAAAGCAGTCACCAAGGACTAAAAAAAAGCTAGAAAAGCAAGTAAGAGGGACTATGAATTGCAGAAATGTGGAACAAGTGAAAGAAAAAACTTGATATTTCAAAATGATTGATATATTAAATAGCCACAATAGAACTGGGCTATATGCATATAATATGACTTATACTGTATAGAAGTTTTCTTTGCCTAGTATCTAGACTGTTTCTCGCCTTTTCTCTCTCTTTGCACTGAATCTACCTTTTATTATCTCATGAAACATCTAGGTTTTGGAGCTTTCAGAGACCTTGCATGGCATCTCACCACCTGGTCTGTTGCCTGGTATTAGGAGCCAAAGCTATTTCATAGAATCATAGAATCACTAGGTTGGAAGAGACCCACTGGATCATTGAGTCCAACCATACCCACCAGTCTCTAAACCATGCCCCTCAGGACCTCATCCACACGTGCCTTAAACACCTCCAGGGAAGGTGAATCAACCACCTCCCTGAGCAGCTCATTCCAGTGCCCAATGACCCTTTGCATGGAAAACCTCCTCCTAATCTCTAGCCTAAATCTCCCCTGGCAGAGCTTGAGGCCATTCCCTCTTGTCCTGTCCCCTCTCACTTGGGAGAAGAGGCCAGCACCCTTTCCTCCACAACCTCCCCTTACGTAGTTTTAGAGAGCAATGAGGTCTCCCCTCAGCCTTTTCTTCTCCAGGCTAATCAACCCCAGCTCTCTCAGCCATTCTTCATAAGACCTGTTCTCCAGCCCCTTCATCAGCTTTGTTGCTCTTCTCTGGATTGGCTCCAGAGTCTCAACATCCTTCTTGTGGTGAGGGGCCCAGAACTGAACACAGGAGTCAAGGAGCGATTTCACCAGTGCCAAATCTAGAGGGAGAATAAGCTCCCTGGACCTGCTGGTCACACCGTTTCTGATACAAGCCAGGATGCCATTGGCCTTCTTGGCCACCTGGGCACACTGCTGGCTCATATTCAGTCGGCTGTCAACCAACACTCCCAGATCCTTCTCCTCCTGGCAGTTTTCCAGCCAGACTTCTCCCAGTCTGTAGCTCTGCATAGGGTTGTTGTACCCGAAGTGCAGGACCCGGCATTTGGCCTTGTTAAACCTCATGCTATTGGACTCAGTCCAGTGGTCCAGCCTGTTCAGATCCCTGAACAATTTGTCTGACAACCTATAGCTGTAGCCTCTTTTGCCTCCAGGTAAGCACTTACATGCCTCCAGGCATGAAATTATTTATGCCTGTTTGAGAGAAAAAAGGCTACATCATTATTTTCTTCAATTAGTCCTTGAAACTCTGTATTTGTGATGCCTGCAAAACATATAAAACATTTGAATTTTTTTTAATTATAAGACTACATTTCAACAAGCTAGATCATATTTTTCTCCTAGTTTTGACTCATATTGTACATTATTTTTGTGTGAAATGAAACTTAGCTTTTAATTCAGTTGCACATTTTCAAAAGTGTATAAGTTATATTCCCTTCTCTCTCACTGCATTTATACCTTTCATGTATTACCACATAGTACTAGGAAGAATCAGAACATGATTTTTTTCCCACTGCAATGTTTACACAAGCTTTTTCTGTTCACATGTGATCTGATGGAGAACATCAAGTCTTTGGGACATGTTACCTCTCTGTACCCATTCTCAAACTCTTAGGCTTAAGATGATCCTTAATGTAACCTGCTTGCATCATAGGTATAGGTAGCCCCTGAAAAACAAAGATTCAACTCTCCAGCAAGTCTTCTATGCCCAAGAAGTTCTTTCTTTCTGAATGTCTCAAAGAAGTCATCTAAAACAGTGTAACATGCACAAGACTTGACACGAGTATGTATAAGTGACTTATACTTCTGAAGAACTAAGTAGAGGCCATATGCTATGTAGAACAACACTAAGCATCTATATTTGTGTAACAAAAGTCATAGTTTACTCTCAAGGATGTACTGTCCCAATATTTCCAAATTTCTGCCAGTTGTGCAATGCATAGCTTCATCTGTCTGCCTATAAACCAAGAAACATCTCAGGTTACTTCTGCTAACATCTCAGCACCCAACAGATTTTAATATACAAAATGAGATTGACATAAGACATTTTATGAAGAAAAGAGAAACCAATGTCCTTGGTAGTGAGTCTTTTAGTTGTGCTTTGTCCTTAATCATTGCAACAAGGAGAAAAAACAGCTAATTATTGTAAAAAATTATTAGAAAATATTGTTTAAAAAAGAAAACATTTTGTAAATAAATAAAACTAGTAAGGTTTTGGGAAAAACTAAACATGAGTGTTCCTTCCAACTTTGCGATCTTTAGCATGGAGATAGAAATCAAAGGCTGTGTCTAAATTAGAAAATTTAATGTAGTTGGAGCCATCTTTCCACATTCATATGAGCTGGCAGCACACAACAGAACAAAGCTGATCATCATGAGCTCTTTTTGTTTCCAGAACAAGATAGTTGAGTGCAAATTACCAATGATCCCTGGACCATCAGAGCACGCCCAGGAATTATCACAGTGAAGACCTGGCACTTGGGTGTTCACTGGGCTCCATGTTTCCCTCAGTCTCATGTATCTTCCCCGACATAACCTGATCTTGATTTTGCAGAGGTAAATCTATTTGCAGAGGGCATCAGGAAATCTTTTAGAAAGAAAACCAGAATTAAGGAGTTGAGTTTGGAATGCATTGACATTGCAGTGTTCCTCCCCTGCAAAAATTTTTCAGATGAGCCATTGTAACATAAAAATATATAGTCATGATTTGTGTTTTGTGTTTCAGTCTCATGTTTTTCTTATTAAATATCTGAATTTTCCAGTGAGATATAATTGATTACTATATACTCGTGTATCAAGTCATGTGTCAAGAAGAAAAAATATCTATACATTCTAAAGAGATTAGTGTTCTGAAAATGTGTTTTGATTAATCAAATTTTTATATAGGCACATAAACATGCATACATACACATATATAGGTATTTGTGTGAGTTTTGTAGTGAATATGTCATGCACACACATATACAGATGCACATCTACAGTATTATTTGTAGTAGTTTCCTGTGTATTCTCTCTCTTTCTATTAGAAAGTAAAATTATAAAGTCTGGGACTTGTCACTACTACTGATTCCATGTTAATAGGTGTGAGATATGACTAAATATTTCCTTCAGGATAGTGATGAACTACCCTATATTGATTTCTTTGCAACCTGTTAAAAAGCCCAGTGAAAATTAGCTATTTACACTGTAAATATTGCAGCATTCTCACAGAACATACAGTCATTATAGGATTTTCCCAGCAGATAACAAAAAAAGCCTATGAATTATGCTTTTTGGGGGATGATGACACAACATTTCAGTTTAGTTACAGTGTAAATTCTAATTCTTCATGTCTGAGTCATATAATTTTGAGAAAATTTTTAACCTCATGTCTCCTGGGATTTTTCTTATGTAGGTGGTTGGACCGCTGGGCAGTGTCCAACGGCATGAGGTTTAACAAGGCCAAATGCCGGGTCCTGCACTTGGGGCACAACAACCCTATGCAGAGCTACAGACTGGGAGAAGCCTGGCTGGAAAACTGCCAGGAGGAGAGGGACCTGGGGGTGTTGGTCGACAACCGACTGAACATGAGCCAGCAGTGTGCCCAGGTGGCCAAGAAGGCCTATGTCATCCTGGCTTGTATCAGAAACGGTGTGACCAGCAGGTCCAGGGAGGTGATTCTCCCTCTGTATTCAGCACTGATGAGGCTATTCCTTGAATATTGTGTCCAGTTCTGGGCCCCTCACCACAAGAAGGATGTTGAGGCTCTGGAGTAAGTCCAGAGAAGAGCAACGAGGCTGGTGAAGGGTCTGGAGAACAGACCCTATGAGGAACGGCTGAGAGAGCTGGGGTTGTTTAGCCTGGAGAAGAGGAGGCTGAGAGGAGACCTCATTACTCTCTACAAGTACCTGAAAGGAGGTTGTGGAGAGGAGGGAGCTGGCCTCTTCTCCCAAGTGAGAGGGGACAGGACAAGAGGGAATGGCCTCAAGCTCCGCCAGGGTAGGTTTAGGCTGGAGATTAGGAGGAGGTTTTTCACGCAGAGGGTCATTGGGCATTGGAACAGGCTGCCCAGGGAGGTGGTTGAGTCACCTTCCCTGGAGGTGTTTAAGGCATGGGTGGATGAGGTATTGAGGGACTTGGTTTAGTGTTAGATAGGAATGGTTGGACTAGAAGATCCGAGTGGTCCCTTCCAACCTGGTTGTTCTGTGATTCTGTGATTCTGTGATCTTACAGAGAAATAATAAACACTCAGGGGGAGCTACAGATACTTTTAAAAAACAGTTCAATCATGCCCTTCCTCCTAGTACCCTAGAAATAACAGAATTAATCTTGAGTTGTCTGATTTCACCTTTATATTTTCAACCTTGGAATCATTCAATTCTTTTTATTTTAGATTAAATCCCAAATGTGGCTAGAATAACATGAAGAAATCTGACTTTACTACAGGGCTCTGCAAACATTCAGTTGGAAAAGTCTTTTGAATAAAATGGGACATTTGCAGAAAACGGCATGAAAGGGGACATAATATTAAATACAAAGTAGAATAACTTTGGAGGAAAGAGACAAGAATAAAAACTATTAAGATTTTATTAATTTTACATATCCTTAACTTTTCGAGTACCTATTGAATAATTTCTAATAACACTATTTCTACCTTCCAGAGAAACTTGAGTTTGAGTGCTTTATAAACAGGGATTTCAACTATGTTCAGCTATAGCTGACAGTTAGATACACATTCTTAAATGTTATAATAACTGTCTTTTTAAATGGTGATGGAAACAGCATTAACAAGGTACCGATGATGGGTCATTCCTATCCCATGCGAAGAAAGGACTGAGTAAATCAGGAGAAAAAGTGTGACAAAATTCAAAGGAAAACTGAACTGTTCATCTGCACACTTTCTCCCATACTTACATTGATACAATTTAAATTTTCTGTATTTTCATTCATCTGAAATATCTCAGTCCAGGGTGACTCAGTAAACCACTGTTCATGTATTGATGTTGCCTAATACAAATCATGGGCCCATTCAGTTATACTATATTGTCAAGGGTATTTGGAAACTTGGTCTGGCTTATATCCTAAATTAGGAAAAGAAAGGTAGAGATCTGCATGCCGATCAGTGTGAGGAGAAGGAAAGAGTGAGTGCTCTGTGCTTGCTTTTGTAGTCACTGTGGTAATATAAAGAGCATCTTCCTTTTTCCCCAATCAGTCTTGAATATTAAGATCAATGAATAAATGAAACACTCTTTTCAAAGACGTATAAATACTGAAATCTACAAAATGCGTATGGAGAGCATGTCTGTGAAATATTTGTTTAACCTTCTATTTGCTGAAGGCCTTGAGTACATGATCTTTCCAGTTAAGTGCAGTGGAATATTGTCTATAAATTTTACTTAGCGCAAAAGCATCTGCACAAAAGCAGTGGTTTTGGGAAGAGCTTTAGACTTGGTTGAGTGGGCAGGTGAGAGTAAATGGTGAGGTGGAGGGGAAACTCATTTTTCTTCTCAATCACTCTGAGACATGATGGATTATTGTATCTTCCTGCTATCAAAATATAGCACATTTTAGATTCCATTATTAAAATGAGACTACACTTATTCTGCCTCTTGACAGGTTTTAACATTTTTTTTCTGAATGCTTAAGTTAATTTTGGCTTATGTCATATCTGTATAATTTTAATCTTGTCTGCCTGAGAGAAGCTGTCTATTCACGGAATAACTTAGAAGGCATAACTATAAAAACAGTGATGTGTTTATCAGGAAACCAGGCTTAAAATGCCTGAGGGTTTTCCCAGACATACTGTAAAAACAAACAAAACCAAAACAAACTGAACAAATACCTACTTTTGATTTAAATCTGTAGGTGTGAGAGAGGGCATCAATGGGTTCATTCAGTGGTGGATTCAAATATAAACAATTCCTTAGAGCAATGGACTCTGTGTGTCAGCCCTTGCCCTTTCACTGTTCTTTCCCCATAAACTGCAGTCCATCACCCTAGAGGATCAGTTCAGTTTTATGGGTCTGGATGGGGAGCCTTGACTTCTTCTGCTTAGGATCACAACTCACAATAATTTTGTTTTCATAACAAAAGTAATGCTATACCTGACCCATTCACAGGCAGTGATAGCTCCAAACTATTAATCACGTCATCATAACATAGCCTTTTTCACTAACATTGTTTTCCTATAGCACTGTCGGGGGATAGCTAATCTGCTGTAGGAGACTAAATGTTTTTGCAGAGTTAAAATACACATAGTCTGCGAAGCATGAAGGGTAGGAAACATATTTCAGCTCTGTGACTGTTCCTCTCTTTCATAAATGCAGTATCTACAGGAACTGAAAATGAAAATGGCACCTCAAGATGACTTTTGGTTCATTTAATCCAATGACATGAAAAGACTTCTAAAAGAGGAATTCTCTTCATGTGCTAACATAAGCGTGTCTTGTCCACTATTTAAACAGGAAGTAAAGGCGTGCAGGGGGCTGAAATTCAACTAAATATTTTAACTAAACGTTTCTGAAATCCACTAACTTCACAAATATAAAATAGGTATTGATATGCAGAAATGACAGTCATTAATGGGAAGAGGAAAATTATACTCCAAGTGCTGACACAGAAAGAACCTAAGTAGAAGAAATGCAAAGAATCAGGACTGGTGTTTTGAAAAATAAGAATCAGTCGCAATATCTGAATAAAATGAATTTATTTTGATTTTATAGACAAAGTTTATCTATATGTACAATCTTTTTTAATCTGTATTTTGAAAGAAAAAAATTTTTTTTTAATCCATAAAGATCTATACTTAATATTTTGTTCAAGTAGCAAAAATTTTAACATGGAAATATTTCTTCCCTGCAACTATGCTTGAAGAGAATTTTGAAGAGAATTTGCTCTGATCAGAGGACAATATCATAGCTGTACAGCATCACATTTGACTTGCTGCGAACCCTACAAAGATGACAGCCTTGTAAGGATGATATTTCTTATGTTCACTGAAAGGACTGAGTCAAAATGTCTTGATTTCAAGGTCCTTTAGATTAGACTTTGACTGCTGAGGGCTGCTAGACAGCACAAAGCCAACCATAAGTATCAGAAAATGGTCAGCATATCTCCTAATTAGCAACTGTAAGTTCAGTGCTGGTTCAGGCTGATGTAAACTATTACACAGCTGAAGAAGATCAAGTGGCAGAAGAGCTTGGTGAGTAGGCTTTTTCAGGACAAATCTGGAAAAGTAAGGTCCTTCAATAGCTGTCAAATCCTTTACTTATCACATTTTTCATTAATACTTAATGATTTTGTAACTGCTTTGATCCCTGTGGTCTGTTGCCTCCCGTCTTGGCAGAAGCAGCCTGCCTCTTGTTAGTTCAAGGACACAGTATCCTCAGCACTGATAGATTTGTTCACTGTGTACAAATATGAGTGGCAGTGTCCTTACTCCTTTTCATGTCCACCTAGTTCTTCCCAGACCTATAGCATATCCAGCAACTGTAAAATTCTCCTGTTTCAGAGCTACATAACAGATTGCAGATCAGACTGCGTAACAGATCTATCTACATCAGACAGGATTTTTTTCCTTCAATAAGATTTTTTTTTCAGGGAAAGCATTGCAGGTCATACATCTGTCTTATAGAGCAAACATGGCAAACAATGAAGCTAAGTGATGGGGAACATGGGAGCTAAGCTGCATAAATGAGGCAATTTGTTTTCCCCTTCTTGTGCTTTCATTATGATGTGCTGTCTTTTAACAAGAATATTAATGTTTGTCTACACATGTTTGCAATTAACTAAATTCACTTCTACCATAGTAACCTAACTCAACTGTCATTTAGATTTAGGTAGTCAATGCTTTTTACAGGTTGTACTCAGTAAAAATAGTTCAATAGAAGTATTTCTATCATCTTTCCTGTGCCCTCAAAAAAAAAAAAGGTAAAAGGTGAGGGAGAGAAGCACCTAGAAACATCTGAGTAGTGAGAACAAGGCGGAACAAACAGGTATTCATTGTATTCTCACTACTTCTACCACAGTAATTAAATTTTAAAGCAAGATAGAAATTCTTAATTTAAACTAAGTGCTTTTTTCCTAAATTTACCTCATTCAATTAAGATATACTGTTCATCATGCAATGATGTTGGAATTGGATCATTTGGTTTTAATCTGTTAACTTTTTCATTCTATTTATTTTATAGGTTGAAATTGTTTTTAAATAAAACTGTTCTAACGAAAGTAACTTCATTTGCAAGGTCCTATCTCTGACTGTGATTTCATCTGAGTTTGATTAGTTAAAAGCAGAACAAGCAGGTGTTGAGTGAGTAATCATCTAACAGTACACTGGGAGGACTTCAGGAGCAGCCTCTTCCAATCACAATTTTCCTATTGTAACAGCCTTTCCACACATAAATCAGTGATAAGAAGACAGGAAGCAAATGCATCAAGAAAAGTTGTTAAGTTCTCTTTTCTCCATTTCTTCTTTTTTTCCTTACTAAAATAGAAACTAAATATTAGAAATAACTTGGTTAATCATTAAACATTTTTAGCAGTTTTTCTCTTTGAAAGATCCTGCTGTCTGCTCAGAAGACCTGCTAAGACTCCATCCTGTAAGAATTGACTGAGATGTGTCACTCAACTGCTGGTAAATAATACAATACAGCAGGACTATGCTCACGAATAGCAAAATTCCTAAGGGTTCTCATCTTTTGGACTTCCATAGTTGTACAGCCTAGTGCAACTCGCCTTTCATTCCTTTTCTGTAGCTTTACAAATTATGTTTAGAGACAAAGTTATAACTTCAATTTTCTAAAATCTTTTTTTTCTTTTTAATTACCTAACATCCAATAATTTACTTTGTGCAAAGAATATATAGCCCTTGCTACAATGAGCTGAACCAATGCTCCAAAGAGATAACTGGTCAAAGCATAGGAGTTCGCATAAGTGTATTACCACAAGGAACAGTAAAGCTCCAGTGATTGACACAGAGGAGCTGGTCAGATGATTCAATATTTTCCTTTTGTCAAAATTTCTAATAAAGAATTCAGAAGGTCTGAAAGATCAGCATGGAAATGCAATAGATCATGGACTCAAAGAGCTCCAGTTTTATGAATGTTTTAAGTTTGCAGATCAAAAAGACTCAAAGGTGAAAGTTTACTGTAACAAAAAGAGTCACAGTTCTTCAAACTCTTTTTTTTTGACTATGTTCAAAACAGTTTGTCAAACAGTCAAACAGTTTGTCTTGGTTTTCAAGTTTGAAAATATCCAAGTATATGACTGAAGTACTGAAAAGAAAATTATTTTTGAAAGAAAGAAGCATAGGTTCTGGTGAGTTAACTAAAATATATTTTTCCCTTACAATAATAAGAATATGATACATTTTCAGCATAATCCATATTTGTTTTATGTTAGCCATAGAAATATGAATGAATTAAAATGCCCGGGACATTTGGTTTAATGCATTATGGTGAATCCAAATATATGAGTTTAATCAAAGTGCTCTCCATCAGAAATGATGGAGTTTTATGGGATGTATGAGGCCAATCTCTCTGATCCTTTCTGATTTTCTTAGAAAAAACTCTTGTGGAATATAGCAATAGGGAATAAATGAAACTCAGTACAGTAAAAGAATCAACATACAAATGCTTGTTGCTAGCCATTACAGCAGCTTCCTTCACTTTGTCTCTCCAAGAAATAGCTTTGGACATATTCCTACCCAGTGTAACTATTTTCTTGTCTCTGCTGATTTAATCACATGGTTATAACATGTTAAGAGGCACAAAAAATTGCTATGAAAGAAGTAGTCCTTATTCTTAGTAGCTTACAGCTAAATTGAGTAAAAAGGGCAAGAGTGAAAATTTAGGGATTGAATGACTTTCCAATGCAATTCTATGTCAGAGCTGGAAATACAGTTTGTGTCCAGTATAGTGCCTTAATTTGCTAAGTATGAAACACTTGAGCTTGCTTAAGGATTTTTGGAAAGGTAAAAATTAAGTTGACCTGACAGCTTAATGGGTATAAAACCCAGCAAGGACCATTCAGCACAAAGATACCAGCTTTGACTTCGTGTCCTTGAATTAATTTTTGTAAGCAGTGTGATTATTTAGGAGAGAGTGTACTACATTCTGCCTTGTTCTTGTACTGTTCTTGGGGCATGTGCTGTTGGCTGATGTTGGAGACAGTAACTGAACTCCACAACTGAGAATGTCTGAAGTTTGTTAGTAACCTTCAGATAACAGAATCAGAGAATAATTCAGGATAGAAAGGAGATCTGGAAGTTACATGCTCCAGCCACTGCAGTATTGTCTTTTAAGTTAGATTCAACTTCAAAGTCAGATCTGGCTGCTCAAGGTCACATCATTCATGTTTTGAACAATTTATAAGGCTGGAAATGTTAGTGTCTCTTGCCATTTATCTGTGTATTTTGTCACTGTCACTGTGAAAATCCATTTTCCTAGACTGATCAGAGCTTCTGCTCTTGTTATTCATGCCCTTTGTTTTCTGTGGTACCACAGTGCGCTCCCACCTTTTTCTGTCCACACTCTCTCTGCAGGTAGCTGTAGACACCAATAAGATCTCCCTTGTAGCCTTCATTTCTCCCCATGTATCCCTGGACACTGTGTCCTCCAATGACATAACCACTTGGTGGTCTAAGCTGGACCAACAGTAGACTGAGGGGAGGTCCTTCCTTGATAGTAGCTACGGATAACACTAACATAAAAATAACAATGAAAAAAGGGTGACACTAAGTTTCATGTTTCTTTTATGCAGACCTTCTTGTGGGTTTTTTGGGTTTGCTTTTGATAGGTTTTTTTTTTTTCCCGGAGAAAACTTAAAACAGAGAACCTAAAATATAAGTAAACACATCACTTCTGAGTAAGATGCCTTTCTTGGTTTTTTTTTTTTTTGGCAATACATGCCTAGTCAAACATATTTATGGACATAAAATCATTGTATTAAGCTTAGATTATCGATTTCACTTTATAGGTGGCAAAATGGTTTACATTCATATTCAATAGCTCCTCTATGGTCTCTGAAATGCTCTGCATTAGAAGCATGAAGTTGAACCTTATCTACTAGCTATCATCTTCTCTATGAATTAACGCTATTTCTTCTCTGCATACATTAAAACATTTATTTCTTCGCAGTAGCTTTGTAACTGAGCATCCCTTAAGAATTAAGAAAACTAGTTACCAAGGCTATCTGGTTGTAAAGCATATGGCATGTAGTCTTTTCAATGTGTGCTGCTCTGACTTATGAAGAGTCAGTCTCATATTTACTGTTCATGCTGCCATGGGCACTTGGAGGATGCCAAGGGTGCAGAACAGGTCCATAGTCTTTTCAGTTTTCATGGTTGGTTGGCAACTTTTTTTGCATATACAAGTGTTTAGGCTAAAACTGCAGAGTTATAACTGAGTCAAAAATAGACTAACATATTAGCATGAGTCCTACAGATAGAAAACACCTGGGTGGTGAGGTGGATAAATTTATTCCTTACTACTGGCTATAGGTAAGGAATAAACCTTAGCATGTCTAGCTGGATACAATTTACACAATACACTGTATGAATTTTACTCCAAATACTTATTTACAGAATTTTTAGCATTAAAAATTATGAAGACAAAAGAAGAGGGTGAAGATTAGGGGTGATGCTGACTCCCAAGCTCACAATGAGTTTCAAAACACGCTATAACTTCCTGCTCAGGTTCTTCATTTCCAAAGTAGATCCCCTGACGTGTGCGTTTGTAAAACTCCTCCACATGGCATAAACTGTTTTTTCTACTAGGAGAAAAAAATAAGCTCACATGATACAAATGAATTATAATACTTTATCTGCTGCTGCTGAAAAATATTTTGACAGTTTGGAGTTCAATTAGTACAGCACAGATGAAATATCTTATAGGCTGGTGATACACTAGCAAACATAGAAATAGAGCAGCTCATTGCTGTATACAGGCATGGCCATATTTAAAAATAGTCCCTTCTGGCCTGTATTGCTCCTTTCTTAAAGAATCACAGAATCACAGAACAACCAGGTTGGAAGGGACCCACTGGATCTTCTAGTCCAACCATTCCTATCTAACACTAAACCAAGTCCCTCAAGACCTCATCCACCAGTGTCTTAAACACCTCCAGGGAAGGTTACTCAACCACCTCCCTGGGCAGCCTATTCCAATGCCCAATGACCCTCTGCGTGAAAAACCTCCTCCTAATCTCCAGCCTAAACCTACCCTGGCGGAGCTTGAGGCCATTCCCTCTCGTCCTGTCCCCTCTCACTTGGGAGAAGAGGCCATCTCCCTCCTCTCCACAACCTCCTTTCAGGTAGTTGTAGAGAGTAATGAGGTCTCCTCTCAGCCTCCTCTTCTCCAGGCTAAACAACTCCTGCTCTCTCAGCTGCTCCTCATAGGGTCTGTTCTCCAGCCCCTTCACCAGCCTCGTTGCTCTTCTCTGGACTTGCTCCAGAGCCTCAAGTCTCAAAGCAATAATACTAAACTGTCTCAAAATACATGAACAGACCAGCAACCTAAATCATCTGAATTTGCTTTCACTGCATTCACTCTCTGATGTGATTAATTGGAGTTGATTAACAATCATCATAACCTCCTGAGGCTGTGACTTGAACAGTCTCCTTAAAGACAATTGTAGCGCATCTTGTCAGGGTAAACACTCTGCTTACCAGTTTAAGTACTCTAAGATATATATGTCATAAATTACATTGCAAATCTAAAACTAGTCCCTGAATTATCAAATGCTCCTACTTGAAAGCCTCATGGGGATGAAATTTATAAGCTGCCAAGTCTCACCCGATCTTAGGTTTTCTCTATAGAGGAACTGATCCAGATGGCTGCAGGGAAAGTGGAGATGATAGATGACCTCAAGAGGAGTGCTCCCCCACCTACACTAGTGATGTTCCTACTAGAAATCACTGACTTCCCAGGAAAAACTTTCAAAACCTGGAATGTTGCATTCCACCCTGTAAAAGTCTTTTTCATAACATTTCTGCTAGAATAAAATGACACTTTAATAGAAATTGGAAGTGCATTGTTGGTTTAGTAATGAAAACACGGGTGAATTGTACAGCAAAATAAGAACATAATCAGATTCTAAGACTTATGGTATTTACTAGCACACTACAGGAATATCAGGGTATGTCTTCTCAGGGAACAGAAAATCATTTTTATGAGCACAGCAGTTCAAAATCACTCCTTACAAGAGTAAATGAGATGTAGCTAATGTTGTCATTTTCTGTTTCGTTATCCTGTTGAGAATTCAATGAATAAAATCACATTACCAAGTGTTTTATGGTACCCTAAGTCCAGTTTTAGTAAGCAGTGAAAACAGGCACACAATGAAGAGAGAGAGCAAATAAGTGCATATTTTGCTTTCAGTTTGGTCAGAAGAATTTATTTCAATAATTAAAATGAAATGTGAATATATTGATTGTCCACATATTAGCTTTTTTTGAGAGGGAAAAGAGAAAATAGGAGCTGAAGATAGGGACTGAGTGGCCCAAAGTCTTTCTGTCCTTTGAAAGTACTGCCCTCAAGAAAAAAATGGAGGTCTTCTATATACCAGCTTCTCCAGAGTCTCCCTCAAAAATAAGATGAAATACTATAATGTAGGTCAAATCAGTGGTAATTAGTATGTTGATGGAAAGTCATAGCAAATTATTTTTGAAATGTATTTATGATTGTTATCACTATGGTACTTAGAGTGGTAATCACTCCTCAGAATCGCCTTATGACAGTACAAAGACTGTTAACACTCAGTCTAGGTAAAGACCAAGAGGTATGAAATGTAGGATGAGGCTATACTGGGTTGTTCTAACCTACAGAAATAAATAAGCTATAACAGTTTGGGTTTGTGCCACTGAGAATTTGTGATTTAAATATGTAAATGAAGTTGCTATTTTTCCCAATTTGCATACAGGCATCTAAGAGAGTTAATAAGAGCAAGCTGGACAGGCAGACTGATCAAGGGATTAAACTCCTCTCTCGTGAGTCTCGTTTCAGTTTCACTCCTACCAAGAATTTGCTGTGGTTGTCTCTGGAAAGATTTAGTAACAAAAATGCAAGCAATCCTTTTTGATCTCATACATGTGATATAACCATCCTTCATGTATACAGTTTATTGCATACTCAAACTGAAGAATTCAAAGCACTGAAATCCACATCACATGCATATAATACAAAAAATCCAGCACACTCACAGGTGTCAGAGACATGGCTTATGTAATGTTGACTAAGGGACTGATATTTGCACAGTCACTTGTGTGATGGAACCCATGACCCAGGTTCTCTATCTGGCAGCCTGGAATATGATGTTTGCAAATGGAAAGTAGTCAGGAGTGTAATAAATGATGCATGAAGTTTCACAACATAGGTTACAACCCAGATATTTAAGCTGTTATAATTTGTTTTATCTGAATTGTCATGTTTTTCAATATATATTAATACAATTAGAACTGGAATATGGAACCAGTTTCTCAAGCAATTCACATTACTAAAATTAAATCAAGAATGCACTATTTTTAGTGTATTAAAGGTTCTTAATCTTTCTTCTAATTCAAGAATATCACATGAGAGATTTTCATGTTGACAAAATAATTTCTACCAGCTATAAGAATGTAAATTTATCAGTAGAAAGAGATATGAGTTTACACCACAAGATTTTTGAGTTCTTTTCTTTCAGAATGCTCAGACTTATTTCTTGGGTTTGTAAATATGCATTTAAAGTTAACCAAAAGCCTGAAGACTTTGCAGGATTACAACACACAACCCATAGCCACCTTTAGGCACTTTTCCTTCCTTCAGGCTGCATGAGCAGGTGATTTTTTTCTCATTTTACCCTTCTAGTACTGCCATTTTATCTCTTCCAGAAGCTGCTCACCTCAGGAAATGAAGAAATGCAGGAAGAGCTTCAAGTAAGTTACCATTTAATTTTTCATGGTTTATGTTTTGCTTATTAAAGCATTGCATATTAAAGCATTGCTTATAAATTAGAACTAATGTAACAAACCATCTAAGGATATGAAATTAATTTGTTGATTATTTGATTTGTTGATTATTTAATGCCTGGTTCAAAGTCTAGTGTGAGGACAGGGGCTTTGGCACCCCCTGACATTGTTGCTAAGGTTGGGACACATGGGACTCTTAGCGGGGCTAAGGTCCTTGCTAAAAACCTAGCTAAGCTTATAAATTGAACTTTAAACTAGATGTGAAGGGGAGGGGATTGAGAGCAGGCTAGGCAAGAGCAAGACTGGATGTGGGGCACTAGAGATTCAGAGAGGGTGTGCTGGTGAGGACCATCAGCACATCACCACACGGGAAGTGGGGGAGAGTGCACCTTGGAGCAGTAAAGGAGATACTGGCTACTCCAGTTACCAGGCAATAGGGAACAAACACTGTTCCCTTTAAGAGGGCTGAAGGTTCGGCAGCTCAGCTGAAGTGCATTAACACCAATGCATGCAGCATGGGGAATAAGAAGGAAGAGCTGGAACCTGTTGTAGGGCAAGGAGCCTATGATGTTGTTGCCATAATGGAAAAGTGGTGGGATGACTCATATAACTGGAGTACAGGTATGGTGGGGTACAAACTCTTCAGGGGGAGATAGGAAGGGTAGGAGGGGAGGTGGAGTAGCCCTCTTTGTAAGGGAGGACTTGGACACCACTGAGATGGATTGTGGTGATGAAGAAATTGACTATCCGTGGATTAAAATCAGAGGAGCCCATAAGAAGCTAGATTTTGTGATGGGAGTCTGTTACAGGCCACCCAGCCAAGGAGAAGCAGCTGATGAGCTCTTCTGTAAATAGCTGGGGATAGTCTCCAAATCAATGCCTCTTGTTCTTGTGGGAGACTTCAATCTCCCTGATATCTGCTGGAAGTACAATAGAGCAAAAGGAAGCAGTCTGGGAGGTTCCTGGAGTACGTGGAAGACAACTTCCTTGCACAGCTGGTGAATGAACCAACAAGGGAAGGTACCCTCCTGGACTTGTTGTTTGTGAACAGAGAAGGCCTAGTGGGGGATGTGGCAGTAGGATGACACCTAGGACAAAGCGATCACGAGATGATAGAGTTGTCTATTCTAGGCAAAGTGAAGAGGGTGGTAAGCAGGACAGTAGCATTAAATTTCCAGTGGACAGACTTTGAACTCTTCAGAAGGCTGGTTGGCAAAGTCTCCTGGGAGACAGTGCTTAAGGGCAAGGGAGCCCATGAGGGCTGGGAACTCATCAAACAGGAGATCCTAGGAGCTCAGGAGAAAACCATCCCTGTGTTCTGGAAAAAAAAAACCAGCAGGGGAAAAAACAGCTTGATTGAACAGAGAGATCTTGAGTGATATCAAGAAGAAGAGAAATATTTATGGGCTCTGGAAGAGGGGACAGGCCTCTTGGATTGACTAGAGGAGGGAAGTGAGTTTGTGTAGAGAAGAAATCAGAAGGGCTAAGGCTCAACTAGAAATCAGGTTGGCTAAGGCTGTGAAAGATAACAAAAAATCTTTCTATAAATATATATATATATAATAAAAGGAGGAGTAGGAAGACCATACAGTCCCTATTGGACACAGAAGGAACAACAGTGGCAGGGGATGAGGAGAAGACTGAGGTACTTAATGCCTTCTTTGCCTCAGTCTTTAATTGTAAAGAAAGTTAAGAAAGTTGTTCCCTCTGTGTACACACCCCAGAACTAGAGGAGAAAAATGAGGCTCCCATGATCCAAGAGAAGGTGGTCAGAGCCTTGCTAGCCCAACTAGTCACCCACAGGTCTGTGGAGTCGGGTGGGAATCACCCAAGGGTACTGAGGGAGCTGGCAGATGTGCTGACCAAACCCCTTTCCATCATCTTCCAACAGTCCTGGAAGACGGGAAGTTCCACTGGACTGGAGGCTGGCTGATGTAGTGCCCATCTACAAGAAGGGTCGCAGGGAGGATCCAGGGAACTCCAGGCCTGTCAGTGTGACTTCAGTGCCAGGGAAAGTCATGGAACGTGTGATCTTGAGTGCTATCATGAAGCACATGCAAGAGAATCAGGTAATCAGGCCCAGTCAACATGGGTTCACAAAAGGCAGGTCTTGCCAAACTAAGCTGATCACCTTCTATGACAAAGTGACTCAGCTGCTGGATGAGGGAAAGGCTGTGGATGTGATCTTGCTGGACTTCAGTAAAGCCCTTGACACAGTTTCTCACAACATTCTGCTATGAAAACTGTCAGCCTCTGGCCTGGACAGGCACACACTCTCCTGGGTAGAAAACTGGCTGGATGGCCGGGCCCAGAGAGTGGTGGTAAATGGTATTAAATCCAGCTGGAGGTCAGTTCCAAGTGGTGTTCCCCAGGGCTCAGTGCTGGGTCCAGCCCTGTTAAATGTCTTCATCAATGACCAGGATGAAGGCATTGAGGGTACCCTTAGCAAGTTTGCAGATGACACAAAGCTGTGTGGAAGTGTGGATCTGCTGGAGGGTAGGAAGGCTCTGCAAAGGGTCCTAAACAGGCTGGACTGCTAGACAGAGTCCAATGGCATGACGTTTAACAAGGCCAAATACTGAGTCCTGCACTGGGGCACAACAACCCTATGGAGAGCTACAGACTGGGAGAAGTCTGTCTAGAAAGCTGCCAGGAGGAGAAGAACCTGGGGGTTTTGGTTGACAGCCAACTCAACATGAGCCAGCAGTGTGCCCAGGTGGTGAAGAAGGCCAATGCCACTTTTACTTGAATCAGAAACAGTGTGGCTAGCAGGTCCAGGGAGGTTATTCTCCCTCTGTACTCTGTACTGGTGAGACCACCCCTTGAATCCTGTGTTCGGTTCTGGGCCCCTCACCACAAGAAGGATCTTGAGGCTCTGGAGAGAGTCTAGAGAAGAGCAACAAAGCTGGTGAAGGGGCTGGAGAACAGGCCTTATGAGGAGTGGCTGAGAGAGTTGGGATTGTTTAGCCTGAAAAAGAGGAGGTTGCGAGGAGATCTCCTTGCTCTCTACAACTACCTGAGGGGAGGTTGTCGAGAGGAGGGTGCTGGGCTCTTCTCCCAAGTGACAGGGGACAGGATGAGAGGGAATGGCCTCAAGCTCCGCCATGGGAGATTTATGCTAGACATTAGGAAAATTTTTTCCCAGAAAGGGTCATTGGGCATTGGAATAGGCTGCTCAGGGAGGTAGTTGATTCACCTTCCCTGAAGGTGTTTAAGGTACGGGTAGACAAGGTCCTGAGGGGCATGGTTTAGTGTTTGATAGGAATGGTTGGACTCTATGATCCAGTGAGTCTCTTCCAACCTGGTGGTGATTCTATGATTATGTGAAGTCTTTATGGAATATTTCTCTAAAAATTACAAAAGCGCCAATGTGATGTAAAGATTTAATCGCAACTGCTATTGTCCATTTTAAGTGATCTTGTATTTCACTCATACAATATTTCTACTAAAAAAAGCCACAGATTAGACGCTAAGAAAATATTTTGGAAGAAAGATGTGGAAGCAATATAATGGGAAAACCGTAGATAAAATACTTGAGTCAGAAATGCAAGACTCAAACTGGCAGTGGAATGTTAAAAGTGCAGTCAAAATTGAACAGCTTTTATGCAGATTTGTAAATCATAGAATATAACAACTTAGTTGCATTTTTGACTTTTCTGTCCTATTTCATTATTATTGCCACAATAATATGTTGAAACTGATAAGAGTTAGGGATGCTCACAGCTGACAGGAAACATTCATCAGGCAGTTGAGGAGTCCTGCAGGCTAGCATCAGATTTACCCTCTGTTTCCAGCTATAAATCTTCACTTTAAGGAGAAAAACTGGATCTCTCTGAGTCTGGGAGACTATTTAGTATGACTTTTTCAAAAGCCAGTCTGTTTTTCAGTTGTCTTGACCCAAACTAGAGCTTTTAAGGTCTTAGTACAGCACTTTTCTTCTGTAATGTACCAGAATAGTTCATCCCACTTCTCCACGCAGTTATAAGATAGGAACAGGGGCCACTGTGAACACAATAGTCTCCCCTCTCTCACTGCTCACTCCTTAAATGGTTTGCAATGTGAGAGCTAGAGCTGTTTTTTCACTAGCCCCACTGACTTTATGCCATGCTACCACAGCCAGAGCATAAAAGTTAATCAATCTCTTTCAAGTACTGGAGTGAACTCACCAGGATCAGAACTGAAATTGAGATGGGAGGGTGTTAATTTTTGTAATTTTCAGATGCTCCAGTACAGGAAAAAAGATACAGTTGACTAAAGTTGGGAATTTCTCATCTTAGTCTTATGTCTGAGTCCTTCACTACTTACATCTCAGTGGTCTAGTCTTCTAAAAGGCAAAGACCAACTTTTACCGTAGAGACTAAGGTGGAACAAAGTTCTTCTGCTTTTTTAACTTCATAGGATTTAATTTCCATTTTAAAATCTCTTCCAAGGTGAATATTTTTGTTGTGCATTGCCAGAATTTACAGGCAAGAGAGAGATAAAATCTTCAGGAAACACTGAAGATTCTCTAAATTGAGAGAATGCATTCATACAATTACCTATAATTTAAGACGTCTTTACTTAGAATGGAATGTTCAAGGAAAGATTTTACTCCACAATATGTGTCATCTGAACAGCAATACTTCTGCACAACTCATCTAGCTTTTATTGAGAGTTAAGTTTTGAAATCAAAACCCTCCCACAGAGCAAAATAAGTTACTCTAATAGCTCACATCAGCTGTTTATCTGCAGTTTTGGTGAACAAAAAAAGTAATGGTTTGCAGTATTTTTTTAATACTCCGTGGCACTTTTATATTATTTGAAAGTTAGTAAAGAAATAGTTACCAGATTCCCTAATGGTATATTCAATATTGTCTAAGTTTTATGTGTTTTCTTTTTGAGGTGAGACTTTAAAAGTTTTATGTATAAGTACAGTATTAATTACTGACTATTGAGAAATAACTTAAAAGCTTGAACATCTCCTTCATGAAAACAGGTAGGCACCATGCAGGCCAGTTTTACATAAATGAAAGGACAAGCCTATTTTGCAAATACGGTTATTCAAATATAGATAAAGATGTTCATAATATTTAGCCCAAGTTATTTTCAGAGAAAGGCCTGTTAGTAGAGGTGACAGGCATAATCATCCCTTTGACTGAAATTAATTTGCGTCCATAATTCCCTTTGATTAAGCCATCCTACATAGAAGAATTGTAGAAGTCGTTTGGATGTGTGTTCATGGCTATTGCTAGCATAAGGCCTTGGTTACATGTAAGGGTTCAGTTTACCTTTTGGAGAAAGGTAATACTGTTCACTCACTGTAGTTAAAAGTATCTACTGGTGTGGATCACAGCAGTACATGGTAGTCTGACCATACCTGTCAGTGAAATGGTCATCTCGTTTGGGAAAAAGGTTTTAGGTCATGTGTGGCTAGGGAGGAACTTACCAGGAGCCCAAGGATCAGCAGTAGAAGAATTGTTTTCTTTTGCTTTGTTTTCCTTTTAAGAAAGTACTCTGAAAATATATGAAAGGATGAATATTGCTACACATCAAAAGATTATGTTCGTAGCTCAGGCTTACAGGGAGACACCAACCAGTGCTTATCACAAAGGCTAATGTCATGTTTCTAGTATAGCAAACCAATAGCTTTCCTTGACTTATGTGTTAAAGCCACTATTAAATGAGATAAAGGTCTCTACTGCTATGCATCATTTGTGTTACCTAGAAATGGTCAAAGGAAGGACAATGAAGCAAGGTTAAGGATTTTATTCTGGCAATAGGATGATTGCTTGTGTTGGATAGATTGAGCACATTGCTGTGTTGGAAGGTACAACTTGTATGTGCTCAGTTCAGTGTGAATGTGGTTATAGTTGTTGAACACAATCTACCTGTAAGATTAATGTGCTCATTCGTTGGCCTCATCAAGTTTTGTAGGAATATAGGTGCTTTTCAGTCATCTCAAATAATATCAAGTGAGGTTCAGGAGACAGGTGGTTTTTGAAAAAAGCACATGTATTTTGATCTTGTATTGGTAAGAGTCATTGGACAAGTGCTAGGTTTAGGTATGTTTTAGGACTGAGATTGGGAGATACTGAATAGGAGGAATGTACATTATAGATATACTTGCTGGGAATACTTCTTGGTTACTTTTTATTAAGCCTGGGTTTCTGTATTCTTAATCATTTTCCAAGGACAGAGCTGAAGTCAGGCATTGGCATGGACTATGATAACAGAGCAGCAGTTTCTGGAAGGAGTTGGTGGAGGTATTCAAGGCCACGTTGGATAAGGATTTGAGCAACTTCATCTAATGGGAGGTACCCCTGCCCTGGGCAGAGGATTTGGAATGAGGTGATCTCTAAGCTCTCAAACCCAAACTCAACTCCATGATTGAGCGGTATCACAGAAGCTTATTATTAGCATCTCATGAGCTAATTCCTTCTTGTAACTCTGAGTTAATTTTATGTGTGAAATTTCTCGGTGAGTGTTTTCTTATCTGCAGGTAAAAAATGCTCCTTATCCTGTGTTGGTTTTTTTCACTTTTTACTATAGCTTTAATCTTCATGTATTTCTTACAGGAGTGTTTTGGATGGAATTTTTATTTCATTCAAAAATTTTGACATTTATACCCCAATTTAAAATAAACCCATATATATTTATATGTATGTTAGTATATAAATATATGTTTGTACATACAATACATGTCTTTTTTTTAAAAAAAAAAAAGAAGAAAACATTCCTTTCCCATTTCTTAAATTCCTAAAAAAGAGATGGGACTCTGCAAGAAAAAGAAATTTATAAAAAGTGTACCAAATATGAACATCCAAAAGCTTTCCAGAAACACTCATCAAAGTGGGAAAGGGTTTAAATCTGGGAATTTATAACTTTTTGATAGCAAGAGTGCTTCCAGTTGTGGATTATCAGTATTGAAAAACTCCTGACCCAATCAAGACTGTTTAGAAATAGGGGAAAAAGGGAAAAAGACTTTTTAACTTCACTCTTTTCAGGTATCTGATAGCCTCCTCAGACGTTTCTACACATGCATTCCTTTTAAGTAATTTCTCTGCTTTGCCAGTTTGATGTTATGATATTAGTTGAGAGTAAGGTTGACAGTTTTCTCTTACCTATTCAATTCTTTGATGCTTAATTAATACACATGTTCCTCTATTACTGTTGTTTTATGTTTCTCAAAATTCAATGGTAACTTTTCAAAGATCATATTATTTGAGAAAGAGAAAAGATTATTTTCTACGTACCTCTTCAGGTCCTTAAAAATTTTCAACTGCTTCTAGGACTATGATGCAACCACCTCTGAGTCAGGATATGGGACAATGAACTTGAATACCACCTTGTATTAGTACACCTTGTTGTATACAAGAGGAGTTTTTCATCATACGGACTCTGCCTAAAATAAAGGAAGACCAAGTCCAGAGACAAAGATTGGTGACTCTATAATTCAAAATATATGTAAGTAATGACATCTTTATTTTACTTTGTTCCAAGTCTACTTCCGTAAGCCACTGTCAGTGGAAGACATACAACTTTTTATTACCTTTGGAAGTTTGATTTGTTGCACTATGAAGATAAAAAAGAAAAAGAGTTGATGATAAGCAGAAACAGAACCCCTTGTCATAAATCTGACCCTTTAATTCTGTACTAATCTGACACATAGGTTAAGTGAATGAATGTGCATTTTGTCCCAATTCAACTCTGTTGCATCTAGTGAAGAAGTGCCCTGTGACTTCTACAATTCTCACCTAGTGTTATTCATCATCCTTTCTTCTTTCAAAGCTAGTCTTAAAATAATCTGGGAGGTATCTATGCAGTTTCCAGAGGTTTTGATATCATTAACAACAAGTAGAAGACCCCAGAAAGAAGTAGTATGAAAAGTAATCTTTACATAGTGCATAACTTTCAGTTGAATCTATTAATTACAGTTGTTAGCAGAGCATTTATTTATGGCTTTCACAAAAGAGAACAAAGAAGGTAAGAAAAGAATCTATATATAGTATTCACAACACCAAAATAAAATCTGTCCACCCACAAGTAAATTACAATGTCTGTTACTCAAGCCTTGCAAAATTAAAATTCTTTCATGGTTACTGGTGACATGTAAGAAATTATCTACAAATATCATAAAATATTTTATTGATTTTCAAAGGAAGAGTAGCTTGGCATGACAAAGATATAGATCTAGTTTTTAGGTTACCTTCTGGCATTCAGGCACCAAGAGATAAGCTTGATGAAAGTATCTAATAAACTAATATTAAATTATAGCTGCCTATGCAACATCTGCTTTGTAACTGCCCTGCAAGCAAATGTTCTTCATCCTACACAGTCACTATATAGTATTGCACATGCTTACTTCTCGTTAGAGTGCAAACTCAATCTTCTCACCTAACACAACAGTTTGGTTCATTACAATAAATTATTACAATACAGGTTGTATTTGATAACCTACATATAATGATCAGATGTGAAATCCAGTGAAAGTATTAGGGACCTCTGATTTGTCTCAGTAGTCTTTGGGTCACGGTGAATACAGTTTGCACGCACAGCTTCTAGTGGGTCTGTATACAAAGACAAACAAGCCAAAACTAAACAATATCTCAGATACTGATCGTTGTCTGTAAGTATCCATTTCTAATTTGCAAAGAAAGATGTTGTTTTATATTTTGCTCATTAGCTCCTGTTAAGGAACAGGGTGTTATTGCTAGCCTTTAAATTAGGATAACAGATGATGTTGCTTTCCTTAGTGCCTTTAAATATCACAGTCAGTTACATCAGCACTCACAGAGTCTTTGAAATTCATGTCCCAAGAAATACCCTTTCTAATAAACCTGTTCAAATGGATATAGAAGGGAAGAATGGTATGTGTTTGTGTTGGAGGCAAAATTTTATATTGGCAATAACTGCTTGTAAAAATAAACCCTGTTTATAAAAATCATTCTTCAGTTGATTATAAACCTTTTGATGATTGTAATACTGGTTTGGTTACGAGATGTCTCAATACAACACCAGACCTATGAAAGCTGTTTCTGATATTTGCTTAAAACCCCCCAAAATTAATAGATGCTTGAGGCGTATCTTGTCTAAAAAAGAACTCAGGCTCAGTCCAGGGACCTTATCCAAACTGGAGAGGCTCCATAGAGAACAGTGTGGCAACTGCATGAGAAACAGACATTACAGTCATGTTTCTTTAAAGGAAAATCACTTGAACATGGTTCTCTAAGTGAGTTCAATTACTCCTGAGGAACCACAATTTACGTGCACCATCAGCACAGCCAATTCTTCAGACACAATCCAGTAGCCTGTTCTTATGGCTTTCATAACATCCATGGTCTCTGTCTACCTTCAAAGGCAGACAGGTATGAAAAAACTCATCTGCCTAAATGTCAGGCTTAAGCTGCAGCTTTGCTTGTGCTATTGTAAAAAATAAATAAGTAAGTAAAATAAGTACTTAAGTAAGTAAATAAATAAATAAATTTAATGTTGTTTGTGGTGTTTTAGAATAGGACACTGTAATAGTAATAAAAAGATAATTTCTAAAGCTACCCCAAGGTGCAGAAAAATGAGGACAAATGGAAAGGAAGAAAGAAGACTTCATTTCAAACATCACTGAACAGTTTAAAGATATTTTTTATTATTTTTAAACCTGATACTAATTGGACTCTACATGACAACCAGTTTTCCCTCACAAAGAGTTGTATCTCATGCATTTTCTGTTTCTGAAATTAATCTTCTGTACGTGTCTTGTTGGTTATCTTGCTAAACTGTCATTTGTGTATTCTGCTTCTCTTTCCATGATGAAAGTCAGAGAAGTTAGTTGTATGAGTGTGCTGATTCCTTACTTTCCTTTGTTTCCTCCTGGATTTCCAGAGTATAAATAAAAGGAAAATCTGTAACTAACATAAATGCTGCAAATTACTATGTTACAGTATTTGTAAGTAGAAAGTACTTCAGAATACATCAGCAGAGAGTATGTAACATGTTGAATGAGAACTCCTAATTTAGTAGAATACATTGCCCTACTTGAAGGACTAGCTGTGGACAATGAAGAGCAATTTGAAGTCACTGACTGGCTTCAGGCAAGAAGAAACAGATGGACAAAATTTATCTTAATGGGGATTTAATGAGTTTTTCTTTTTTTGTGTATTAAATGGAGAAGGATGTTAATATCAATTTACACTGCATTTCTCAGTAAGTGCTCTTTGGTATTTTCACTTCCGGAAAGCAATTGCTGTGTGCAATTTCATAGTCATTTGGACAGTAATGTAGCAGCAAAATCATTAACATGAGTCATTTAATATTAACCAGAGCAGAAAACCAAAAAAAATTTACAAAAACAACCAAACACCAAAACCCAAAATCAACCATCAAAAATCCCAAGTGGATCTACATGGACATTTTTAGGATTATCCTGGTAAAATTCTTAATATGTTCATGTTAACATGAATGTCATGCGTTTTAAGTAGAGGAAAAACACAGTCTAGAAGTGGGTAACATTGTTCTGAGGCTTCAAGGAGGAAATTTAAAGTAAATGGGTAATATTGTTCTGCTAAGGTTCAATGTTGTACATGAGATGATTCAGCACTCACTTCAGCACATCAGTGCTTGAGTGTCTCCCCAGGGTTCTCTTAATACCATTTTGTTGTTAGAAATAAGGCTCTAGTCTTTGAATTTTATGAGTCTTGTGTGAATTCTCAGCAGTCATGGAATTAGTTCTGCTTCCTGGGTTCAGTGGAACTGCAATACTGTAGCAGCTGAGGGTATGATCCTAAGTATATTGTAAAAAAGTTTAATGTCAGCTTGTTTTGGAACTGTCACCTAGAACTCTTAAGTCTTGACGCTATTTCTAGCCATTTGTTAGTAGTCAAAGCACATGACTGACATGAGGAGTTGACATGAAAGGGGGAGAAGTGAAAGATAGGTACTGGATGTTTTGTTGGAAATGCTGATTTGTGAAAATGTATTTTAAAGTAGTTTAATTGTTTTTTTTTCTTTTTTTCACTACAGAGTGTAAATAATGATTAATTGTACACTGTCATATACCTCTTTTATAATTACTTGGGATGGTAGACCTATGTGCGGAATAGAAAAGTTGAAATTATTGATAAACCCCTCAGAAATTGTTGCACTCTGTCTCCAGTGATATTCAATCTGGTTGAAAGTCAGGTATCATGCAAAGATACAGCACGTAAGTCTTCCCAATACTTCCAGGCATTCATAAAACTGAAAATAGGATCAGTAATATGAAGATCAAAGCTGGGAACGCATAGCTTCTCTAGACCTGAGGCCACATCTAAAAATGAGTCTCCATGGAGGCTGCTGGGGCGAGTGGAAGGAGCGAATGTGCAGAGTGTTTAAAATAAACAAAAAGGGATTGTTTTCTCACACAATGTATAGCAACACAGTAAAATGACTTGCTGCTGGGTGTTGAGCAGGTTGGATGCTTCTATGGGTTAGTGTGTGAGTTAAAAACATGGCCAGGAAGGTTCGTGGAAGAAAAATCCTTCGAGGGCTATGGAAGTACACAACCTATCATTCAAAGGCGGCTACAGGCTTACGCTGCACTGTTGAAGTTACACTGCTTCCCTCACTGTGATGCTATTCTTATGTACTCAGTGTATGAATGGCCAGAGAGAAGATAGCTGGCTAGACAGTGCTTTAGTTCTGACATTATCATGGCAGTGAAGATGCTCTAAAATTGTTCTTGCACTGATACAGGTACAGAATTGTTTCCAAATTTCTAGTGGTCATTTAGAACATCTAAATTTTGTGCTGTGCTTCTTAGCCTGAGTTTCACTGATGAGTGTTTCCAACCCATCGTATAGCATGGGTGCTACCAAAAATATCTCAGATATTCCATTCTCATATGTATAAGCAGTTACCAAACAGAAATTCACATGAGAAACAGAATTTTTTTACAAAGCAAATTTCATAACACCTACAACTACATCAAATGTTTTCTTGCAACTGATATTAAATTTTTCAGCCTGGATCTTTCTGAAGACACAATAGTTTCTAGAGCATAAACCAGAAAACACATTAAAAGATTAAGATTAATGCATACTTCTATACACCTCTCAGCATCAAAATGTAAGTAAGAACCACCACAAAAAAAAAAAAAAAAAAAAAAAAGGTTCATCTAGTTCATCTGATAACATCAGGCTGAAACTTTATCTCCCCTAATAGATTTTGGTCTTAGTTTACAATGATGAAGAAATCTCTAAGTAGACACTGATGTTTGACCATTGAAAATAACTGAAAATGACATCACAATATTTTGAAATGCTTTCAAACCCCAGTGGGGAATTAATGTATTTACAGCACTCTGAAATTACATTTCAAGTACAAAAGCTGCAGCTTACTCCAAAGAAATTCCTAAGATGCTGAATGGCAATTTCATCCAGCTGGAAAACACTATTAGAGGAAAGTGAGTGTTTTTCAGTGACCTTGAAGTCAAGCATATCGTTCATATTCTTAAAGATATAAGTAATTTTTTTCAATAAAATTGCAAATAAAATATATTAACTTCATAATCTGGCTCCTTGCTCCTTTGATTTGAACTTGATTAACTATGCATATTGGAAAACTACAGCAGTCTCATTAGAGGTGTGAAAGAACACATACATAAGGAGAGAAAACTCTGCAGAGTATGTGCTCTAGTGTAAATCCGCATGACTGATCATGTTAATGCTATGGGCATATACAGATGAGAATTTTGCTCTATGAATCTTTAGATTTAAGATAAAATGTCTTACTTGAAAATATAATTGTTTACTAGAGGCACAGGTACATAACTTTCCAAAATCTGGGATAATGTTTAGATAAAGAAATTCAACTATATATATGATAGAAGTTCTCGAAGCAAAATCCTGCCAGAAACTACTTAAGAATATTTAATAAAAAAATTAGCTTTCAGTCACATCTGAAGCATTACAGGAATATTGATGTGACCTGTATTGAATATAATATGCGTAAATTCAGATGTAGAACTGTATACTCAAATATAAAGATTTAATAAATTTCAATAAGTTAGAGGAAGAATAAAGATTATTTTTCTAAACAAATACAGTCTTGTTTTAGAATTTTAGAAAAATTATTTTGGACTGTTCCTAGTTAGAATAATATTGCATTAGATTAAAAAAAGGCTAATTTTCAGACAGTGTGGTTTAAAGTGGTTTTAGTATCTTACATGGTATTAAATCACATAAAACCAATAAACATATATTTCAAAATTATACTACATTGTGTGTTCAACTGGATGGCACTTGGGTAGCTCCCCACTTCTGAAGAACTTTTTAGGCATCTGGTTGTGTTTTCACAGACAGAAACTAATGTCTCAAAATGTGATCAGAAATGACTTGGCAAGGATCACACAGTCAGACCAGTGGTAGTGGATCAGGACCATGGAACCAACCCAGAGATAATCCAAAGATCTTTCTTTACATTCATTAATAAATGCAAAATGAACTGAGACTTATATTGCACTACAAAATGTTCAAAGATGTATATACTTTCTAAAACTATTTTTTAAAAAATATTTTTTTATAACAGCCACAAAAATTTGGTTTGGTTTTTGGTTTTTTTTTTTTTTCCAAAAAATCTACTTAAAAAGTCTAAATGGTATTTTGTGGTTTTCATACTTTTCTGGCAAGAAGCAGTGTTACAGGAACTGCTTAATTTGATTAGAATACCATCTCCTCTTGGTTTTTTTACTTCAACTAATGCATTTAAATGCTCTGTATCAACTAGAAAAAAGTGTGAGACAGCACTTAAATAACTTCTTAAACTTGCCTTTTCATTTGTGTAACAGTAAAACAATCAAATCCTTAGTTTGGGATTTAAATCCTCACATGTCTAGTCAAAAAATTGAGATACTATTTTTATTCTGAATGTTTGGATACAGCTTAAGTACCCTTACACTGTAAGTGTGCTTATGCCACACTAGCATATTCCCATACATCTTTCATTCAACCCTATTTTTTCTACATGTTTTTTACTCATTGAAGGAGCCTTGCTAGCTGAGCTGACAGAATTCTTACACAGAAGTAACTGGCATCCAAAAATTGTCCATCCAGACCGACAAGAGCACAGGAGTGGTCAGCAAACAGGAATGTTTTTTCTGTGGCTGACTTTCTCATCTGTTACAAGATCAGCTTCCTGACTGCAGAAAGGAGCAAATCCTCCCATACCGGAATGGTACCCTCTATCAGAATGGTGTTCAAAGACAATTACCAATTTTACTGGGTAGAATTTCATAAAAGCGTCTGGCAATTACTTTGGTAATGGCTAATAATAAGCAGGAGCTACCATGGCAGTGCTTAAGCTCTGCTTCTTGCTTTACAGTGCTGCAGAGACAAGGTTCATATTCTTTTTCCTTCTTCTTTTGTTGTCTGGTTAAATGATGCATGACTGGGATCAAAATCACTCATAAGTTTAGAAATTCTGCATAGTAGCATCTTAGAAATAGGCTGAAAGTCCAGAAGCAGCTTTTCCTCTGGATTCATTTTCTCTTCAAAGACTTTAACAATAATTGCCAGCACTTTCCTTTGTTGTAATTCCTTCTACAGATATCAAAACACTTCCAGAAGAACTTAGCGTCATTTTTCCCACTTTGCACATCTGAGGCATAACAGTATCAGACTTGAAAGTGAAAGGACAGGATGGATGATTTGCAAACTTGTCTGTTAAAATGGTTGTGAAGACAGTTTATCCTATGTTACACAGCTGTTTATTTCTCTGTCTGTCCACGGGCCTGGCTTACAACACGTGGATCCATAAATGACTGCAAATGGAGCAGGTTGAATCTGGTGTCTGAAAGATAGTAGCATGTTTTCTCACATTCAGTTTTCTTCCTCCTGACCCGCAACTGGAATAAGGTATTTTATTTCAAAATATGTGGCAGCATTGTAACAGGTCCAACTTCAGATGCTTCATCAAAATCCTGCTTCCCATTGTCATTGATACTGATGTGGTCAACTTTAAGGAGAATTTCAGAATTATCTAATTTTGTTTTCATCTAGCTGCTCTTTTTCCACAGGGAAGCTGACTATAATAACACGGTTGAGGATTCTGGAGTTTTCTCTCTAGCTGACCAGCACAGACAGATATTGCCAGGAGAGTTTTCTTGTCAAGGTTCAGCATTGCTCAGCATTTGTTATGCCGTTATGTTAGCATTAAGCTGTCTACAGCAGTTAAACGAGAGTTGTTACTAGTGCCAGCAAGACTGTGATCTTCATGGTCCAGAGCCCAAGACTTGAAGATATGGATGACAGCTGGGATCCCAGGAGACAGTGACACTGCAAAATTCAGTGAATTATTGGTCTCCTCACTTACTCTAGACCTGAGTTTTGCAGACAGTCACAGGAAAAATATAGAAGGAGATTCCATCACTAGTTAGACTTTAAGTAACCACTTTGATACTAGTTCTGTAGATAGCTGGAAAGCTAGCAGATACCTGGGAATTGATTTAAAAACTGTCTCACCTGTGGTCACTGAAAGAAAGAACACAGCCTTTGGATGCTTTAATAGAGAAATTCTGGGGATTTTTCACTGAACTTGCAATAATCTCACAACCGTCAGCAAATACAAAAATTAGGGAAGCTCACAGATGACGGTTTAAATTTGGATCTCATCGCTTTGATAATGGCCTCCCTGCTTTTTAGCTTTAGACTTCTAAGGCCAAGGCCAGCATTGTTGTGAACAGAGAAAATGGAAGTCAACAGCCTTAGTGATTTCATTTCTAACAAGTAATTCCTCAGCCACAGGACCACATCCCATTGTTTGACTTTCGATGTCACCCATTATTTGACTTTCTTTGTCATCGTGAAAGAAGAGGATGAGACTGCACAGTTAACAGTTCAGCTTGCAGAGGATAAGACCTGCTTAACTGACAGTGGTGTCAAATTTGTAAGTCCAGTAGTTAAAGTTACAGTGAGGTAATGCTGCTACTCACATTCTTGCCTATCTGTGAACTGTATGTGACTAGCTCTGCAAGTGAGCAACTAGTTCTCATGCATCACTTTGCCTAGGTCAAGAAAGCTTAGGGAAAGATGCATAATACAATACTAGTCATAGCTAAATGAAAAATCTACAGGGGTTTTCATAAAGAGGATGGTTGTTTTTCTGTTGCTGAAGCACTTTTTCTTTTTCTCAGATTTGAAAGAAGGGTAAGAAGCTGTAATTCTGTCCTGGATTTCACCATTTTGGTACACATTCTGCCACTCCTAGGGGCTGTATATGCTCAGAGTTGTTTCAGAGCTTTGCTGACTTCCTCATATTTGGACAAAAAAAGCCAGTTATCTGTCCTGTCTCACAAAGGGCATACCTCAAACAGTGACTGAACGTAGCCAAAAATAGTAGTGCTGTGACAACAAAGGTATTGATCTCATTAGCCTTAATTTTGCATTTAATAGATATACTGATGTAGTCAACCCAAGAATTCTTTTGTTCTAAGTTTATTACTTTCCTTTTTTTTCAGTAGAACTAAAGAGGTAAGTATGACCTCTAAAGTGAGTGTATTTGATTCCCTGAATATTTGAACCCACTGGTGGCTATACTGAAATGGTTGATTTCAAATTCGTACAAGGTAGATGTGCTGCTCAACCTGTGCTGCTCAGAGGGCATATGTTATTATGTCTACGTGTGTGTTACACAGGTAGTCTGTGACAGACAAGCAGACCGTGATGAGCCAGCCAATACCTGAGTTATTTTGTCTACTTCTTTACAGACACAAAAGGGTGTGATGTTTCTAAATTAGACTCATCCATTTGCTATGAAACATTGTGGTAACAAGACCTCTGCTTCATTATTTTCTGACACTTATATTACCAGCTGAATAGTTGAGCAGGTGTAAGAGTGCAGGGAAGAGAACATGGCAGTCAGAAAACTCAGAGGGACCAATTAACTACTAAAAGTTGTGTGGTACGTCTGGACAGTGTCCCTCAGACACTGTGGTTCAAAACACTTCTGATTTTAACAGCTGCAAATATTTTCCCAACTGAAATATAAAGGGTGGAAATGCAAGAAGGATCAACAATTAATACCATTATTTTTGTATCATCACTGCTTTGAAGAAAATATCTTCTGTCTGAAAAAAGCTTAAAGAAGCCTGAGGGGGCATGGGGAAGAGAGATTGAGACAAAAAGGTGTTATCAGTGAATCTGAAAACACTCTTTTTGAAAGCATTTTAGTTGGTATAATCAACTAAAAGGCCAGCACAGGGCCAACAAATTGATAAACTGCAATGGCTCTTACAGAGTACTGAGCTGAAATGTGTGAACTCCTGATATGCTCCACAATGACAAAAGTTTGTCAATAAAGTTTTATTTATGGCTATAAACTACATACAGAAATACACAGGATGCATTGCAAGTCCTTCTGAGGCCACAGAAGCCACCAGCTGCTTTGAAACTACCAAGTGATTCCTAATTAGGGAGTAAAATCTAGGCACCTCTTATTCCAAAGTTGAAACTCATATGCAGGTGATAATATGTGGATTAAAACCATTTCCACACTGGCATGTGGTTAAAGGAGCTGATACTAATTTATGAAAACATGCTGTGTCGCATAGTGCTTTTTTAAGCTCCAGAGTAACCTTTTATTTCCTTCTGATTTTGACTGGATGTCATTTCTAGAGCTGAAATGATTTTTGACCATGTTTATGTAACTGTTGACAGAAAAAGGGAAAGGGAAGTCAATTAGGTTTCTATTCAATCTCTCTCTATTCTTGTGTTTCTGTGCAGTAGGTGTGAAATATATTCCACCTTTGGGTGTCTTGATTCGAAGGAGTAACAGCACAATAATCTAATTAACTTTATCTCACAATGGTTGCAGCTTTCCAGCTGTGTACAAATTCCCTGGTAAGTAGAAGTCTTGCGATTGTATAAAACAACCAGTGCAGATTGAAATACGGAACTTGCTTTTGCATCAAACTCTTCATATTCTCATAATGTAAGTAAATATTTATTATCAAAGCATAAGTATGAAAGAAACACTGATTACATTCCTGTTTTTAAAGTAGCATGCAATTTTTTTAATGTAGGTTAGAAGTACTTTGGATATTTATTTTTTCTAGCCACAATGTATTTCCTTGGCAGCAGTAATGTCTATAATTTTCTTTCTTATTCTTTCTGTAAATCTGTAATAGAAGTTACTTTTACAATAGAATGATTTCAGCTGTGACATAGAATTACTAAAAGAGATCAAGAATTTGTACATTGAAGGACATTTAAAAAAAGAGAAGAAAAATAAAATACCTAGATTAAAGGTAAATCTATTAAGAGCAACATAAGAATGCTTGAAACCAAAACAAAACCCAGACAAAGGAAAAGGTGATGGGAAAGGAAGAGTAGATTAGAGGAGACTCTGGCAGAAAATGAGTGGTGTGCCAGTGATATGGAATCTGTAAGGACAACATTGTCTTTATCATTCAGCAGCTAATCTTCTATTTCCACACTATGTGGGGCAGCTGTGGTAGTGTGTACCCTCTTGAAACATTGACAGTTTACTCTGTTACATGGTTATTAAGTCTATTGCACTGTCAAGCAATGGCAGTGCAGATGGATTTAAGCAAACATGCCTTACACATGTATCGGAATATTTTTGTATACTCAAAACATTTAAGTCATATTTAGCCCAACAAAAAGATGCAACCATTAAAGAGACAGTGTTTCACTTATTTTTTTTTCTGTAGAAAATCCCATTTTGATTTTTTATCTTTGGATTTTGGCCCTTCCTTAATTTAGGGGCATAGCAGATTCTTGATTGCAGGTTCTTAATTGCAATCCTGAATGCAGGATTATTATGGGATCTCAGTGGAGCAGATGGGCATACATTCATCTGCACAAACCTCATTTAGACTGATAGTGAAAAAAAAAGGGGAGACACACAGTGTCTCTAATGAATATGCTGAAAATAGTTTTTAAGATGAAGAAGAACCAGTTCATCTCTTTGAATTATTCAGTGGAGGCCTCAACCACAAAAGCACCACCACAACAAAAAAAAGGTCGGATTAAAAAAAAAAAACGTTTTGTAGTTTCCTGTTTGATATATGAAAATTGTCTGAAAGAGAAAATTGCTTGGAAGTAACGCCATACTGACAATCCATAGAGGGAGAAATTGAAATACAGAAATGCAAGCAATAATTCTAAAATATCTTTTAAAATAATATACTTTACATGACCGAACATGCTGCATGTGAATTTCTTTCAAGCACACGCGCATAAAACTGGCAGTGAGTATTATAAAATACCCTATGCATATATTTATATCTTCCTTTTGTCTTGCATTGCTTAAATGATCTTTCTCTGTAAGTAAAAAGATGATGGCACATTCATTGTATTTCTGAACAGATTTAACAGTCAAGGATATTTGCTTAAGAAACTTAATTAAAAATATGATAAATTTAACATTTTCTGTCATGCTTTTTGGAACTGCTGTAACATTAGGATTGTGTAGAAGTTTAAATGTTTCTCAGTCAAAAGTACAATAATAACGTGGACTTGCACATTCTTTAGACAATGTTGGTTTGCTTTACTTTTCTTCTCATAGAATCATAGAACAACCAGGTTGGAAGAGACCCATCGGATCATCAAGTCCAACAGTTCCTATCAAACACTAAACCATGTCCCTCAGGACCTCATCTACCCTTGCCTTAAACACCTCCAGGGAAGTTGAATCAACCACCTCCCTTGGCAGCCTATTCCAATGCCCAATGACTCTTTCTGGGAAAAACCTGCTCCTAATCTCTAGCCTAAATCTCCCCTGGTGGAGCTTGAGGCCATTCCCTCTTGTCCTGTCCCCTGTACCTGGGAGAAGAGGCCAGCCCCCTCCTCTCTACAACCTCCCTTCAGGTAGTTGTAGAGAGTAATGAGGTGTCCTCTCAGCCTCTTCTTCTCCAAGCTAAACAACACCAGCTTTCTCAGCCACTCCTCATAGCTCCTGTTCTCCAGCCCCTTCACTAGCTTCGTGGTTCTTCTCTGGACTCACTCCAGAGCCTCAACATCCTTCCTGTGGTGAGGGGCCCAGAACTGAACACAGGATTCACGGAGTGGCCTCACCAGTACAGAGTACAGAGGGAGAATCACCTCCCTGGACCTTCTGGTCATGCTGTTTCTGATACAAGCCAGGATGCCATTGGCCTTCTTGGCCACCTGGGCACAAATGAACCTAGGCACATGAACAAACTACTCTAATTTAAGTCAAAATTAGATGGTATGGCTTAAAAACATATAACTAGTTAATTAGCATAAGAAAGGTGTGGATGATTACATGGTATTAAAAGTAGGACTCCCTGTTGAGTTAAATTAATGTTGAATATGTTTTGTGTTAAACTGTTTACCGGTGTTGCTGGTGCCTCTATCAAGAGGCGGCTCATGGAGACAGGCTGAGGCAAATTTGTAGCATGCACCAACAGCCAGTTACGCTAAGTGCTTACTAACACTTCTGTTAGCATTGTTTCATCTTTTCTAGTGAGTTTGTAAAGAAATGTTGTTTTCTCAAAGTGATTTACTTCATCCTGGAATGAACTAAACTGCTGCTAAACAACCCTTGTTCTCTCATCTATATTCTCCCAACGTTTGTTCTCCAGCCCCTTCACCATCTTTGCTGCCCTTCTCTGGGCACGGTGCAAGCACTTCAGCATCTTTCTTGTTGTGAGGGGCATAAAACTGAACACAGGGTTCAAGGTGTTACCTTACCAACGCAGAGTACAGGGACACAAATTCTTCCCTGGTCCTGCTGACCACACTGTTTCTGATAGAAGCCAAGGTGCCATTGGCCTTCTTGGCCACATGAGCACAATGCTGGCTCATATTCTGCCTGTTGCAGCCCAACACCCCCAGGTCCTCTGCTGACCTACTGTTGTCAAATAGCTTAGCAATTTCACAGGAGAACCCTTTCAGAGTGACAGTATAAAACCAGTTGTTGTATTACATCATCACTGTATTCGAATGCATTGCTTTAATCCAGTTATTTGGCGTTGGTTTTAAAGCAGTTGGAGCAATAATCTACAACTATGAGAGATCAAGTTGGGGAAAACAAATAAATAAATCTTTTTTTTCCCCTATGAGATTTAAAAGACTAGGTGTTTACCATCTTGAGTAGAATTGTGTTTTCAGATGTTTTCTGTCTTCTCTCTAATACTGACTTAAAATTGATACTTAACAGGAAAGAGAGCTATGTTTTGTACGAAGTGTTCTGCAGCTCAAAGATAAAAAATATCAAGTCTTATATATTTCTCCTCAACTGCTAGTTGTTTGCCTGAGGCTTCAGGATCACTGAAATCAGTGACATTATGAGGCACTTTATGCAGGCTGTTCATCTACAAATGGAATGGAGGTGATACATAAAAAACCCCACAGGCTTATGCTGAATACTGTGAAGAAAATCAAAGGATAAGACAAAAAACCTGAATTGTAGTAGGGAAAGAGTTAATATATTGAAAAATAAGGAATCAATTCTTATGATCTTTTTAAATTTCTTTTACTACTAGTATATTTACACAGTCTAAACTGTGGGTTTGTATTTCTTTACATGGGAAAATTTATAAAGTTTTTCACAGAAAACTATTAGTAAAAGAAATATATTTTGCAGAGGTAATAACTAAGCTGCCAAATACAGTTTTTTTCCTTGCAAGTGATTTATTTGTTTTATTTTGACACAAGTGCATTATAATTTCCCTTTCTTCAAATGATGTCATATATGATCAAGTATCTTTGCAGATGCAGGTTCTATATCTTTTCCTAGGGGGTAGATTATATTTTGCCTTTAGGGATTTTTTTTGACAAATATTTCAGAAAGCTGTCACTTGTAACATTCTAACATAGCAACCAACAGGTGCATAATAACTCACTAAGTTATGTGTAGGACTGCAAAGCAAAACTTTCCACCTTTAAGATAAATCTCAGTAAATGTCACAGATGCAAAATAGTTGCAGCAGGTGGCAAATTGCTGCAGCATTACCACCCCAGGGTGCAGTGAAGATGAATGTAGCCCTCTGCTTTTTCCAGGAGTTCAATATTATGAAATCACCCAAGTAAGACATTTGTACTAAAAAATAAGGCTGCTAAAAGTGTCTCTAAACCTCTTTGCATGAGCTACCTAATGGTTAAAAATGATCTGTCTAATAGCTGTACTCAACACATAACTGCACATAAGGAAGGACACCTTTATTTTCAACGGGAGATAGTGTGTTTGCTGCTGTTTAGCCTATGAAGAAACCCATTGTTATGGCTTGTTAAACTATTTTCACCAGATCATGGGTACCTCTAGGCTTGGTTTATTAACATCTCAGAGTTGAGCCATTACCTCAAGTGACTGTCAAAAGTTCCCACAAAATAATCAGATATTTATATACATTATACAATAGGTGTTTTTTCTTTGAGAAGTTCTTCGTACACTCTTTATTTGAAAAGTTTCCATGGGTTTTTCCATGGGCTCTCAGTTTTGTATTGTTCATTATTCTTTTTTAAAATCCACCTTGATTATTCATCTCCACTGTCTCATTTCAGTTCTCCCTCAGAAGTGATGCTTCATGTTTCTCCACGAATGAAAAAAATCACTTATATTCTTTCTTGGGACACTTTTATTTATTCTTTAAAACCTTTAAACAAAACCTCAAGCAGTTCCACAAACTTGTTCCTATATTTAATATATACCTACACTCAAATTACTTTAACCTTTTGATTGCCGGTTATGATTAAATCTGATGCCAATTCTAAGTCTGACATTTCTTGCACAACCTGTTGGTTCAGCTGGACAGGACTTTAAACCAGCCATAGAAAAGGCTATGCATGATTGAACAGTACTCAGGGCTATGAGTACTGTATAAGCAGCATTCTTATAACTGCCTTAAAGGTGGCTTCCCCAATACCAGTTCTGATTACTCTTAACACAATATCCTATTTGTCACAATTCGCTAGCAACAATACCTAAGTTTTTGGGTTTGTTTCTTTTTTTTTTTTTTACTTATGGCTGCATTAGATCCTGTCAAAATATATATATTTTTTTTTTGTCACACTAGGAGACATAGTAAAGTGGAGAGGAAGAACTATTCTTCTGATGTGATGTTGTACTCTTGGTATATTTTGTTGTGAGACAATGTGTGGAAGGAAAAGCATGTCAATGTGTCAACCCTAATGGAACTGTGAAATGAGTTTTTGAAACTACAAGTCAAATTTATAACATTAGTTTACCTTTTTAAGCCTCTAATAAATATAAAAGCATAATACTTTATAAATTTTCATAAATTTAAAATTCAAATTAAAATTAGTCCACGAGGTTTATTTCAGTTTGGGGGTTGTTTTAATTACAATTTCTGCATGACAAAAGAATAGTGAGAAAAGATCCTTTTGCAAGAGCATGAAGATGATATCCAATTATTCTTCAATAAATTTACCTACTAGAATCTATATCTCAGTGAAGGAGTTGATTAACCAAAGTTTGACTTGTTCACAATAGATCATAGCCACATATAATCAAAACTTACATGACTCATACATCTACAGATCTCCAAAGGATGGCTGCAACATGTTTTATGTTTGTGAGATAAAGAACTATTGCCACAGTGGGAAAGGTTTTAATAGTCTATTAGTAGGTCATGATGATGATCATGGCAAAGAATTATTTTTTCCACAGTCCAAGTTTTATTGATTCATAGACTCATAGAATTATTTATGTTGGAAAAGACCTTTAGGATGATCAAATCTGACCACAAACCTAACTCTTCCAAATACATCATTAAACCATGTCCCTAAATGACACATCTACATTTTTTTTAAATAAGTCCAGGGATAATGACTCAACAGCTTAGCTTGACAATCTGTTCCAATGCATCACAACATTTTTAGTGAAGAAATTTTTCCTAATATCCAATTGAAACATCCCGGGCACAACTTGAGGCTGTTTCTTCTTATCCGAAGGGGGAAGAAACCAGCACCCATATTGCTACAGTCTCCTTTCAGGTAGTTGTATAAAGCAATGTAGTCTTCCCTCAGCCTCTTTTTCTCCAGACTAAACAACCTCAGTTCCCTCAGCTACCTCTTAAAACAATTGTGCACTATACCCTTCACCAGCCTTATTGGTCTTCTTTGCACGTGCTCCAGCACCTCAATACATTTCTTGCAATGAGGGATCCACAGGGTTTGATATGTGGCCTCACCAGTACCAGGTACAGAGGTACAAACTCTTTCCTACTCCTGCTGGTCATATAATTTCTTATAGAAGCCATGATGCTGTTGTCCTTATTGGCCACCTGAGCACACCTGTGGCCCATATTCAGCCAGCTGTCGAGGAACATCCTTAGTTCCTGTTCCACTGGGCAGCTTTCCAGCCACACTTCCCTAATTCTGTACAATTGTATGGGCTTGTTTTTACTCAAGTGCTTTACAAATCACTTGGCCTTGCTGAATCTCATGCAGCTAGCCTTGGCCCATTGATCCATCCTGTCCAGATCCCTTTGCAGAGCCTTCCTTCCCTCATGCAGACCGCAATTCCAGCTTGTGTCACCTACAAGCATACTGAGGGTGCATGCAATGTCTTCATCTATGCCATTAACAAAGATATTAAACACAGCTGGCATCCACAGTAAGTCCTGGGGAACATTAACCTCTTTTAGAAGGGTCTGAGATTTCACTCAATACCTCTTCCAAGTAGTATTATATATTACCCGTTATGGTAAGGCAAGCAGAGAGAGAAGTTTAACCAAGAGTGATGGTAGCCACTGTCATAGTAAGATAGCCTATATTCCATTTGCAACCCAAAGCACCAAGAGCTGAGATTTGCAACTAGAGGAGCAGACATGGCTAGCGCTTTAGAAAACAAGTGTGACACTAAAGAAAGGACAAGTCAATCATTGCTTTGGGGTAGCTCAGTGAGAACTAGACCTGAAAAAATTCTAGGAAGCAAGCCTTTCCTGCAGCTGATAGCTGTAATATGTTTTGGAAAGATAATCTCTTGTGAACAGTGTTACTTACAGCCAGGGCCATCAGCTTCATTTATATCTCCTAGAACAAATTGAATACAGTTCACAGATAAGTTTTTGGTAAGCTGGTGGTGCTGCACTCTAAGACTTTCTTCCTTATCTATTTTAAAAAATTGTAGTTTACAGATGCATATTATGAGCTTTTCATTAAAAAAAAAAGAAAAGAAACAATGCTGTAGACTTTCATCCTATTTTGAATATATTAATAGTAATCAGAGCAAGACTCTCTGACACCTGAGACCATGTGCAGAGCTATTTTACATGACAGTATCATTAACCTTAACCCCTAAAACGGAATATGGCCTACACATTGTAGATCTTTTTCCAGAGATTATTAACTAAGTGCTGTTTTTATGAGTGTGCCAAGGGCGAAATTTCATTCCCAAACAAAGGAGTCATCATTGTCAGCAAAAGTTTTGCCATTGCACTTGAGGTCAGAAGTTAACATTTAAAGAAAATGGATCCACTAACCCGTTACCTAAGAAGTATTAAAAAAAAAAGAATTCTATTTTCATTCCATAAGAAAGCAGGAACTCTTTATTAACAACTATCAGTAGGAAAAATCATGTGTTTAAGTTCTTCAATCATATAAGCTCTGACTAAACACATTGACCTCTGTGAAACTGCACTCAGTGAAAAAGCAGGATGCTTTTTTAAGCTGATTTTAATTCACATTAGGGTAACACAGTAGGAACCCACCTCCATTTTGCAGTAATGACCCTGTCCTGCCTCTGAGCTGATTAGCAATACATTTCTATAATTCACATGCACTTTGAGACAAAAAAAAATATATATTTTCTTAATGATGCATGCAAACAGACAGAAGAAAAGAAAGAACTGAAAAATAAATTATCTGAGTGAAACATGGAGCCTTATAAAGAGTCAAAATATGATGTGCATTGGAGGCTAGAAATGCAGTCACAGCACGGTACCAGGTCTGTGTAGTGATAGAGCACATATGATGCATCATTAGATATACAAGTAGATGCATGTAGGGTAATTTTCCCATTTGCATTCAACTTAAGGCAGCTGTACAATCTGATTAAATTATGTAGAAAAAAACCTTGATATTTTCTGGTTTGTGTTTATTTTTTATGAACAATTTCATTGCTGTTTTGGGGAGGATCCATCAAGGTTTTAGCTGATGTGTGATAACCATAGTTCTATACTCAACATATTTAGACTTGATGTGTCAGCTATATTTTGTACTTAAAGGTGTTTTCTTTATGTTCCTTTTGATACAGTCAGTGATTAAACTAAGAAAATGGAGAACCAACTAACTGCAGATCAATAGTAGTACATTTTTCTGCCTACTCTTATGATAAAACACCACATTCTTCTGGCTGATACTAGTGTACAGGACACTTTTAAGGAGTAGTCTGTGCAAATAACCAAGTAAAAAAGAGGGTCAGGTTCAGGTCAGAGAGATCACTCAGAAATTACCATTTTGGGCAAAACAGGCTCAGCACAGGGAATTCAATCTAATTTCTTAACAATCAAGTTAGAGTAGGATAATAAGAAATGAAAAAAAAAATTAAAAATGCCCTACCCACACCCCTCCTTTCCTCCTGGGTGTAATTTTACTCCCAGGTTCTCTAGTTCCTTTCCTGCATTAGCAAAGGGGAATGGAGAATGGGGCTTGCAGTCAGTTCATCATACATTACCACTAGGACTCCTTCCTACTCAAAGAGAGGACTCCTCACACTCTTCCCCTGCTGCAGTGAGGAGTTCATTCCACAGGGGACAAACCCTCTACAAACTCCTCCAAACTGAGGTCTTCACTCAGGCAGCAGTTCTTCACAAACTGCTCCAGTGTGGGTTTCCCACGGCATCACAAATCTTGCCACAAAACCTTCTCCAATGTGTGCTGCTTTGTCTTCACAGGTTCACAGGTTCCTGCAATGACTCTGCTCCAGTACCAGCTTCCCACAAGGTCACAGCTTTCACTAGGCATCTTCTTGCTCTGTCCTGAGCTCCTCCATGGTCTGCAGGTGGATATTAATCCCTCATTAATCTCCACGGGCTATACATCAACCAACCACCTGTCTCACCATGGGCTTCCCCACAGCCTTCAGGGCAATCTCTGCTCTGTTTGTAGCACCTTCTCCTCCTTCTTCTTCACTGACCTTGGTGTCTGCAGACTTGTCTCTCACATATATTCTCAATCCTCTTCTCCAGATCCTGTCACTGTTGGGCAGGATTTTTCTTCCCTTCTTAAGTATATTATACCAGAGGTTCTACCACTGTTGTTGATGGGCTCAGCCTTGGCTAGCTGAGGTTCCAGCTGGCAATTGCTCTGTCAAACACAGAAAATTCTAGCAGCTTATCACATAAGTCACTCCTACTACCCCACTGCCCTCACTTATAACAACCTACCACTCAAACACAAGAGAGCATCGCTGTGAATTACAATCTAAGCACTAGAATCAGAAAGTCTGTCTTGCCAACTTCTAAATCACTTAAGAAAACCTAATCTGTCTTCTTATTTATTTCCTCTTCTATTCCCTATCCAGCTGGATCACACATATTAGAAGCAGTACAGCAAGTATCAGAAGTACTATAACAAGTATTTTATGTATTTTTATGATTTACATGTATTTAATGGCATCTACAAGTCTATACAGAGCACCTCCTGCAGCCCCTTCCAAGGTTAACTGATGATTCTATAAAAAACTATCATTTTGTTATTTCCTTGTTGTATTACATTTTATAACTCAGTTATGACTTTGTATGTTAGTATGTTAGCCACTGAACAGTGGCTCCAGAAATGAAATAAAACGTGCAGAATCCTTGAACTTCATATTTACCCGAGCTGTTTCTTATCTTTTGTTAAATATCATGATTAGCAGTATGAAGCACACTCTGAAACCCTCACAGACGTTGTAGAGTACTGGTTAGAGGAATGTGAGATTTCTGGAACACTATGAAATGTGAATATTCAATCACTGTCATACAGACCATATCTCAGTGCTCTCATGATACATACTGAATATTTGCATGTGATATGTAATGTTCTGTGATAAACCTGTTCATTATTCATTGTATTTGATGTTAAATTTTAAATAAAAGAAAACCTGTGGATACTAGATCTATAGTACTAGATCATCTTTATCTGCTCATATCTGGCTTGTAAATGTTATTTTACAGGATAATCTTAATAGTTTTTGATCTTTGTTGTGCAGTGGAATATCAAATATGCACTTCAAATGTGGAAAGAAATGCCCCTAATTTTAAATACTTCTCAAGATGCTCTTCTCATATGCTATACACAGGGGCGCTCTATGACTATGTATAAATGACACTTCTGAGTTCACAGCTGCATACTTGTTGCCTGCAATGTTTTTCTTATCATGAGTGACAGCAGTGTCCTAGATGACAACCCCTCTTCCAGTAAATTTCCATGACGTTGAACTGACCAGTGTGACAAAGTTAAATATGTACCCACAGACACACCCAAGCAAAAGCCCCTTCTTCCATCACTGATTCTCCAGACATAGTATAATTTATAGAAATACTGAGAATCTTGCACAAGAAGAAAAGAGGTGCACAGATGTTAAGTACTGGTATTTATGTGAATGTATGCATTGAAGTACTTAGTGTGCTATGGGAATGCAAATATATGAGACACGCAAGTATGTAGGGATGCTCAGTAAGCAAAACAAGTAGGTTGGTTTGTGGGCTAAGTAATTTGGCATGTCTATGTATGTGTGTGTGTGTCTGCAGTCATACAAATGCACTTTTTGAGATGAAATAATATTTCTTTTGATTGACCTTTGTCTTATTTAACATTTCTATTCATGTGTTTTCATTCATGCAATCCTTTCAAATAAATCCTAATGCAAAAATGTATTGTGCGCTTTCATTATATTATAAATATTTATTTCAGGGATATACAGTATACGTATGTACTTTTCTGTCAAAGTTATCTGCCTTACTAATACTGTTATTTACTTTGCAAATTTAGTTTATTTCCTTCTTCAATTGCTGGAAGAAATTTAATGATTTTTCCCCCCGAAGGAGAAGGTTTTAAATGCCTATTTATAAGCACTTCTAATCTGTCCATTAATCCAAGGAGTCAGCATTCTTGGATCCCAACAAACTTCAGGGATATTTGTGCCATGTTATTTTAATAAATGCAGGAGTTAAGGATCTCAGAGGGCATATACCTTCAAATGCTTGGGTTAGGACTGTAGACTATGGAGGTAGATGATGCATTAATCAAGTACATCAAGACAAAGGTTTATTGTCTTGGCCAATTCCGTTTAAAAGCGTCATTCAGGTGTCTGAAATACTACCCATTTCTGTGACAGTGGTGTGACCAGTTTCATGGCTGCAACTGGCAGCTCTTTACATTTTATACAATGTAGGTCCATACCATGTCTTTAAAGAGTAGAGGACACATCACCCGCTCATTTGGAGACTTGCCTCTATAGGAGGATCCCTGTAGAAAACTACTTTCATTAGTAACTTTTCTATGTTTGTTGTTCTTAGAAGTCCAAGCACCTACATGCCAAAAAATGACCTGGCAAGGAAGAAAACCAGGCTGGCTGAGTAGAGAGCTTCGAGTGGATCTCAGGAAAAAAAAGGGAAGTGTATGAGCTTTGGAAGAAGGAGGAAGCATCTCGGGAAGATTACAAGGATGAAGTGAGATCATGCAGAGAGAAAATCAGAAAGGCTAAAGCCCAAATAGAGCTTAAGTTAAGCAATTCTGTGAAAGATAATTAAAAAAGTATTTACAAATATACTGAAAACTAAAGGAGAGCCAAAGAGAACCTCTATCTTTTACTGGATGTAGGGGGAACAATAGTGACAAAGGCTGAGAATAACACTGAGATGCTTAATGCCTTCTTTGCCTTGTTTTTTTAACAGTAAGGTAAGACGTTCTCTGGGTACTTACATGGCTTCCTGAGCCAGAAGACATGGAGGGGGAATGGAACAAAGCTCCAATGATCCAAGAGAAGAGGTGAGAGACCTGCTCAGCCAATAAGACATTCACAAGTTTATGAGGCCAGATGGGATCCACTCAGGGGTATTAGGAGAGCTGGTAGAGGTGCTCACCAAAACCCTTTCCATTGTCAGCCGGAAGTCCTGGCTGACTGGGGACATTCCACTTGACTGGAGGCTGGCAGATGTTGCACCCATTTACAAGAAAGATTGGAGGAAGTGTCATGGAGCAGAGCATCTGTCCCAAAGCACACACAATATAACCAGGTGATCAGGCCCAGTCAACACAAGTTTATGAAAGGCAAGTACTGCCTAACTAACCTGATCTTCTTCTATGACAAAATTACCCCCTCAATGTACAAGGGAAAGGCTGTGAATATAATATACCTATGTACATTGCTCTCTATAACTGCTTAAAAGGAGGTTATAGAGAAAAGGGTAATAGCCTCTGCTCCTAAGTGACAGGGGATAGAACAAGAGGGAATGACCTCAAGCTCCACCAGGGGAGATTTAGGCTGGACATCAGGAAAAAAATTTTCACAGAAAGGGTCATTGGGCACTGGAACAAGCTGCCCAGGGAGGTGGTTGATTCACCTTCCCCAGAGGTGTTTAAAGCATGGGTGGACGAGGTGCTGAGGGGCATGGTTTAGAGTTCAATAGGAATAGTTGGACTCGATGATCCAGTGGGTCTCTTCCAACCTGGTTGTTCTATCATTCTATGATTCTACGTTTTAGTAAGGCCTTTGACACCATTTCTTACAGTATTTTCCTTGAGAAACTCATTACCAATGTCCTGGACAGGCATACCCTCCGCTGTGTGAAAAAACTATCTGGATGGCTAGGCCCAAAGAGTGGTCATAAGTGGAGTTAAATCCAGCTGGAGACCGTTCACAAGTGGTGTTCTCCAGGGATCATTTTTGGGTCCAGTTCTGTCCAATATCTTTATCAATGACATGGATGAATAGATTGAATGTACCCTTAATAAGTTCTGCAGTGACACAAAGCAGAATCATCTTGATGACAAGAAGACTCCATAGAGAGATCTGAACAGGCTGGACTTGTGGGTTGTGACCAGTAGTATGAGGTTGGTCAGCTATGCTGAGTCCTGCACTTGAGACAAAACAACCCCATGCTATGCTACAGGCTTGGGAAACAGAGACTAGAATGCTGCCTGGCAGACAATGATCTGGGGGTGCTGGGTGGCAGCAGGTTGGATATGAGCCAGCAGTGTGCTCAAGTGGCCAAGAAAGCCAGTGGTACCTTGGCCAATATCAGAAACAGTGTGGCCAGCAGGACCAGGGAAGAGATAACGTCCCTTTAATTGACATTGGTGATGTCAGATTTTGAATCCTTTGTTCAGTTTTGGGCCTCTCACTACAAGAAAGACATTGAAGTGCTGCAGTGTGTCCAGAGAAGGACAACAAAGGTTGTGAAGGGGTTTGAGATTTGTCCCTGCATAGTAATTTACAGTTCCAGTAGCTTTCATTACACAGTCATCTGAATGTGAGGAGAAAACTTTAGGAGAAAACCAACACAAAACAATGAAGCATTCTAACATTCTAGAATACCTACAGTAAATTTTAAGAAAAAATTTCATTAAAATATAGTGATAATCTAGCATTAAATGGAATTTATATTTTTAGAGAAGTTATATTTCTGACTAGCAACCTCAAAATACTATTCAGGTAACAACTAGTTACTGAGCTGAATATGTTGTGTCACCATAGTCATATGAAGAGCCCATATATCTAGGGGATATTCTGAAGTACAGTTTACCAGTAATAATTGTATGTAATAGGTATTTTCATCTTAGACCTTGCCTGAGCTGTTTCATTCTAAGCAGTTGACAAACAATAAAAGCTTGGGCTGAGGTATTTAAACATTCATTTGTTATTGTTCTTTACATGTGACACTGTGGATTGACTAATCTTTTATGGCTGCAAATGTGCAATCTGAATCTTTTGCAAGCAGGGCTTTTGGAAGAACAATACAGAGTTCTAATAAGTGCATTTATATATCATTAATATTAATTAACCATTCACTTTAAAGATTGCCCTCTTTATTCATAATTGCTTCTTGTTTTCCTTACTGAAAGCAATATGAGGTTTTCTGAGGACATTTGAATGATTAAAGCTGATCACCTACTCTCTGTGGTACTCAGATTATCTTCACATCAACCCCTCTGTTTAGTTAAGGCATATTTTTTCTGTCATTAACTGGTGAATTACTACTAGTCTGAAAGTTGTATCCTTGCCATAAAGTGATTTTCTGTCTCTAGGCTGCTCGTTTGCTTAGAAATGCAACCTGTAGACTCTCTGGTTTGACAGAATGACATTCTAAATTTAAAATAAAGAGCATAGATCATTATTTAATGCAAAAGAACCAGATAAACCCTAAGGAGAAAGACTTTTTGTTACTTCATCTCTGGAGGATAAAGTCCAAGCAAGGCTATAAAGAGTCCTTGCTCTGCCCAGAAGGAATTCAGTGTTTCCTCCTGTAATGATATTTAGTAAGGTAACCCAGAAGAAAACAAGGAAAGAAATTGCTTTCCCAATAGAAATCACCACTCACACTGTAGATATGGCACTGAATATGGACAGAAAACAGACCACCTTGATGAAGAGGAAGAAAGGGAAAGAGGGAAGAGGAAAGACACTAACTTCTCAATTAATGTACAAAAAGGGCAGAAAATCAGAACTAGGAAGTGAGAATGGTAATGTTATCCCATTCTTCAATGGGGCTTGTGGTTACTTTTTAATATTTTTTTTTTTTTAAGCATAGAAATGAGAGCATTTGAAACAATGAAATTGGTTCTGAAATAAATAGAGACCTTAAAACCATCTTTGAAAAAATGGTGTTTCTTCATGAAAATCTCTTCAGCTGAATAACTGTCAATTTTATGTATGAATTTTAGAGCAGGACTGCATTTTAATTGAGTTCAGCAGCCCATAAACAGTCTAAATATTTCCTTTCATTAAAGCATGTAAATTTGAAGGGCAAGACACTGCAAACCATACTTTTTTGATGAACACTTATCCATACAAATGATCCCTACCTTTTGAGACCCTGTTGGAACAGATCCAGAAGAGGGTTACAAAGGTGATCTGAGGTCTGGAGCACCTTCCACATGAGGACAGGCTGAGAGAGTTGGGTTTGTTCAGCCTGAACAAGAGAAGGCTCCGAGGAGATCTTATAGTGACCTTCCACTAACTGAAAGTAACCTCAAGAAAGTTGGAGAGGGACTACTTACAAAGACTTGTGGTGATTGGACTAGGGGCAATAGGTATTAACTGGAGAGGGGCGTATTTAGACTAGACATAAGGAAGAAATTCTTTATTATGAGAATGGTGAGTCACTGGTACAGGTTGCCCAGGGAAACTGTGGCTGCCCCCTCCCTGGAGATGTTCAAGGTAAGGTTGGACGGGGCCTTGGGCAACCTGACCAAGTGAGAAGTTTCCCTGCCCGTGGCAGAGGGGTTGGAAGCAGATGATCTTTCAGGTCCCTTCCAAACCAAATTATTCTATGATTCTACGATTCTACATTTTTTCAGAGGACTGTCTTAGAAAGACGTGTAAATGAGATGCATAGACAGTCTACATTGATCATATCACATTGTTTTCTTCTCATTTTGGTCAGTAAGTGTGCATCCTCTTACCTGATTCCGAGTGACAGGGACAGAGTTGTGTAGAAATTCTGCTGTGAATGAAAATCACTACAGCTTGTTCCCATTTCAGGTGTTTATGTGTTCTGAAAATTTGAATGTTTATCTTGATGAGTGAAAGGAGTAATTTTCTGACTAGATTTTGATTCTCTATATATCAGCCAGCATTTGTTACAGACCAGATTAAGGCTCTACCTGACTAAATGTTGCTGAATCTTTTCCGTATCTCCATGATCAGTTGTGTACCTGCCAGCTGAGGCTCTGCAGGTGATGAGTGCTCTCTCAAGGCTGCCAGTGCAGCTTTGTCTACATCACACTTGGATGGTGGTGAATGTAATACCAAAAAGGTTTTGTGCAGCGTCTATCTGCCTATAAAAGGATTGCCTTCTTTTGTTCAATAATCTCACAAAAATTTAGATATCTGCATTGCTTTGCTTGACAGCACATACAAATGATAAAAAAAGCTAGTGCTATATAAGAGTCTGAAAACTGATGAAGGGTAAAAAACTTAATACAGCAGTTAGTAGCAGAAATTTTCTTTTCTGTCAAAGAAACTATGTGATAAGCAAGGGCATAGGTTAGGATACAGACGTTAGCAGTTCCTTCTGCTGAAACCCTGACTGGCGCCATGCCCAATACAGTGACTGGGAGGATAAGTCCTCCTTGTGGTGGAGGTTCTGGAACTAAGCAGCTCTGGCTTCTTCTGTTTTAATCATTGCTTCTCTTATGACGGATAAGTATCTCTTAGCTTTTGTGTCGTCATGCCTCTTCTACAGCATTCATGTGATGATACATGTGCTCATACAGTCTCTGGGTGAAATCAGTCAAAACCCACAACTTGTTTATGTATAATTTATTCAGTTCAGAATAATATGCAGTTCACAATGTTGCTTTCTTCTTGGGAAGCTGATTTTAGTAAGGTTTGTTGGGGTTATTTTTCCTATAAATAGATGTTTGGTGCTTGAAAAAGAAAAACAAAACCCCAAACTGCTACTGTGTGTTGGTCTGATGCAACTTTAGGGTTTGCTTTCTTGTAAATTTAATTTTTTTTTAGGACAAAAAAAAAGCCCACTCTTTTAACCTATGTTGCAGTAGCTCACTGTTAGGCTTTAGTCACACAGTAACAGAGATTACTACTGTAGTGCTGGAATTCCATTTAAGCAGAATATGTATCCTGACCAACAAGAGGATAAAACTTTCAAAATATATCCAACATGCTTCTGACAGAAAGCAGATAACATCAGAACTGCAGTCATGAAATCCTATGGCCAGCAGGAAATTTGAATGCTAAATGTAACACGTTCCAGTATGGGATCCCTCCCACAGGAGACAGTCCTTCATGAACTTATCCAAAGTGTGTTTTTCCCACAGGCTGCAATTCCACACAAATTGTTCTAGCACATGTCTTTTCCATGTACTGCAGTCCTTCAGGAACAGACTACTCCAGCATGATCTCCTTCATCCACAGGTCACAGGTCCTACAAGGAATCTGCTCCAGCACTGGCTTTCCATAGGATCCTTGCCTCCTTTGGACACATCCATCTGCTTCAGTGTGGGGTCCTCCGTGGGTTTCAGGTGGATAAATACTCCACCATTAATCTCCATGAGCTGCAGAGGCACGACCTTCTTCACCATGGTCTTCATAACAGGCTGCTGAACTATCTCTGCTCTGATGCTTCAAGAACCTATGCCCTTGCCCTTCCATCCCTGTTTTCATTGACATTGATGTCTGCAGAGTTGTTTCTTTCACATTTCTCACTCATTTCCTCTGTCAGCAATTGCTGTTTCTCAATTACTTTCTCCTCATCTCAAATAAGTTATCAGAGAGGCATTATTGCTGTCACTGAATTGGTCAGCCTTGACTGACAGCCTTGACTGGTCCATCTTGGACCCAGATGGCATTAGCTTTATTTGGCACAGGGGAAGCTTCTAGCAGCTTCTCACAGAAGCCATCCCGTAGCCCCACCACTACCAAATCTTTGCCATGCAAACCCAATACAGTTGCTGAGTATCTCAGTGAATCATACTGAGTCAATGATTTCAAGGTGATAACAATGTCCAGACTCATCTGGGTGGTTCTGAGCATGAGGTAACTCAGGTTTCTGCTCCACTGTTCTTGAAAATGTCCAGGTCTGTAGTCTGTCTGAAAAAACTGTTGCTATAGCCACTGAAAAACCTATTGCTATAGCCAAAGAGAGTTTTGTGTTGATGAGTGGAACACAAAATATTCCTTGTAGATGACAAAATACATGTGACAGATGGCATGCATGTCTGGATGTAAACTTTCTAAACAGGATTGAAATATTTTTCTGCTGAGAAGCAGAGGACCTTTATGAAAAATTAATGAGGCCATAGAAATGGATTTTTAAGTATATATCATTTTTTGTATGTAACTAATTAGAAAGGGAAGAAACTCAGATTTTTTCTTTCCTGAATGCTTCTGCATTTTTGTTGAAACTATTTTATGATAGCTAATCCTAATTCACATTGTAATTCATTCTTCAAACACCTTTTTCTGTTATTTAAAGGTACATGCATGTCAAACATAGATGCACGTATGCATTCAGAGGTACATACATTAGAGGTTGGGTTTCATGTTATTTTATCTAGTGACAGGCAGCAGATGGAGTAAGGTGAGGTATGATGTCAGTGAGAATTTTAGTATCCGTAAAGCATTTGCATACCACTCCACCTTGAGGGAGCAATTTCCTTTTGCTATGATAAATTAATTGAGAAAACAATCCTGCTCCTGTGGTAAAGAAATTGCTGGTCATGAGCATAAAGCCATAGCATTAGAGAAATACTTTACTGATGATTGGCAATATGGTTAAATAGATAATTGTGTAGAGTAGAGTAATTATTCCTGTTCTTTTCTCATGTTTAGTATTCTTATAACTCCTGAGAGACCTACTTACTTAGTACTCTACAAGGGTGGTGTAGATCCACTAATATGGATCCATTTGTTCAGTCATAGCCTGGACAATATGTGACAAAATCTCTATCAATATCATTATTATGAAGTATTTCCCTCTCATGGTTTGCTAGCTACCTTAGAGTTAAGAATAGCTAAAAAAAAAAAAAATTGTTTGATTTCAAAAGGGTACATTGGACCAAAACTTCATCCTTGCACAATTGTTTTCCTCTGGAGTGCAAAGAATGGATTCTCAGCATCTCAGGGATGAGTTTTTATGGGTCATGCCTTCACAGCTCTCTACCATTTGAAGAATACAGACAAGAAGAACACACCTGGGGTTTGTAAATTTTCAAATTAGATGAATATTTATTCTCTTAAGGTGACCTAAAGTTAGGACAGAAAGGACAGTTTCTCAACAATAGTGTACTTATTGTTATTATGCAAAGTGAACAGCTTATATCTGCTAAGAATATTTGGAGGTTCTGAAGAAAAAAATAACAAGCAACTCCCTCTCTGCCTCTACATATGCCAAAATGTTCAGTGATAAAAATTGACTTGGATCTCTAGGAATGGTGTCTTCTCCTGAGCCAGAACAGAATCCCCAAGGGCTGAAAAGATCTATTGAAGTGCTGTGTATTCAAGAAGAAAGGTAGGAGTAGAAAAATATTTTCAAGTCTATGGCTGGGATTCAATGCAGGTATATTTTTTCTGCCAGAAATACAATCTTGAATGTTTTAATAACTGGGCTACTGTCATTTTCACTCCTGGATAAATGCATATGCTGCCAACAAAGGCAGACCTAACCTCCTTAGTTTCCTTCTGGCTATTTGTGCTTGCATTTCCATTGCTGGGGAAAAGTACCCAGGCAACTGAACTGGCTGAGGAATACTCTCTTTTCTGTTTAGGACAGTATTCAGCAGGGGCATCTTCCTGATGTACTTTTGTGACACCTGCCACATAAAGTATCAAGCTGCCTATAAGGCATCAAAATGAGATGAAGTAAGTTGGCATAATTTTTTCCTTCATGAATAGATAAAACAGTTGTTGGGACCTAGACTATCTTGACTACAACAAATTGATTCTTGCTCTAATCACAGATAACTCTGTAAAAAGATTATGGTCCGTTTCTTGGAAAAATTATATGATTTTTGTCCTTCTACCCAATAACACCTGTAAAGTGAGAGATCACCATAGAACTTCAGTTTGCTTAGTTACTGCTCTTCATGTGAGAATATTCCTTAAGGCACTTAATTATCACTTCAAAAAAAAAAAAGAAGTCACCTTAAAAATAAATTCAGGAGGCCTGCAGACATGATAGAAAATACATAGAATGTATTCAGTGCATTTAATTGTTCATGAAAAGTGAAACTTCAATAAGCCATAGCAGAGATTTCATTGTAACATGGGAGCAATTTCTCCAACTGTCTGAAACAGGAGAGAAAAATAAAGCAGGTGTTTCCTTTGTAGAATTAAAACCAGGAGATACACAAGCAGAGATCTAGATAATTTCTGTCTCATTTTTATGACACATTTGTGAATTATTTGCATTGTACAATTGTAGTTAGAGGGCAGAGCAGATGGTAGATGTTTAAATTAAAAAAATAAAGAAAATATTTCTTTTCAAAAAGAATGATGCCAAGGATTTACTTACTACATTTGAAAGGTGTTTCTCCCTTCTCTCTGCAACTAAATAGTTACTCTGCTGACATTAAATAGGAATGAAGTGAGACCTAAGGGTATGCCTACACTTGGAACTGTGTATTTTGCGTATGCATTCTTAATGATCCACAGCACACTGAGTACACCTACCATTTGGTTTCTTTCTGATGAAAATATGTTTACAATGACAACTGGATTTTTGACAAAAATCATAGCAACTCTGCCATATTTTGGAAGGTGCAGACAACATTCTGGTCAGAAGTCCCATGTATCATTGATCCAAAATTGTGCTGTTGTCACGCTGGAGTTTCTCATATTGCATATTACAAGGTAAAAGAAATCAAAGTGATTGCAAAAAAAAGGTTGACCATTAGAAATTATATTGTTTGATCCATGCAAGGTTTTTGCTTTTGTTAACCTGTGTCATGTTGAAAATGTCAATGCACAGAAAATAATCCCACACTGGCAGTTAGTATTCATTTGCAGACATGCAGATTGTTGCAGATTAGACTATAATCCCTTTGCACTATCACATTATGTTAGAAAATTGGAGGATTTAGAAAAATAAAAACTATGAAAGTCATAGATCATTCTGCAAACATCAAGAGTTGCCCTAGAGTCATGAATACACCTTTTTCAAAGAGCTGTGCTGTAGTAAAAGTAATTAATTACAATAATTGAATAAAATGCAACAGCTTCCGGTATCTGTGAAATCATAATAATTCCATTCTATCCATAGTCTCTGAATAAGTATGGAACTAAATTTCCAGAGTTATAATGGTGGCCCTAATGCCATTTAGAGTCACAGCATCAGTATAATGCAAGGTCAAAAAATAAGATATGCCCTTGAAAATGCATATGAATCATATAGATTGACTTTTTATATTATATATTATTTTTTATATATGGAAGTATTTTAATATTAGGAATCTTTTCTAGCACTTTTGATTTATTAGTCGTATTCAAGAAATTAAATTCGCTTAGAGTTTGACCTCCAAAAGTGAGCATGATTTCTTGCCAAGATCCTAATGGTCTAGTCACAAAACAGATTGAACATTAAGGAGAAAGCAAAACTGTTCTTAAAGGATATCCTTAGTTTGGGTGGCATTGGGTTTTTTGTTTAGATTTTTTTTCTGAACTTTTTACCTCCTACTGTGATGACATCAAAGAAAGTTGCGTGAGTTCATAGAATGAACAGGTTTTAAATGACATTTAAAAGAGTTGATGCATGGTTTCACCTCCCTCTTCTGTTCACTCACTTTATCACAGAAGTATATTTTACAGATGAATGGCTCTGGAATATAGCTCTAGGTCATATTAAATAAGTCAGTAGAGGGGCATAGCTTATCATAATTTATCATAAAGTTTTGCCTCTAAAGGAAGATATACAGTTGTTGAACAAAAGGCACTTGGCTGTGAAATGGGCTATAAGGTAACAGAACTACTGTTTGCCAGATATGAAATTAAAAAGGATCATCTGCTACTTCTACTGCAGTAGCCAAAAACTACACACCGTGTAAATCCAGAACCCGCAAAAATAAATTTCTGACACACGTCCACAACATATTTCAGTTTTGGGTGTGAAACTTGAGTTCTACAAGATGTGAGAGGTAGCTACCTCTACTATAAAAAATGAATCAGTTATCCCACTTCTCCAGTTTGGAAGGAAAGAAAAACATAAATGCACCTTGCAAACTTGACAATTTTATATAAGTAAGTAGCACCTCTCTCCCTGCTTCAACACAAATACACAAATATAGGCACTTGATTTTGAGGCCATGTATAGAAAGGGCTGATTTGCTGATGCAGATATTGTGTATAGACAAAATGTTCTCCAACCATACCCAAGAATTTAGTTCTGAATCTTAATGGAGCAGCTGACTGGTTTAATGTCCACACCATCAATTTCTACCAGCACTTCTGAGTCACGTTCCTTTCATTATGCTAATGCAAGGTACTGTGCCAACTCTCCCTAGTCTTCTTTGCCAAAACCAGCCCAACTACAGTGTATTTCCCTTGCCACTGGTTTGGAGCCAGCCTAGCTGACCTTTCCTGGGTGAAGAGTTTGTATGATCCCTTCAAGCTGGTGAAGTATCGGAGATGGCAAACTACACAATAGCAATAACAAACATTCAGGGGACAGGTAAGTGTGTGTATATATACATATATATGTATAAATATGTATGTACATCCACACCATCTATTTGTTTTGCAAAGATCTGTCTCCTACCTGTACTGGCAGTGATTTGATATAATAGGAATATACTTCATAAGCAAAGTATTCTCTTCAGACAAAAACATTCCTGTGCATTTACACTAAAGCAACTCCTCTGACACAGCTAGTTGAGACATGTATCAGATATTCACAAGATTTGTGAAGAGATGAAATTAATTTTATCAGTATCGTGATGGTTCATATTGACACCACTATGGTGGCAGGATACTGATGGCAGGATACGGGACAGTTGATCCATCCATTTAACCATGTGTGTGTCCATTTCACCATTTAACCCATCACCTCCTTACTCAAATGTCTAAAACTACGTTCTTATGTCATCGGATACAATCACGTATATGTCTCTTTACTCACAGAAAGTAAGGAGGCATTTTTGCATCCATGACTGGACTTGTTTTAGCTGCTAAATAGACACTTTGAGCAGACACACAACTGAAGCAGGAATTTTCTGTCTGGTTGTCAGACAATTACAAAAAGTCTGAGACTATAATTGCTAGATTTTGAGAGGGGAAAAAGGAAGAAACCTTTCACTGGCTATATCAAATAGCTTTCCTGCCTGACAATAACCAAATCTGGCTATTTGCTTGTAGAGACAAAAATATCTGCATATAGGACTATCCATTCCTTAAGCAATTAAGTGATTGCCTTTATATTAATCATCCCATTACAGAGCCACTGACACACAATCAGAAGCTCTCCTTTTATCTTCAGTCTACAAGCTGTTGACTCTCGTGGTTATAACACATATAACCACAGAATACTTCATGTTGAAAGGGCCCTTGAGAGATCATCTACTTCTAGCTGACCATCCAAACAGTTCACCCCCAAGGATCACATCCGTTTTTCCACTAAGAAACACAAAAGAAGTAGGTTGCTTTGGTCCTTGTCCAGTCACATTTGGAGCATCTCCAGGGATGGAGAACACATAAGCTTGTACTGTATTATTAATTGTCTTTATAGTATCATGTATGGTGCTGTGTTTTGGACTTGTAATGAAGGCAGTGTTGGTAATACAGGGAGATATTCATTGTTGTTGAGTAGTTCTTACACAGAGTCAAGGCCTTATCTACTCACATTCCCCACCAGCAAGTAGGCTGGGGATGTACAAGAAGTTGGGAGGGGATGCAGCAGGGACAAGTGGCCCAAACTAACTGAAGGCATATTCTGTACCATATCTTTCACCAGGATCAGAGCAATCTTTGTTACCAGTAGAGGCTGGGGGATGAATGGATTGAGAGTAGCCCTACCAAGAAGAACTTGGGGATGAAAAACTGGGCATGAGGTGGCAATGTGCACTTACAGACTGAAAGACTAACCATATCCTAGGTTGTGTCCAAATTTGCATGGCCAGCATGTTGAAGGAGATGATTCTGCCCCTCTGCTCTGCTTTGGTGAGACCTCACCTGGAACACTGCATCCAGTTGTAAGAACTCTCAGCCCAAGAAAACGCAGACCTGTTAGAGTAGGACCATAGGTAGGACACAGAAATTATCAGAGGGCAAGAACACCTCTCCTATGATGAAGGGTTAAGAGAGTTGGGGTTGTTTGGCCTAGAGAAGAGAAGGCTTTGGAGAGACTTTATTGTGGTCTTTAAGCACTTAAATGGGGTCTGTAGAAAAGGAGGGGATAAACTTTCTAGAAGAGACTGTTATTATAGGACAATCGGTAATGATTTTAAACTAAAAGGGAGTAGATTTAGATTAGTTACAAGGAAGAAACTTTTTATGATGAGAATGGTAAAACATGAGAACAATTCCCAGAAAGGTGGTAGAAGCCCAGTTCCTGGAAACATTCAAGGTCAAGTTGAACAGGGCTCTGAGTGACCTGACCTGGCTGAAAATGTCCCTGCTTATTGCAGAAGGGAGCGAACTAGATGTTCTTTAAAGTCCTTTCCAAACCTAAATGTTGTATAGTCTTGTGATATATCATCACATTCAGCAACAAAAGCTGGGGAAAGAAGGAGGAAGGGGGACATTTAGAGATAAGGTATTTGTCTTCCGAAGAAACCATTATGTTTAATGGGTTCTTTTATTTTTTTTTACTTCTCCTTATAAGCAGTCTGGATTTCTTTGCTGTAATTTCTGACTGTTGCTTCATGCCTTTTCCTGAATAGCTCTGTCTTCTCAATAAAGTTCCCCTGCTTAACCCATTTAGTTTTACTGCAGTTAGATTTCCACTTCACCTCTTCTTCTCCAGAGTGAACAATTTTGGTTCCTCCATGCTACCCAATGCATCTTGGCTGTCAATGATCCCCACTCCCTGGTGGTCAATTGCAGCACATGTATGCCTATGTCAATTTATTCAGACGTGGAAAGTAATTCACTAAAAGAGCAAGTACTTTAGGGGATCTAAGGGTGCTATAAACTTAAAGTTCTTGAACTAGAAGTCAAAGTGATCAATAACTATCTTCTTCACAGAAGAATCCAAACTTTGGTTCTATTCTTGACTCTCTACACTTTCTAGTTATTATGTTGTTATTTTTCTGTGTATTTTAAAGGCTACACGACATATAAATACCATGTTAATAAACATTTGTAATTTTGTAAAATCTCCATTGTTGTGTTCTGTAAAAACACCGTCAGAAGACACCTAAAACCAGCAAGTTGTTGTGAGGGATCTCCAGCATGAACTGGCAGTGAGTTACTTGAGACTTGTTTTCCTTCTTTTTAATATACGAGTAAACAGCTATGATTTAAATATTAAGCACACTCTTACAGAACCACCAGTAACAAATATTTTTTCTCTCATTCAATAAGTTTCATTATGCCAAATGTTTCTACTTTTTGAGGGTTTTTTCTCTCTTTGATTAGGAAAAGAAATTTTCCACTCTAACTCCACTAAAACTTCTGCTGGTTAAAAAAAAATTACTTTAAAATTGTCTATAAAATTGTGTAAGAAATAAATGGACACACTGATATGTAGGTCAAGTATGGAAAATAGACTGACAGTAATTCAGAATTCAGCTTATAATTCCATTTCATTTAATTCTCCTCTTAACGAGGCATGAACAGAAAATACACAATTCAAATCAAGCTGAAGTTATAGGGCTGGAAATAAGAAGAGAATCAAGACTAGTGGGTGCAGTTGGAAAGGAGAACTAATTGAAGTTTTGAAAGAAAAATTCAAAAGTTTAAATAAATAATGAAAGAAATATTTTCTAGTATTCTAATGCTGCAACTTGCTGGGTGGGCAAACAGATGGTATGTTTGGTTTTGCTTTTGTTCAAGTGGAATTGAGTTTGATTAAGGAACATTTATTGTTAGACAGCCTTGAAGAGAGGCATGAGCAAAATCTACATGTCCCATGATTGCACTACTGCTCCTTCCTTTTGGTGACAGCAAGGAATGACCAGGCAGGTGCTTCCACACCCTGCATTACTTGGGTTCAAAGCACAGTTGCAGTGAAAGGACTGTTCCTGAAACTGTAGCCAATTGCAACTCAGTCCAATTACTTGCCACTGTTGTATATTTTCATACTAATTTAGACATAATCTGCTCTAGTGTAATACTGAATGCAATAATTAAAATTGCTTGTAAAAGCTGCAAATTTTGTTGGGTGATTTACTGAAAGACTTAATAGATATATAGCAAAGATATGAACAGTTGTATTTGGAAGTTAAGGAATTCTGTTACAGTAGATGTTTTTCTAGTCTGAAATTAGATTCTTTTGGTTCTTCTGCATATTTGATTACTAACTATTTTCTACAGTTCTGTTTGGCTCAGTTTAAAATTACTTGGGAGATCTTAAATGAAGACATTAATTGCAAATGTGATATGGTATGCAATATATGTTACTCTAAGGCATTCTATTGTTTCAGCAAAGTATTTCTGTATTTAGGAAGAATTAGTAGTTAAAATCTGATCTTACTCTTACTGATGAGTATTTTGCACCTACAATAAGAATAAAGATATTTCCCATTGCTTGAGCTGATGCAAAAATTCCTTCTTAAGCAGATAGCTAATTTTCAATTCTTCCTCCTTAGGTAGCAGTTCATGAAAGTGCTGTTACCTGTGGCTGGAAAGATACAAGAGAAGAAAGGAAACAGCATGTTACAATATAAAAAAAAAAAAAAAAAAAAAAAAAAACATCCTAAAGAGTAAGCTAGACAAGCACTGCTCACTGCAAGGTGAAAATAATGAATGCAGGGTGCAGCTTAGAATTTAGCAATATGAAGAAATGGAAAGAAAAATTAACTGCAAGACAAAATGATAACTGATTGTCCTGCAATACACTGAGCAGAAGAGTTTGCCTAGAGAATTTACACTTGCTAATATTGCAGAAAATTAAACATATGACCAAGGGTATACCAGTTTGAATTTTATCAGTGTCAAAAATGGTTGAAGGTCAGCAAAAGTGGGGAAAACATTTTCTGCAGTCCCAATGCTGCTCTTGCTATGAAGATTAATAATTGAATGAAAATGGAGAAAAAAGTCATATATTAATCCCATCTCTGTAAATAAAAATGTGGATACATATTAGAGATTTACTAGGGATGAATCAATACAACAGCCACATAGAGATCAACTTATGCTAGCTACAACAGACTAATATGTTGATTATCAAATCAGGGTTTAGCATTGGTATTTCACACAGAATCTTCATAATACATTTGCTTTACAAAGGCACTTTTCACATTTAAAATTTACAGAATATAAGGAAAAGATTTTAAGTCAACTATAACTGACACTTTAGTGCAATGAATTCCTGTTCCTCAGCCCCACAACTCAAAATTTTTGCAATTACAAGCTGTGACATCACACAAGTTTGTACTGGAAAATACATGTATGCAGTCAAACAAATATGGTGTATTCAGTATTTTCATCTTTCTGAGAACAATGAGAAGGGAACCAGAGGTTATAGCAGGTCTTTTTTCTGTTCCTTTATTACTTTTATTTCTTTTTTACTTGTATTTTTTTAAATTTTATTTTCAGAATTTCTCTTAATTTTTAAAATTGAAGGGTTTTTTTCCATTTTACATATGCAAAGACAATAATTCTTAAAGACATGTATAAAGACATATCTTTGAGGATGTATTTCTTGTTCATTCAGAATCTAATAGATGGGATTTTCTGCTTTAAAAATCTTGAGGTTTTCCTAGTTTAACCTTGAAGTTAAAACTGACTCATAAGTTCCTTGAATTATACCTCCATAAACTGGCAGTAAAGATATCAATAGTTTTCTTTTCTTGGTGTTCTTGAAGAAATAAAACGGTGATGTGAGTCTGTATCTTTGCCCATGATACTTCTCCAGCACTGAGTAATCTCTATGCCGTAGCAAAAAGACAGTGCTTCCTTCTGCGTACACAACACAGACACATTAAAATGACCTGTGAAAGGAAATAAAGAGAATATGCAACTAAGGAAATCTCAAGGGAAAGAAACTATGCAAACCCTTGTAGACTGCTTCTAGATGCAAATCATGTGGACCTAGTTTCTTACACATTTATAGTGTGAGAGATTTTATGCTCAGTTTAATGCAAGTATTCCCATGTTGTTTCCTATCAAGGTAGCTAGAGAAAACTTTCAAAAGTATAGATGTCAGTTATGGGCATATTTCTTTGTGCCTTTCACTGAGGTACTGAACACCTTTAGCAGTTCTACAAATCTTCATTGCAAAGGTAACAACATTTCATAGCTCAATTCATACAGTTTAATTAACTTCCAGAGATGATACTGGATAAAATGCAGTTTAACCCTTGAAGTTCAGAATGGATTTCAGTATTGGCATTCAAGGAAGAAATACATAGTCAATATTCTTAACTGTATCTGAACATTCATATATTGGAAACAGAATAGGCTGGAAATCCACAACAGCATACTTACAGACAGTCTTCTCAGAAAAAAACTGTGTTCACCACTAGATGAATACCAAAAGTAAGCAGAAATCAATATCAATACTAAGTTTTCTTCACAAGTGACATCCAGCCAGTGAGCTCCTGCCTTAGTAGAGTAGGAATGCCAACAAAGTTAGGCATGATCTTTTGACTGTTCGTAGCTCCAAGCTTTTTATCTCATTAAAAACTGATAGCATATGCCCTAAGAAGAGATATTGCTCCTGCTATTATTCAAGTCTAGAAACTGAGAAGGGAGAAGTGCATTATATTATTTGATTATGCACGTAAGTTAATGAAAACACTCAATTTCTTGATTTTTTATTCTCTCTTCATTGAATTTGCATTTTCATTGATATTTAAAAAAACATTTATTTCAGTTGTGTCCTCTGTTTTGTAAGCTTAGATGTTCTGTCTGCATTTCATTCAGTTGATCTATATGAGAGTATTGATTTAATCAAGTATATGAAATTGGCTTCGACTTGTCATTAATGCTACAATATGAGTAGTGAACAACATTGTGGTGAAATGCTTTTTCAGAAGAGGTATTCTGAGCATGAGTTTATCTGATCAAGACAAAAATTTTATTTGTCTTAATTACTTTATTCAGCTGTGGTTTTCCTTAATAATACCAAAGAGTGTGTTCCAAGTTCCTGTCTGTCCTCTATGGACATAAAACATTTTCAATGCAAATTGAGAAACTCTGTACAACTCAAACAGTAATGAACTTCGTGTAAAATATTCTTGAAGGGATGAGTTTACAAAGTTACCTTGCAAATATTTCTTTTGGAAACTTTTTTTATATTAAAAATTTTCCTTTGTTTCCTTTATTCATTTGATGTATCACCTAGGGAGGATCTAGAATGGAAGGGATCTCTGTGTGTGCATATTTATATATATAGACCTAAAGGAAGGCAGAGGTGGTCTATTTCATTATCTTGACCAATAGGTGTTTATTGCTAAACACTGTAGATTGTCTTCTCATGAACAGATTTATTTTTTATTGTACAAAAAATATTGTACAAAAATATATTATTTTGTGTATCAGCAGCTTACTCAAATTGTCTTCTAGTAAGGAAAGGGTTAGAAAGTATAAACCTGGTTCTGTGAGCTTCCTTAAGGTTTCACGAATGTGAAATTCAATAATTACTCTGTCCTAACATGACAACAGAGCTGGGCCATGTACGTGATGAGAGCACACACACTGCTAATTCATGAGTAGTTTGGGAGTGCCTGGGAAAACATCTGCAAGGGTGACACAATGGACTGGCTGGGGAGAATGGACCAGCTTGGAACAAGGTGCTGAGCACCCATCTGTCTTCACAATTAAAATTCTGATGGATTGCTGCAGTTACATTCCAGGTGGGAATTTTGGACCATTCCAGACAGTGTCCTACATGCTTCCTGCTGTACATAATCCTCCCACTTTTATGCGTAAATCCACTGGTTAAAACCTGGGTAGATTGACTTAGTGATCTTTCTGCAGGTACAGAAATAACTTTGCGGGACAGGCTCTTGTGTTCAGGATATGTAAGTAATGTTTTGTAGGTAAAACAACAAGAGTCAAGTATCATGCACATGCTTGAGTATACATACAAATGTAGATAGATATATGGATATACAGATATAGATTTGTATACATACAAATATAGATATCAGGGTAATAGTAACTAGGGAAAATAACAGTTTGAGGATGTTCTCCTGAATCAGCTGAATATGTCATTGAGAGCACTTCTTACAATACAGACTGCCATCATTACTTGGAAAACAACCAACCAACCTTTCTGCATCATTTAATTCCCCACACAAGCACTATCCCATGCCAAAACCACTACCATTAATGGTTTTTTTTAAGAAACAGTATCCATGGTTGTCTTGCCAAGACAGCTCATGAGCATTATCCGCTTAGGTTTTTCTCTCAGCACAAAAGTATTTATTAAATGCCTGTGATAAAGGCAGTCCTTTCTTCTGGCAACTCTGAACTGTTTTGGTTTTTTTCCCTCTTTGGACAGCCGAGAATGAAAATCCATTTGTCTTATTAGACAGCTGGTCTAAATATCTTAAGAGTACATTAATAGTAACACCAAAGATTTGTTATCCTAGAGAAAATGCCTAATGGATCTGTGTCTTCTAAATCTTTCTACTCTATCTGGTTTATGGAAGCTTCCTCTTATTTTCATTTGAACTAGACTGAAAATAAACTTCTTGTGGCAGGGACTTGTTAGGGAAAAGTAGAGGCTTTGTTCAGTTTGTTGGGTTTTTTAATTTGTTTGTGCCAACTTTCTACTATATTATACATTAGAGAACCAGTTAACAGTAAGTGAAAAGGGAAAGACAGCTGTAACTGAATGTAAATTATTGTTGCACAACAAATGTTTAGTATAGTTAACTATCAACTATCACCTTCTCAACTGTACGGATGTGTTTGTTGTATTTTTGTAGAGCACAAGTTGGAATGAGGGTGATGAACAACGTTCTAAAGTCTTATACAGACCCACCACTCACTGTGTTGAATGCTGTTTCAAGATAATTTGCCATGCAGAAGGTAAGGGGAAAAAGCGGTTCAGAGACACTACAGAATAAAGAAACAGAGAAGAGCTGTAGAAAGCCCAGGTTTCACCCATGTACCCTGGTTTACCTTGACAGGATTCATACTCTTTTATATCTTTTTATTCTTGTGGAATATCTTTTTTGAGGAAAAAATAAGTAGATTCACTACATGCAATGCCATAAAAATATTTAATTGCATTTTGAATGAGCCTATGCACATGATGGCTTTTTATAAAACTACTAGGTATTGACCTGTTGGTTGGACAAGGGAGATAAGCCCTTACACATTATTGCAAATTAACCAGTGTAACATAGTGTCAATGCCTTATCAGTGTAAATACTTCTACAAGACAGCCAAAACAGTGAGTTGGTGGAACTAATTCTGAATGCAAAAAAAGCTCACATCATGAAAATTTCATCTGGAAAACAGAAACAACTGTTGAGCCACATTGATCTAAACCCTGAGAGATCCTCAAGGTGGCTAAGTGGTCTCTGTCATACTCCTCAAAACCAGCTGAGACGCTCCTGTTAGTCTGCACAATTTTGACCTGCAAGATTTTTCCCGACATTTCTAGGCTATCAGTGGAGATGCTCATTAAAGTAATTATTAATATTACCTTGAGGGTTACAATACAATTTCTGTAGTTGTTGAACACTTGTTGTCACCATAGATAGTATTCACTACAAGCATTTGACTTTGGTAGCACAAAACCGACCCCATCTGCATGGTTTACAAGAACCTTATTTTGCTAACAAGTGTGTATTCAAAATCTCCCAGTTTCAGACTTAAGATCTTCACTCAATCTAGATGAGGAAGGAAGGAACTGCTAACAAGAACTCTTGAACTTGGTATTATTTCAATGAATAATTTGAAAATGCAGTGTCTAAATACCACTATAAAACTTTTTGTAGGTAATAGAATTTTTTCCTATAAAATTATAAAAACTGACATATAAATGTAATAAGTGTATCTGATGTTAAATTATCAGGAAACAAAGAATTTCAACCAGTCAATTAACCCCACCACCAAGAAATGTAACTGAACAAAAGGCTTACCGGTAACTTTTCCTTGTAATGAAACGACTTTTTTAGTGGCAGGCAATAAAGACTAATTTTGGAAAATAAATTTCTTCAGGGATGTGTAATATTCATAGATCTTATAGAGGTCTATGCTCCTTCTGCAGCTTGGGAAATTCCCAGCACTTTTCCTTGCCTCGCCTTGCTTCCCCTTTCTTCCCTTTCCTCCCTTCCCTGCCTTTCCCTTCACTTCTCTTCCTCACCAATCCTTCTCTGAAAAGGAACAACATTATGAATATATTTCTCTTAAAAATAAGAAAAAAATTCTTTTGTTTGACCTTCTTCTCTTATTTTTATGTCTTTCTCCATTTTTTTTCCAAAAAATTGGTGCTACTTTGATTCTGAAAGTTAAAAAAATTGGGTGTTGAGCAAGGTGAGTGTTTTGCCTAAGTCACTTTGTTCTCTTATCTTGGAATTTTTTGATACAAATTCCAGTAATTAAGATTCAAAGACAGGCATGCTATGGATTTTCTTGAGTCAGACTGCTGTAAGGACAGATTCTTACAACTTCCTATCTGCAACTGCAGCTTCTGACCTGATATTTTACATTCTTTCTGTTATGTTCATTCCTTGAATTAAATTCATCTACCATAGACACAAACATGTTTCTTGACTGCTTTGTTTCTGAAAAGCCAACTTTTGAAATGTTCTGCTGAAATATTATTTATCTTAAAAATGTAGCCTGGAAAAAAAATATCACTTTGCTCAGTCTCTCTGACCAATACATTGATTAGAGGTAACTGTTGAAAATAAATGCAAGGAACAATAACTTAACAGTCAAATACATATTCTAAGGACAGATGTAACTGGTTTTACCTTCAAATTAGAATGGCCAAATTATGAATAAGTACAGCTTCTGTATTCCCTCAGCTACATATACATACATCTGCACAGAAGACGCATTCTGAAAAGATGTGCAATGCATTTGGATTTCTTTGTTCACCTCTTTCTCTCTGTATGCTTTAATGAGCAAATGGTACCATCCTGACTGTGTGGAAGAATTCACAGACTGACTGTTGTTTCAGGTTCTTTGCAAACTAAAGCAGCTACATTCATAACAGTTAACTGACTTCATGAGTGGTATAGTTGATTTGTAGATCCTCTATAGATATGTTTGAGCCTAATTTATGACTGAATTTATTTGTTTTAAAAAAAGAGCAGATAAAGAGAAAAAGAGGAAGCCCAAACGTATACCTGTTATTGTTTTATATTTGTTTCAATAATCAATGCAAACCAGAGGACTAACATTATTCTGTTGTCCACTAATGACATTTTCATTAAACTAGATTTCTTGTCCTATTTTTGCCAAACCCTTGCCCTCTGTTGTATGTTTTAACATTTTAAAGCAGCTTAACATGCCTTACCAATGCAATTCTATTCCAGTTTGACAATGACTGGGTTTTCAGAATCAGAAGAGCAAGAAGGTAATATTTGAGGTTTGTTCAAATTCAAACCATTCTATGACTCTATGATCTCCAAAGATTTTAAGAGTATTCAGAAAATTCACAGTGAAATACAGGGCAATGTGTGTTTCAAATGGTGGGGCAGCTTTAGTGAAAACTTAAAATATTCTTCACAAAACAAAACCAGATCTCAGCAAATTATTAAGTAAAAAAATGCTATATTTGCTTTGTATATGCTATCATGCATTAAAAACACATTAACATACAAAAATTTTGGTGCATAGAGAAAAGCAATTTATGTTCTCAACTGGAATATTTAATATTTTAACTGTATGTTATCTTTAAGGCTGTAAAAATACAAAAATATAACTAACTAGAGTCTGCATTTTAACTTAAGTAAACAGACTCCAAGAGACCTCAGTCCAATGACTGACCAAAGTCTTGAATATACTACTGAGTCTGACAAATTAATCCTCATTTCCTTCTTTCTGCAAAGCATAATGACAAACCCCACAGAGAACAACCTTGTATAGGTCTTCAGAAGCACGAATCTCATTAGTTTGGTTACCATGTGATCTTTTCTTTTCCCTCCCTTTCCCATGAAACCATTCAGAGGCAAATCAAGACCATTTTATAGAAAAGTACTACCTTATGATAAGAAATCCTGAGCACTCAGATATTAAAAAACAGTTTTTTAAATGAGACTGTAAGCCAATAGATGCACATAAAAACTTTCAAAATTACTAGTCACATTTTCAAATGGAAGGCAAAATTTATCATTTGTCAGTGACAAAGTGTGCAAATCAAACCTGGTATGAGCTTTTGCCTGGAATATGTGACATCAGGTGGATAATAAATGGAACACCTGTAGGTTTATTCCAAGAGCACTCTTAATTGTAAAAACACTGTTGAAGATCATTGAAGGAATTCATAACTTATTATTCACAATCTGACAGACAATAAAGATATAGTTTGTTGCCTTCAGCATAGACAATCCAAATTTATAAATATTAAAACCAACAACCCAACTGCCATGGCATAGAGGCAATTCCCTCTGAAGTCTTAATTTCATATGTACTTACTGCAAACTATGAGCCAAACATTAATTTGAAACCATGCATTTAACTTGAAAAATAAGTTGTCAATTTCACATAAACTTTAGTGAAACACTTGTTTAGATAGTTGTATTTTTGGTATAGGATCAGTATAGTACACCTTTGAGTCTTAAAATCTATACAATCCTCTTTCTTTCTTTTATTGTTTGTCAAATTATTAAAAAGTGTGAAATCAAATCCCTTTTAAAAGAACCAGTGCTATTTCATCACATGTTGTCACTATCAATCAGGTTTACAGCAAAACATAACATAATTTTTAGAAGTTCTTGACCTTGAAAGTCTCTGGAATACCGATCATGATTGCCTCAGTTTACTCTCTGGCAGTTTGCAATACTGGTGTCACTTGTGTCTCTATAAACCAGTCTGTCTGTACTTTAGATGTGCTGCCCCCATGACAGATTTTATGTTAGTATTCACCTTACTCGTGCTCCCACCTGACTTCAGGCAGTTCCTTATGTCCACTGTAGCTCCAGTCTCCTATTAGAAGTTTAGACAAGTTAGATATTTACTTTTTTTTTTAAATATCTGAGTCCCCATCAAAAACAGTTATTGTTTTCTCTGAAGCCATGATTCTCTCCGTTCTCAGTCTCTAATAGTGTAATTCACATATTTGCTCTGTTTTCATCTTTGATAATTGCATACAGAGACCAAATACAATGTTAAAAAAAATTAAATCAGTATGCTACATTATTTTTATAGTGGAAAATGTAATGTAAATTGATGCCAGGCCCTTTCCTGAGCAGTGATACCCCCTACTTAGGTCAATCTCACTAGTTCATATACAGAGCCTGACTTTGTATGGTATTGCATACCCCTTTGGAAAGCATGAGTCAGTTAACCTGGCTGTGTCCCTACCTAGGTTCTTCTGCAATCCTTGCCTTCTTTCTGGTAAACTGGTATGAGAAACTGAAGAAAAGTAACTCCATCCCAGCTAAACCTGGGACGTATGTAATAGGAGGTGCTCTTCAGATCAGGCAAATAAAAATCATGCAATGTGAAAGTAGCCTTGGGTACAACTAGAAGATTCATTCTGCAACAAGGTCACTTATGTCTTGCGTTGTCACTTTCCACTGCAGAAAATGTTTTATGAAGCAAGAAAACACCATTAGAATCATATTACCTCTGAGGAAATGAAAATTCAGAAAAGTCAGTTTACCAGCAAATGGGGGAAATCCTTTCGAGTACAGGGTTTGGTCTGGTGCTTTGACCCTGCAATCTTACTCCTTTGTCATTGTCAACATATCATTCTGTTACAGCCGTACAGCTTTCAGTGAGCCTGTTACTACACTAAAAGCACCTACATAGATTTCTTCTTTCCAGAGATCAAGTTGTTAGCAAAATTAAAGGGTCTTGCATGACCCACATGATCTTGGCACATCATGAGATTCATGAACATCTTTATGTTAATGGGTTGAATAAATACATGTTGTTCATTACCCTAGTTCTGATACACAGAGTAATAGAAGGAAAACCTGGGAAAAAAAGAGGCTTAAAAGAATTAAGAACATGCTGGAAAAATTTGGTGAGTTCGAGATACATTTTTCATTATGTTGAGAAAAGAACTCAGAAAATTAAGAAGCAGAGTATGATGCACAATTGTGAATGCTTGAACAATTTTGTGACAGATGACATCACCAGAAAGCAGGAACGTTCATTTCTCTTAGGCACCTAAGAAGGGTTTCTGTAACTCAAATACATATGCACATGTACCACAAGCATGTTCACCATCCCCATACAACATTAATTGCACCTTCAGTACACATCTCTGTTTCTTCTTAACCATCTTGTGTTTTTTATATTAACCACTGTTTTATGAAAAGTAGCACACACTTAACAATGAGCAGTATATGGTTTTCAAGTCTCCTTTCAGCAACATAACTTAAAATTTTATGGATTTTTATAATCATTTCAAGAATGCAAAAGTGGAAAGGGTTAAAAAAAATCTGGGAAAACACTGTAGGTCTTTCTTTTTCATAAACCAGAGAAGAGGAAAAGCAGTCAGAGAAAAGATACAATTTCATATAGATTTACATACTATGAGATTGCTTTGTATGAAGTAAGTTTGAAAGGGTATTAAAAAGTCCAGTGTGATAATTTTCCAAGTACTGTGGAAAATAATGTTAAAATTGTAATATGTTATGAGAAGATAAAAACTCATTTATTTGCTGAATAGAGTGCTGTTCCCCAGGGCTCAGAGTAGGGGCCAGTTCTGTTTAGTAACTTTATGAATTATTTGCATGAGGGGTCAAATGTGCCCTCAGGGAGTTTGCAGACAGCACCAAACTGAGCAAAAGACTTGATCTGCTTGAGGGAAGGAAGATTCTACAGAGGGATCTGCACAAGTTGGATTGATGGGCCAAGGCCAGCTACATGGAGTCCAATGAGGTTAAGTGTTGGGTCCTGCACTAGGGTCCCAGAGGGCCCATGCAATACCACAGGTTTGGAGGAGAGTGGCTGGAAAGTTGTCTAGCAGAAAAGGAACTCAGAGTGCTGGTCAACAGCCTGTTGAATATGAACCAACAGAGTGCCCAGGTGACCATGAAAGCCAACAACATCCTTGCTTTTATCAGAAATAGTGTAGCCAGCAGGATTAAGGCAGCAATTGTCACCCTGTATTTGGTGCTGATGAGGCCACACCTTGAATCTTGTGTTCAGTTCTGGGCCCCGCACAACAAGAAATAATTTGAGATACCGGAGCACATGTGAAGAATGAGACTGGTGAATGGCTTGGAGGAGAAGGGTTATGTGGAGTGGCTGAGGGAATTATGGCTGTTTAGTCTTGAGTAAAAGAGGCTGAAGAGAGTCCTCATTGCTCTTCACAGCTCCCTGAAACAAGGTTGAGGTCTCTTCTCTCAAGAAACAAGGGATAGGACAAAAGTAAATGGTCTCGAATTGTGCCTAAGGAGGTTTAGACTGGATATTAGGAAATATTAGCTCACTGAGAGGTTTGTCAAGCATTGGAACAGGTTACACACAGAAGTGGCTGAGTAATCATCTCTAGAGGTATTTTAAAGACATCCTGATGTGGCACTTAGGGACATAGTTTAGTGGTGAACTTGGCAGTCTTAGATTTGCAGTTGTACTCATTGATATAAGGGTCTTTTCCAACTTAAACAATTTTATGAAGTATACATACACAGGTTTCTGGAAAATTCTTTTCCAGTAAAATTTGCATAGTTCTTGACTATTCATGAAAATATATATTATGCAGACTTTTCATAGAAAGTTTTCTGAAAGGAAAAGGAAGCAGAGAATATATGCTGACATTCAGTGAGTTTAGGGAGTGGCAAAGTGCAAAAGTGTATTTTACATTTCCCTGCAAAATAATGTAAAAGAAATAGCTGTCTTCATTTTAAAATAGTATTAGCAGTTGGCAACTCAGACTCCTTTAAAGAAAGAAGGATAAGTGGTGTATGAGTTAAACTGGAGACTGTATTTGTCTCACATCAAGTAAATCATTATCTTACTTTATACACTTTCTTTGCAATCAGCAGGAAATACATTTTTTTCTGTTGATCTTTTCTGGTTTAGAAAATATTTTTTATTCAGGTTCTTTTTTTTTTTCTCTAGTCATACATCTCCTAACACAAGATCCTATGGCCAACCAGTGAAGCTGCATAAGGCAACCAGATTAAGGAAAAAAGAGTATACCAACTTCGCTGAACTTTGTACTTAGTTTTGTTCTCATAAGAGATGAGGAAAAAAGGGGGTGGGGGGGAGGTGTGAGATAATATCTGCTGAAGAGAGCAAGACAGTTAAGAACACGTGGCTGTAAAAGAACTACAGCAAAGAGAATTGTCCAGATCCTATCAGAAACTGTTGGGCTTTGCAAATCTAGGAATTGCACCGAGGAATTTTTCAGTAATCATTTTTGTATTTTTCTCCATAACATGCAATAAAGTGTTGTAAAACAACTAGAATAATAATAGAGTAGTAATAATCTGGGTGCATTGTTGTATTGAGTCAAGCATTATGTTATAGGTACACTGCCAGTTTTCCAGCAGTTCCTGAGATGCACTGTCTGTTTGAGAGAATATACACTGAGTCAGGGTACAAGGAATGGCAGCAGACAGTCTGTGCTGCTGAAAGATTAGAAGCTAGATTTTTTCTTACCTAGAAAATCCCTAGGGATTTTTTTGCAAGGAGGAGGTATCCATAATATTTTATATGTGGGACTTCCCACTTGTGTACCAAGAGACAGAAGAAAGGACAGAGTTAAACTGACATCTCTTCTTTTACTGAAGAGCTAGGATCTCTCTCTTTCTACTTTTTCTCCTAAATTTTTATTTTCAAGTAAATGTGCTGAATCTTTGGAGTCTTTCCAGATAGAAAACATTATTGAAAATTTCATCTGTAAATTTGGAAATAGAGTGGCAGCAAAAGGAGGGTAAACATAAACCGTTTATTTTGTACTTCAGAACCAATCTAAAAAGTGCATCATCAAAGAGGAAGCCCTAAAATTCTGGAATACTCCCCCCTCCCCCATCCCAAGACGTCTTTTTTTCTGTTAATTGAATTCTAGCCAGTGATTCCAAATGAATGGTTTGTCATTGAAGACATCCGTCTGCATGCTATGGTTTCACCTTTCACCTCTAATTAGCCAAATGTTACAGGACCTGGCTACCCATGCAAGAAGAATAAAGGAACATGAAAAAATGAAGCATGAAGGACCTCTGGGACATGCAGAGGTACATGAGATGCACATTGAGCTTACCAAGACTGCAGCAACAATCAGATCCATTATTTTACCCATCACACAGAGATATGATAAGAACAAATCAGTGTAGCTCTAGGTTCTCCTTTGTTTGGGCTGCTCTAATCACATCCATTTTTACTTCCCATTTCAGAAAAAAATAATTTTCAAATGAGGATAGTATTAGTATGCTTGTCATCCAGCTGTTTTGATTTACATTGTTCTTGTGTGCATATGTTGACAGGGAGAAGAACTAATTTAGAAAAAAACAGCAGAAACAGCTTTTCCCTATTCACCATGGGTTGTAAATTTTTTGAGATTCTCAGTTGAGTTTTCTGTTCCAATGGCAGTTAAATTACATCCCCACTCTCCCAACAGCAATTAAGACAGGTTAAATAAAATCTGCATAGCTCTGACCTAGGGCTACTTTTGGAGAAAAATCAATATATAAAGGTCTTCATAGCAGTGTCTGGCATCTGTGTACAGGAGAACAAAAAGGCATCAGGGGAATGGAACATGGCAGTGCCTAGGGCCTAGGTTTGAGTTTTAAAAGTGTATACATCTTCTGGGATGTTTGTCTTCCCTGTGACAGGTACAGTTGGTGGGGAGGCTAATAAAAGTTGTGTCATTCATTTTCCTTAGGACAGGAAGATGATGCGACTTTTATTGACAGCTTTAGGAAGGGTTTCTAATGCACCTTTTCTTGTAAGAAGTCCTTGCATACCATTTAATCTTAACCATACTGAGTGCAGGTCTGTTTATCTTCTTAAATCCTTAAATAGTAAAGAGAATTTTTTTACCTGTTGATGTTGTACAGGGTTGTTTCAGCGTTTATCTAGTGAACAAAAGCATTGAGGTAGTTTTCGGAATCTGTGACAAAATAGGGTGCTCCAATTGACTCTCTATTTTTTTCTTTACAAACTAAGCTTTTTAAAATACTTTAGTCATACCATGATTTAAACACCATAATATTCCAAATGAACCACCATGCTCAGCTGTAAGATTCAGTTGGCTTCAAAAGGTAAGTGGTTTATCCAAATAGTATATGCAAATGCGCAACTAAATTTACCTAATTACCAGGTACACTATGACTCACACAGATCCAGTGCAAGGATATTGATGGCAAGAACACCACTTTAGTTATTTAAAGCTAGCATTATGTACCATAATTGCAAAACACATCCACTGTACTCTTCTTTTTTTTTTTTTTTTTTTGCTGTTTTTCTCCTGTCAGAGAGAAAAAAATCATAATGAACAAGATTTTAATAAAATTTTAGGATTGTATGTATTTTAAGAAAAATATTTAACAAATAACTATAATTACCTCTTTGGTCCCAAATTTTATTTCTTTATGAAATGGCACAGTGATTGCATTTGTTCTGTAAGGAGGTATGAAAGTCAGCTTTGGAAATTTTACTGTGGAGTTTGGGGTTTTTTTTGAGGGAGAAGGTGTTACCATTGAAATGCACGAACAAAACCACACTGTTCCAGACTTGTGCAATCCTAGTGACATGTACTCATAGCATACACATCCCTAGTGAAGTCAAGGTTTGGTGTAAATTTGTATAAACAATTAAAAAATGAAAAAAGGGGAGAAAAAGACATAAATTATGTCATTGTGTCTTACAGCAAAGTAATGGTAATTCTATAATGAAGTTTGCTTTGTCTGTTGTTAGCTCTACTTATTAGAAAATAAATACATTAAATGAGACTGCCTACCTTGGAAACACCAACTATACAGAACTAGTTCTTAGGTTTTTAGAACTTTTTATTTAATTTGGCATTGTTCGGGGTTTTTTTTATTTCATTCTAATATATCAGTGCTTAGCAAGAAAGGGATGTCCTGAGATACTGATGGGACCTCTCACTAGTGGAAAGGCCTGTCTTACCGAAGGGAGAAGGATCTTACAGGAGCTGCATTCCTCCCTTTCTGGAAGACCCATGCTCAGGGCTCTCCAGGGCAGGGTGGCTCTTCCTCATTGTGCAGATGTCTTTTGCCCCATTTTCCAGCTGTCCTCTCCCCACTTATCCCCTGCAGACAGCAGGTGCAGTCCTTCAGTCTGTAGTGCTTGAGAAAGGAGAGAGGGAATGAAACTGATCCCATCTGTGGAGCACTGTCCAGATGAACTTCTCAGAAGGAGACATAATTGAAGATCATGATATTTAATGAAAGACTCAATTTAGAGCCAGAAGAACTGTGGTGAGCTATGAGCTGTTACTAGAGCAGGAAAAACAAGACAATATTTGTACACTACATGCTGTCCACAGGCTTAAAAATTTTGCAATCCTATAAGAATTAGAAATTAACAAAAACTATTAAACTTCTGCATTTACTTGTTTGTGAACATTAAGGTTTTATGATTTCTAATGAACTAAAGAAATTCTCCATTTCCAAACCACAGTGCTCAGCACAGTCATTGAAAGCTTGGATCTGATGCCACATTTTTTAAAAAAAATATTAATGAACTGGAGTATATCATCAGTATTAAGTATAGAAATCCATAAATGTGTAGACAAATGACTTGAGATAAGAGCAACTTCAGTCATAATTTTGAGCAATTTCAACATAATTGGAATGAATAAAATCCCTCAAAGTAGATGTATTTCTTCACATATAAACCCCAAATGATACCTTCATTATCTCCTATAAGATTTTCAGCATGACTTAAGGGACTTTGCAGTGTCTCATTAATAGTTCCTACAAAGCTTGTATCTAATAAAGACCCTCTGGGAGTGATAGTCTAAAAAATATTGATAGGAAATATAATGTCATTAGAAAATAAACTCCTTGTGCAAAATTATTTATTTGACTAAGTAAAGAAGAATTTTCATTGTTTTTTCTGATCTAAACTAATATTTTGTTAGGAAATCTGGTTTGTTGATTGGTGTGGAAAGGAGGTGTATTTTGCCTGTACCTGACACTTTTTTTCAGTGTTTTTCATGGCATGATTCCTCTTCACAGTCCCATGAGTCACTATGGGGTTTGTGTTTGTGTCCTCTCCTTTTTCAAGTGGTAATGACTTCATCCAGTTTGGTCTCCATTTCTGATGTACTTCAAGGACCTCTTAACAGGGATATGTAATGCAATATTGGAGTCACCTGCTGACCATGGATCATGGGAGAAGTAGAACCAGGGAGCTTAGGCTACAAGAGGAAATGAAGAAATAAAGTACCTGAACTCTGCTTTCTTTGTTCCTGTAAAACATTTCCAGAGGTTTGGAACATGGTGGGATGGTTTTCATGCTGCACTGGATGTCTATGAACTCTTCAGAAGGGATAGGAATTGAAGGAGGTGGGGTGGCTCTGTAGGCTAGGGAGGGTATTGATCATACAGAAATCAACAGCTGTCATGATAAAGTCAAGTTCTTACAGGCAAGGATAAGCAGGAAGACAACATGGCAGATATCCTGCTGGGAGTCTGTTATAGGCCACCGGACCAGGATGAAGATTTTGCAGAAATATTCAGTGAGCATCTGGCAAAAGTGTCACAGTCACTAACCCTTGTTCTCATGGCGGAGTTCAACTTACTAACATCTGCTGTAAGTACAACACAGTGGTAAGGAAAAAGTGAAGTGAGGAGAGGGGCTGACAAGATCATTATCACAAGCAGACTTTTGTTCATCTGGTGCCAAACCACAATCCAGGTTCTGTCATGTAACAGACTTGTTAACCTGAAACAAAACAACAACAACAAAAGTAATAGAACTTAAAAACAACCTAGAGACCATCATAGCAATAAATTTCAATTCCATCAATCTAATGGCATTTATCAAGCTGCAATTATGGCTTGCAGCATAAGCAAGGCATGTAGTAAAAGATAATTTGGTCCAGATTTGGCCTGATATAGAATAAGCAATAGCAGTAATGGGCCGTTAATTCTATTAGAGAAAGAAAATCAAAATGAAGTCATTAATCCATGTGTCATTTCAAGTTACTTTGTGAGTGATAAGACTGTTCTGAGAAAAGCCAAGGAAATATTCTGGGGCAAATAACTGTATTTGCTGGTTCAGGCCCGTCTCTCAGAAATCTGAAACCAGATTCCAGACAAATTCCTGTGTGATACTTCACCATACATCTCATCCCACCAAAATTACACAACCTGTATGTGGCAATCCCTGGAGGGGCACTGTTTTCTGATGTGGATAGGATGAGTTGTTTGCTTGCTGCAGAAATCGACAAACTAGGGGTGTGTATCTTCTCATATAACCAAGACAAGTTTAGCACATCTCACCCACCACATTAGATGTTGTACAGTTACAGTAATGCACACAATGCTGTTTGGCAGTGTACACTCCATTCTCCCACTACACGGACAGACACACAGAAAATATATTCCAAATGATTTGGAAATGTGATACTTAAAACCCAGCCAGAAAGAAAACTCTTTATTTTAAAGGAACTTGGAAATTCAGGCAGACAGAAACAAGTCATCTCTTACATTACCAAAGGCACATTTGCACCCCTGACAATGCTGAGACCCTCCTGATCCAATGAAAACAGGAAGCAAAGTCTGGACAACTGTCCAACATGCTACTCATACTGATAGGCTATGTCTCTTTTCTTGTAACATTTATGATGTGGTGTTGATGACAAAGGAAGTCCAAAAAACTGAGGTTTTCTTTAGCTATCATAACATTTTTTGCATGTTTTTATGATGTGTAATTTAACATTGAAATAGCTACATGGTTGGTAGGAAAGCTGTGGAAACAGGTGTGACTGTAATTATTCAGTGCTTTTTAGCTTTTCATTTCTTGTCACACTCCTTGATAGGAAAGATTGGCCATTCATCTGAAACATGCCTCAGGCAGCACCCTCTATGAGATTTTTAGAAAATTACTACAATGACACTATTTACCAGGAATCTGGATTTTATTATTATCTTTTGTATATTAGAATAACAGGGAGTGAGAGAGTAAAAGAGGGAGCACTCAAGAGTGAAAAAAAACCTCTTTACAATAACAGGTCATTAGAGAAACATCATGTCCTCGAGTACATATGCTGTTTAGTTCAAGCCCCAGAATATATCCAGAGGAAAAAAAGTATTAATTTTTTAAAGCTTTAATTCCCAGTTGAATCAAAGCCTACAGTCACAAGCTTGGGATCAGAATAAAAGAAAAGGAATTCAAGAGACTAATTTCCATGTGAATTCGCCCAGGCATGGAGCAACACAGATCACATTCTTGGGACACCTGGCTCAGCAGCTATTAATACTTTTTCTCTCTTTGTAATAGTCACAACAGTGTTATATATTTGAGATGCCAGGCAAAATAGGGCATGTCTAGAAGGGCTTCAGTCTTGTTCATGTGGAAGAGTTCCGTGTTAACTCTTAAACCCGGTCTGGGTGAAAAGCTAGCCATTCCTTTCCTTGTAAGTGAACCAGGCAGCATCCTCAAAGCAAATGAGATTGGAGAGCCCTAGCCTAAACGTTAATCCAGTGGCTACCACCCTCTGTAGGCTGAGAAGGGTATTGCCAGAAGTATATAGCTCTTTCTTATCATATAATCATAGAACAACCGGGTTGGAAGAGACCCACTGGATCATCGAGTCCAACAGTTCCTATCAAACACTAAATCACTCCCCTCAGCACCTCATCCACCCTTGCCTTAAAGACCTCCACAGAAGGTGAATCAACCACCTCCCTGGGTAGCCTGTTCCAGTGCCCAATGACCCTGTCTGTGAAATTTTTTTCCTTATGTCGAGCCTATATCTCCCCTGGTGGAGCTTGAGGCTGTTCCCTCTTGTCCTGTCCCCTGTCACTTGGGAGAAGGGGCCAGCAACCTCCTCTCTATAACCTCCTTTCGGGTAGTTATAGAGAGCAATGAGGTCTCCTCTCTGCCTCCTCTTCTCCAGGTTAAACAACACCAGTTCTTTCAACCATTCCTCATAAGGCCTGTTCTCCAGCTGCTTCTCCCCAAGACTTCTCCAAAATGAAAGGAAAAATGTACACCTCCTTTGAAGCTTTTTGTTTTTACAGTACTAGATTTTCTTATTATGATTTTCCCAAGGATGAAAATATCCACCCCTGCAGAGTCACAGGGTCACTGTTCTTTTTGCTGGAGAGTGAGACATGCAGGATTAATTAACACTTCACTGCAACCCTGGAATACCCAAAGACTGCTGCCACCATAAAACTGTTGGAGAAAAATTTGCTTTGGTAATTCCATTCAATTAACTTTTGGGAAAAAACAAAGTTGATTCAATATCTCTACACAGCTTTATCTTGCAGCAGTGAACATTCATATTTAATACACTTCCCTCACTTAATCTGCACTGCAAAATTGATAATGTCTTATTTATAGGAAAATATTAACTTCAAATGGGTTTGGTTTTCTTCGGTTTTACAACAGACAACACACTTGTGTCCAAATTGATGTAGATTAGATATGATAAGGTTTTATTAGAAACTTCAGGAAGCTTGGATTGCTTTTAGAAATTGGTATATCACTTGTAGACATACCAGATTATATTACTTAAGTACATACTACTGAAACTCTGACTAAGGATGTCCTTAACTCTTCCGAGTTAGAACTTTAATTGTGAATGAATATCTGTTTAAGTGTGAGAGGTAAACAGTGCCTTCTCTATTCTTCTGGGGTTTGTCATTCCAATATGATTTTATACCCTATGACACATCTAAAAGTAATGCAAATGTAGTGACATTTTCAGGAAAAGAAACATCTTTGCTAAGTGTGTTCAAAGCTGCTGATAGTTTAATTTGAAAGCAGTGAAAGATGCAGATAAATTCTTTCATAAATATTTGACTGCCCCTACTTGCATCTGAATTACCACTCAAATTTTCTGAGATCTCCTTTAGCACTAAAACACTAAGCAGCTCAAGTGTGTTATCCAGATAGATATTAATTGGCTTAATAAATGTAATAGCAGCACAGGAAAAATTAGAAACAAACAAACAAACAAAACCAAAACCAGGAATAGTTTTACCACTTTTTTTTCCCTAATCACCTCAAATTAAATTTGTATAGTTAAGTATTACATTCAAGTCATTACAAAATGGAGTGACAGAGTCTAGTATAAAAGAAATTAGTAAATGATTCAGTATGTTTTGAAAGGATGCCAGCAAGATTATGTGGAGTTTTTTATAAAAATACTAGCATAAGAAATTTACCTAAATTCTTTGGTGGAAATCAATAAAAGTGTTTTATTTTAATAAGTCCTATATGACCTGAACATCCAGAGGCTACATAAACCCATTGAAAATTTAAGTTTACCATGATGATTTTCTCCCATATTTATGGAAACTACTTTAGTATATAGATCAATATACATATATTTATATAGCAATATGTTCCACAATTTTTGTTGTTATGTATTTAAACAAGCTTAATGGGAAGCTATCTACAAAATTCAGTTTAATTTAGCATGTCAGTTTACTCAGTGTTTCAGCTGAAGTACCTAATGTTTGAACTCCTGGTGAAGCCAGGATGTGGCAGGTATCTTCTAATGGATGAGTGCCTGAATTATTTGAGAACTAAAAACCTGATTTTCCTAGGCAGACCTGTGAGGCAAATTGCCTTAAACTGTGGAGCTGAAAGGAGCCAGTTTTGAAAGCAAAATGAGTTTCCTGGGGATCTCTGTTCTCAACAATGGCAGGACTGAGAAGAAAGTCAGTTCTACTGGGCAGTAGTAGTGACAATATAAGTGCAAACATCATTTTCTTGAAAATATTATGGTATAGTGTTTCTCTCCCATGTTCATTCTACTCAAGAAGATAAGAAGGGGTAGAATTTGCTTTAAACGTAAGTTATCTGTAAAATTCTTCAAAATTATTTAGTTTGAATATAATTTAAATAAAAATCTCTAAAGGTTTCTCTATGGATGGAAGGCAAATCTGTGTATACACTTCACAAAAAATTAATAATTTCACTAAAGAACCTGCAAGATAATTGAATACTTTTCTAAATTTCAAAATCCTCTACAACTTTTTAACCACTATTCCTTGACATAGAAGATAGGTCAGCTAAATAAAATACAGAATATCCTCATGACATAAGTCAAAATATCCTAGGTTTATTAAATTTATAGGCAATGTATACAACTGAGCAGTTACAAAAGGAAATATATTTGACATTTTGAGTGCTTGTATTTGATTTACTAAAAAGATTGCTATTGTATTGATGGAGGGATGTTGCGCGCCATTATAAACCTCTTCCATGAACAAGATTATATGGTAACATGTTTTAATCATGGAGGGTCTTGTGAAAAAAAGAGCAGTTCTTTCCCTGTTAAGTTCTTGTGTATGTTTTTATTGACATTTTTAAGCAGATATTGTCACTTCTGAGCAAAAGAAAGGGCATACCAAGGAAACACTGTATCTTTTTTTTTTTTTAAAATAAAATTATTTAAGAGTATGTGATAAAACAAGCAGAGAATACTGGAGGAGGAAGACTTTGCAAGCCTCCTTGGAAGACCTCTCCCTCAATTTATCACATTTTCTGAAAATCCTGCACAAATCTCTGTTTTCATGGACTAAAAAATGAGTTGTTTCCACTGTTACTGAGTCCTATGTGTAGAAAAAGCACTGGAAAGTTTTAGGTTATTTAACTAGCTAAGTGAAAGGTACAACTTACTTAGATTTCCAACAATAGTATAGAAGAACAATAGAGTCATAGAATCACCAGGTTGGAAGAGACCCACTGGATCATCGAGTCCAACCATTCCTCTCATCCACCAAATCATGCCCCTCAGCGCCTCATCCACCCATCCCCTAAACACCTCCAGGGAAGGCAACTCAACTACCTCCCTGGAGAGCCTGTTCCAGTGCCCAATGACCCTTTCCATGAAAATAGCATAAATTCAACCAGAAGTTACACTGAAAAACAGGCTCAGGAAAGCCAAGGCATAGCTAGAGCTGAACCTGGCAAGGGACATAAAGAATAACAAGGCCTTCTTCAGGTATGTTAACCAGAAAAGGAAGGCTAATGAAAATACACCCCACTGATGAAAGAAAACGGTGACCTCATATTTATAAACAAGGAGAACATTTTTGCCTCACTGGCAACCATGATCCTCATCCCTTCTGGGTCAATGAATGACAAGACTGGGGCTAGAAGGGTAAGGCCACTCCTACCGTAAGGGAAGATCAGGTTTGTGACCACATGAGGAACCTGAACATCTATAAATCTGTGGGCTTTAATGAGATGCATCCCAGAGTCCTGAGAGAGCTGACTGCACATCAGTTACCAAACTGGTCTCCATGATAATTGAAAAGTCATGACAGTCAGGGGAAGTCTCTGTTGACTGGAAGACAGGCAACATTGTACCCATCATTCAGGAGGGTAGAAAGGATGAACCTGGGAACAAACAACCTGTCAGACTTACCTCTGTGCCTGGGAATATCATATAATGGATCCTCCTATAAGCTCTGCTGAAACATTTGGAAGACAGGGAGGTGATTTGAAACTGTCAACATGGCTTTACCAAGGGTAAGTCCTTCCTGGACAGCCAGTGGCTTTCTATGATGGAGTGACCACACTAGTGGACATGGGAAAAACCATGGATGTGATCTATCTAGACTTCTGCAAAACGTTTTACACAGCCTACCACACTTCCTTCCCTCTAAATTGGAGAGATGTGGATTTGATGGGTGGAATGTTCAGTTAAAAAGAAATTGTTTGCATGGTCACATCCAGAGACTAGTAGACGTTAAACAACTTGGTGTCCAGATAAATATTTATGACAAACAGTGTCCCTCAGGGTCCATACTGGGACCAATAATGTTTAACATTTTCATTGATAATACAGACAGCAAGACTGAGTGCAGTCTCAGCAAGTTTGCAGATGACACCAAGCTGGGTGGTGCAGTTGTCACACAAGATGGATGGGATGTCATCCAGAGGGACCTGGAATTGCTGGAGAAGTGGGTCTGTGTGAACATCACAAGGTTCAACAAGGCCAACTACAGGGTCCTACATCTAAGTCAGGACTATCCACAGTTTCAATATAGGGTGGGGGATAATGTGATTGAGAGAAGTCGGGCAGGGAAGGTCTTGGGGTTGCTGATTAATGAGAAGCTCAATAAGAGCCAGCAACATGCACTTGCAGCCCAGGTCAACTGTATCCTGGGCTGCATCAAAAGAAGCATAGCCAGCAAGCTGAGGAAGGTGATTTTCACACTCTACTTTGCTCTCACGAGATTTCACCTTGAGTACTTTACCCAGTTCTGCAGTCTTCAGCATTGGAAGGATATGGAACTGTTTGAACAGGTCCATAAGAGGACCACAAAGATGATCAGAAGGCTAGAGCACCTCTGCTATGAGGACAAGCTGAGAGAGTTGGGGTTGTTCAACCTGCAGAGAAGAAGGCTGTGGGGATCCCTTGGAGTAGCCTTCCAGTACCTGAAGGGGAACTATGAGAAAACTGGAGAGAGATTTTTTTTACAAGGTACATAGTTATAGGATGAGGGGAAATTGCTTTAAATTGGAAGGGAGAAGATGTAGATTAGACATTAAAAAGAAATGAGAGTGGTGAGGCACTGGCCCAGTTATCCAGAGAAGCTGTTAGCTGCCCCATCCCTAGAGGTGTTCAAGACCATGTTGAATGGGGCCTTAAGCAGCATTGTCAAGTGGGAGATGTCCCTGCCCCTGGCAGGGGGACTGGAACTAGATGTTCTTTGAGGTCTTTTCCAATCCAAACCATACTACAATTCTATGATTTAACCATTTTTCAGCAATAGAAGCAAAGTTTGGACTTAGCGATTTGTCTTTTTACCTTTGCAGATTTTACCAGAAAACTTTCTTGCTGCTTAACTCTAAATAATGCAGCAGTGAAGTGGACTCATATATCATGCTCATTCCATTTAGAGTGATTTATAACCTGAGCTGAAAATTAAATAAAGATGTTCTATATTTAACATGTACTCTTACTGGTTTTACATTTTACACAAACTAATTCTTACTCCAAATAGGTTGAATTCAATAGTATTTTCTACTTTATTGACCTTTTAAAATACCCATCATGATTACTAATCAGAAGAGGTTAGTTTTTTCAGATTAGAGGGAAAGTGTGCCTATACATATTTACTGATTCATGAGAGATGGCCAGCAGGTTCATTTCCCCAAAGCATCATTGTAACATATTATAAGAAAACCAAACTAATGGTTTGCCAGAATACTCAAGTAATTGAACTAATTTACCTCTAAACTATATTTGTATTCCGTTACTGGGTGTCACTGTTGTTACACTACTGTTAAGAGTAGAGATATACATTATCCACATACATTATACATTATACCACCTGCACATCACGGCACAGGAAGTGGGGGAGAATGCATCGTGGATCAGTAAAGGAGATATAGGTATACTGGTACGAGCTACTCCAGTTAACAGGCAATTGGGAACAAGCACCGTCCCCTCTAAGAGGACTGAAGGCTCGGCTACTCAGCTGAAGTGCATTTACACCAATGCACGTAGCATGGGGAATAAGAAGGAAGAGCTGGAAGCCATTGTAAGGCAAGGAGCCTATGATGTCGTTGCCATCACGGAAATGTGGTGGGATGACTCATATAACTGGAGTACAGCTATGGTGGGGTATAAACTCTTCAGGAGGGATAGAAAGGGTAGGAGAGGAGGTGGAGTAGCCCTCTTTGTAAGGGAGGACTTGGACACCTCTGAGATGGATTGTGGCGATGAGGAGATTGAGTGCCTATGGGTTAAAATCGGAGGAGCCCATAAGAAGCTGGATTTTGTGATGGGAATCTGTTACAGGCCACCCAACCAAGGAGAAGCAGCTGATGAGCTCTTCTATAAATAGCTGGGGTCAATCTCCAAGTCAATACCTCTTGTCCTTGTGGGAGACTTCAATCTCCCTGACATCTGCTGGGAGTACAATACAGCAGAAAGGAAGCAGTCTAGGAGGTTCCTGGAGTGCGTGGAAGACAACTTCCTTGCACAGCTGGTGAATGAACCAAAGAGGGAAGGTGCCCTCCTGGACTTGCTGTTTGTCAACAGACAGGGGCTGGTGGGGGATGTGGCAGTAGGGGGACGCCTAGGACTAAGTGATCATGAGATGATAGGATTTTCTGTTCTAGGTGAAGTGAAGAGGGTGCTTCGCAGGACAGTAGTATTAAATTTCCAGTGGGCAGACTTTGAACTCTTTAGAAGGCTGGTTGGCAAAGTCTCCTGGGAGACAGTACTTGAGGGCAAGGGAGCCCATGAGGGCTGGGAGCTCTTCAAAAAGGAGATCCTAGCATGTCAGGAGAAAGCCATCCCTGTGTTCTGGAAAAAAAGCCAGCAGGGAAAAAGAACAGCTTGGTTGAGTAGAGAAATCTTGAGTGACATTAGGAAGAAAAGGAATATTTATAGGCTCTGGAAGAGGCACCAGACCTCTTGGGTGGACTACAGGAGAGAAGTGAGGTTGTGTAGGGAAAAAATCAGAGGGGCTCAATTAGAAATCAGATTGGCTAAGACTGTGAAAGATAACAAAAAATCTTTCTATAAATATATAAATAATAAAAGGAGGACAAGGGAGACCATACAGTCCCTTTTGGACACAGAGGGAACAACGGTGACAGGGGATGAGGAGAAGGCAGAGGTACTTAATCCCTTCTTTGCTTCAGTCTTTAATTGTAAAGAAAGTTGTTCCCTCTTTGAAGAAAACCCGGAACTAGAGGAGCAAAACGAGGTTCCCATGGTCCAAGAAGAGGTGGTCAGAGCCTTGCTAGCCTGACTAGACACCCACAAGTTTATGGAGCCAGATGGGATTCACCCTAGGGTTTTGAGGGAGCTGGTGGATGTATTGGCCAAACCCCTTTCCATCATCTTCCAGCAGTCCTGGAAGACTGGGGAGGTTCCACTGGACTGGAGACTGGCTGATGTAGTGCCCATCTACAAGAAGGGTCGCAGGGAGGATCCAGGGAACTACAGGCCAGTCAGTCTGACCTCAGTGCCAGGGAAAGTCATGGAACAGGTGATCTTGAGTGCTATCATGAAGCACTTACAAGAGAACCGGGTAATCAGGCCCAGTCAACATGGGTTCACAAAAGGTAGGTCTTGCCAAACCAACCTGATCACCTTCTATGACAAAGTGACTCAGCTGCTGGATGAGGGAAAGACTGTGGATGTGGTCTTTCTGGACTTCTGTAAAGCCTTTGACACAGTTTCTCACAGCATTCTGCTATGGAAACTGTCAGCCTCTGGCCTGGACAGGCGCACACTCTCCTGGGTAGAAAACTGGCTGGATGGCCGGGCCCAGAGAGTGGTAGTAAATGGTGTTAAATCCAGCTGGAGGCCAGTGACAAGTGGTATTCCCCAGAGCTCAGAGCTGGGTCCAACCCAGTTCAATGTCTTCATCAATGACCTGGATGAGGGCATTGAGTGTACCCTTAGCAAGTTTGCAGATGACATGAAGCTGTGTGGAAGTGTGGATCTGCTGGAGGGTAGGGAGGCTCTGCAAAGGGACCTAAACAGGCTGGACCGCTGGGCAGTGTCCAACGGCATGAGGTTTAACATGGCCAAATACCGGGTCCTGCACTAGGGGCACAACAACCCTATGCAGAGCTACAGACTGGGAGAAGCCTGGCTGGAAAACTGCCAGGAGGAGAGGGTCCTGGGGGTGTTGGTCGACAGCCGACTGACCATGAGCCATCAGTGTGCCCAGGTGGCCAAGAAGGCCAATGGCGTCCTGACTTGTATCAGAAACAGTGTGACCAGCAGGTCCAGGGAGGTTATTCTCCCTCTGTACTCAGCACTGGTACGGCCGCTCCTTGACTCCTGTGTTCATTTCTGGGCCCCTCACCACAAGAGGGATGTTGAGGCTCTGGAGAGAGTCCAGAGAAGAGCGACAAAGCTGTTGAAGGGGTTGGAGAACAGACCCTATGAGGAGTGGCTGAGAGAGCTGTGGTTGTTTAGCCTGGAGAAGAGGAAGCTGAGGGGAGACCTCATTACTCTCTATAAGTACCTGAAAGGAGGTTGTAGAGAGGAGGGAGCTGGCTTCTTCTCCCAAGTGACAGGGGACAGGACAAGGGGGAATGGCCTCAAGCTCTGCCAGGGGAGATTTAGGCTAGAGATTAGGAAAAAGTTTTTCCCAGAAAGTGTCATTGGGCATTGGAATAGGCTGCCCAGGGAGGTGGTTGATTCACCTTCCCTGGAGGTGTTTAAGGTACGGGTGGATGAGGTCTTGAGGGACTTTGGTTTGGTAAACACTTGGTTTAGTGTTAGATAGGAATGGTTGGACTAGAAGATCCGAGTGGTCCCTTCCAACCTAGTTGTTCTATGATTCTATGATTACATACCATATGTATCTGAGCAGCATCAGGAACAGTAATGACACTAGTCACCAAGTTAAGAGCCATCTAAATGCTAAAGCCTGGTAACATGGATCCTAAAAAAGCACATGGATTTTCTTTGATTCATATGCCAACATATTAAGTACATATAAAAATGATGTGGACAGACATATTTGAATTATTTTTATCATAGTTCAATGACATATAGCAACTTTTAAACTATAAAGGACTATCCTTCTTTGGATGAGGAACCGTCTCAGAAAGTTTTAACATTTATTCACTTTATTACTTTATGTCACACTCCAGTTTTTACCCATCACTTCACTCCAGGCTTCAAGACTTCAGCTAATCTTTGTCAGAGGTTGAAATCTAGTATGGGGCAGATTACTCCACATATTTTTGCCTATAGGATTGGGTTTGGTTTTGTTTTTATCTCTACCGTACAAGATCCTGGACAGCAGCAGGCAGTTTCAGTTGATGTATTTTAGGTGTATGTCAGTATGTTTATGAACTCAGAAAGGATTCTGAGTTCTCTTGCGTTATTTTCCTTCTAGAATACTTAAAGAAGTGACAGACACAAATTCTATTGCTGATTTTTTCCCCCTCATACCAATCTATGCATTTACAATTAGTTTGCATTCAGTAATTCTTCCTAGTAATTAAGGCGTTACTGCAACTGTGACTCCAGAAAAGCAAAGCAAAACAAAGGAAAGAATTTGTTGCATATGGTGTTCCATTAAATTAGGAATAAAGCATCTTAATATATAGATGAGATGCAATAGCTAGGACATTGTGTCAGGTTTTTTGAAATTGCATGCTCCTAGACAAAATGTTTGGCGTTTTTTATCTTGTATTAGTAAAAACTTCAGCTAACGGTTGATATTCATCAGGCTGGTCAAAAAAAAAAGTCAGTTAAACCATCTCAAAACCATTTAGTAGTCTGAGTCCTCCTTATTTTATTATAGCTTTACATAGTTACAGAAATAATTTAATGTGAGAATTAGTCTTCTCTCGTTTAACAGTAGTAGATTTTACATAGAGGAAGGAGGGTAAATTTTTTTCAGGATGAAATCTCCACCCGAGGCACACATAACAGCAGCATTAATGTTAAAATAATAACTAAGAAGTCTCTCCCTGAGGTATTCAGTAGTCTAGGGGTGACTTTATCAATTCCTAGATGCGTCTCCAAAGGTTTCAAAGTTCAGAATAGTTTGGAAGCCTTCTGTATGCACATTTTGTGTGTTGTAGGATCTTATTAGAAAAGAATTTAAGCTTTTACTTTTTATATTTTTCTGATTTCAGACTGCAAACTTGTTTATCTGTGGAGTACTGATCTTGTTTCTTCACATCATTTTTCTCCAACAGTGTCATCAACTGTGGACTGGCAGGTGCTTGTGGTTCACATCCTGCTTCAGGCAACTGCCTATTTCTACTGGCTCTAATCTTTTACAAATAACCCTGAAAACAGCCAACAACAGTCCTCCCAACCCAGAGTGGCTATTAGATGAGTCACCACCATATAAAATAAAGTACCTACTAGATTTGTTTAACCATTATATAAGTGATGATTACTGCACCAGAATAAATGCTTTCTTAGGCAGATAAAGTCCCACTGAAGAGACTTGTTATTAACATAGGTAACGAACCTTTACTCTGGTTGTAGAATTCATAGCACATTACAAATCCTTCTTCTCATGTTCAGAAAACTACTTCAATTTCCTATAATTTATTTTCTCTTATTCAGTGAATAATTCACCTCTTCATGTTAGTAAGGATTTCAATGACCACTGCTTTACAATATACTTAGATTTCTATCAAGATATTTCATTATAATTTAAGATGCAATTATTCTTCAAAAATGGAAAAATTATTCTTATATTAAGAAACAGATTTATATTGATTTTAAATTCTTTTTCTTTATATTTAATCAATGATCTAAACTAAATTTGAATCTAAGAAAATTAACTATTTAAATGTAAAAATTTAATTTAATGTAAAAAATTAGTCTGCAATGAAATGATGGTACTAACATAGAATAATAGAATCATTGAATAATTTGTGTTGGAAGAGATCTTAAAGATCATTTGGTTCCAACACATCCCACCTGGCCTTGAACACCTCCAAGGATGGGGCAGCCACAACTTCCCTGGACAACCTGTTCCAGTACCTCACCACTCTCATGATGAAGAAATTCTTCCTCTTACATTTATACCCATCTCACAGCCCTCACTGGCTTAAGCTTCTCTTTCCCCTGTTGTTCTGTCTCTCAGGGACATGGAACCAACAGTTCATGTGTCAATGGTAATCAATAACTTCAGCAAGCAGGTGCAAATCCATTATCCAATCAGGCTTCACTTTCCTAGTGAAAGAGTAATATTATTTTTAGAGAAGCCACCAACAGCACACTGAGCATATTTTTTTCAAAAAATACTGTTTGTCTTGTATTTGCAGTACTTGCAAATTTTTGTCTATCTGAGCACTTGCAAGTAAATTCAAGTATCTGAGACACTTAAAAATGTTCCAGCTGGCTCTGTCATATGGAGCTCTACAACCTTTTCCAGACAGCTAACAAGTCTGCTTCTGCAAGTAATAAAAGCCTTCATTAAAAGTTTCTTCCTGATTGCTTTTTCTGAAATTCATTGCTGAAAAATATGTTTGTATGGTAGCCATCCATTTTCCCAATGCTCTTCCTTTTGAATAGAGGACTACAGAAGTTAATGAATGACTACTGCTTACTGTGTGCTTACCTACTTGGACACCCATAACGGAGGCTAGAAGATATGTCCACTTTTCACCTGGGGACAAGCTAGCTGGTGAAGAAATTCACCATTTTTTCTCTGAGATCTGGATGGGATCAGCATCCTGCAAAGGTAAAATTGCTTCCAGTTGATTTATGGCCAAGCTCCTGTGTATTACATTTGAAGAAAATCAGGAACATCTAATGTGTACATTCAATATGTATTATCCAGTGCAAGGAGTGATTTTCAGTCCTACAAAGTGTATATAGATTCTCTAAGGAGATAGGTGGGCAACAGAGGAACTAGTAGTACTAAATGTCTTTCACATCATATGGCTATTGTTTTACTTTGGATAATCCCTGTGTATGCAGGAAAGCACATTACAGAGCTCTTGAAAGTGCTTTTGAATTGAAGCCATGGAAAGCCTTTCCAAAGTAGAAGTTTAATGAGTAAAACTGTCTTCAGATTAATACACTGCACATAACTAATGTATTTTCACTGCTGAAGGCAATTTTCAACAGTCATTGTTGAAATCAAAAGTTTACTAACAATGTGTTTAAAGAGCGGAACCATGTCAGGGTGCAAAACAAAAACAAACAAAGAAGAGTAGTCTCATATACGGCAACATGAAAGCAACTGTCAATGAGTGAAGTAAAAGGAAGTTGTTATGGGCTACTAAACATATTGAATTAATCTTTCTAAAGGATGCATGCTATCACATAAACAGCATAAAGGAGCAGAGCTATTTTTGACATTAAACACTGTATATGAGGGCATACAGAAATGAATATTAATATAATTAGTTTATTTATATTAATTAATTTAATTAACCTTCCATTCCTCCCACTTCCTTCACCCCCTGAAACCTTATTTCAACCTCTTTTTTCCTTTTTTTTTACATCTCCACCTTATGTTGGCTTCTGTACATCTGGTAAAAAAAGGCTTTTCTGTCCTATTCTTATATCCATCTCTCAATCACCATAATTATATAAATGTTTGGGCAAAAGGATGTAAGATCATTAAACTTTCAGGGAACCAACATACTAACTTAGGGGAAAAATTCCTCAGGAATTCCATTGTGTCACTTTAAAATATGATGCAGATTCATTTCATAAAGGTTTCAGGATCCTCCACTTCATCTATACTTGCATTCTTAGGGTCTTGGGTTTGCATCATTGAATACACGTTGGTTGAGATACCACATAATTCATTCTAACCAAAGAGGAGGTAATTCTCAGAAAAATGTATTCAATGGAAATATATTCTTTGCCTGAGAAATAAGATGAGTCATTTTCATATCTAGTGTAACTCAGGGGGAAAAATAAAATGGTTATTAATTTTAGCCAGGAAATATTCACTGAATTTTTAAGGCAATTTGAGATCAATATCTGTCTGCATTCAATTCTCAAAAATTGTAGACATCCATGTTTTCATCTGTGATGATGGTGACTATGCCCACAAACCACAATGGGAGCAACTTCCCAGTTCAAAAGACCAGTACATTTATTATTCATATCTGTTTCAGGTGGCTGAATGGTATTTATCAACTAAATCAAGAAAATTGTTTAACTAATTTTGAATGACAAATTGGGAGTTTGGATAAATACTGTTTGGTATTTATGTAGTATATTCCAGCTGGAGGTCAGTTACAAGTGAGGTTCCCGGGGCTCAGTGCTGGGTCTAGTCCTGTTCAATGTCTTCATCAATGACCTGGATGAAGGCATTGAGGGTACCCTTAGCAAATTTGCAGATGACACAAAGCTGGGCAGAACCGTGGATCTGCTGGAGGGTAGGGAGGCTCTGCAAAGGGATCTGAACAGGTTATACTACTGGGCTGAGACCAATGGCATGAGGTTTAACAAGGCCAAATGCCGAGTCCTTCACTTGGGGCACAACAACTCTATGCAGAGCTACAGACTAGGAGAAGTCTGTCTAGAAAGCTACCTGGAGGAGAGGGACCTGGGGGTGTTAGTTGACAGCCGACTGAACATGAGCCAGCAGTGTGCCCAGGTGGCCAAGAAGGCCAATGCCATTTGGCTTGTATCAGAAACAGCGTGGCTAGCAGGTCCAGAGAGATTATTCTCCCTCTGTACTGGTGAGACCACTCCCTGAATCCTGTGTTCAGTTCTGGGCCCCTCACCACAAGAGGGATGTTGAGGCTCTGGAGTGAGCCCAGAGAAGGGCAACAAAGCTGGTGAAGGGGCTGGAGAACAAGTCTTATGAGGAGCAGCTGAGAAAGCTGGGGTTGTTTAGCCTAAAGAAGAGGAGGCTGACGGAAGACCTTATTGTTCTCTATAGCTACCTGAAAGGAGGTTGTGTAGAGGAAGGAGCTGGCTTCTTCTCGCAAGTAATAGGGGACAGGACAAGAGGGAGTGGCCTCAAGCTCCACCGGGGGAGGTTTAGGCTGGACATTAGGGAAAAATTTTCACAGAAAGGGTCATTGGGCATTGGAACAGGCTGCCCATAGAGGTGGTTGAGTCACATGCCCTGGAGGTGTTTAAAGTTTGGGTGGATGAGGTGCTGAGGATAGTGGTTTAGTGATTGATAGGAATGGTTGGACTCAATGATCTTGTGAGTCTTTTCCAACCTAGTGATTCTATGATATCTTGAGATGCATGTATTTGCCAAGAGGCCAGACCAATAATTTACAAGCAAAAAGACTTTGGTATTTTCTGAGCCTCCTCCCTTCAGAAGCAGCATAGATGACTATCATGTAGCTCCGCTTCACTTTGATATGAATTATCCAGGAGTGACCTGACATACTGCTCTGCATCCCTGCACTTGGCCACACTCCTGTGTGGGTCTGCTGCCATCTATATAGAGCTACCTATATCTGTTATCAGGCTGTGTATGGATGTGGGGGGATCCTGAGGGGTCCTTTGGGACTGGTGGCGCTGTTTGCATTGCCACAGCCAATTGGATCCATATTCACTTGTGTAGGAATCAGATCTAGGTTTTAATATCTGGCTCTAAGCAGGGCATCCCAGACAAACCAGAAATTACTTCTGTAGCCAGATAACATTTTGATCTAAAAACCTTTTAAGACCTCTGATTTTCCACAAGAACATGCTTTTCAGAAACATTTGTCTCAATTGTTTTCAGAAAAACAGACTAGTTAAATATTTTTTTATTGATCAGCTTCATAAATATCTGAACATTTTCACAGAATAATATGAAATGGAAAACAATGGAAAGAAATCATTGAACACTGCCTTTCTAGGATGAATACATTAACCTTTATAACACACACAAAATTTAATTAATCCGGTGCCATATTAGTGACCTTAGCAGATTTTCATTCCTAAATGTGAAAACTTTTTTCTTTTGGGGGATAAATGAATCTGGGCAGATCAATTTCATACTTGGCTAAGGACAGAGGTGTTGGGAGTCAGACAATTAAACAGTAGTTCTTTTTAAAAATGTGCTGAGTATTTGTGATTATTATTGACAAATATAGGGATTGTAATACTCAGTAGCCCTTGTAATCAAACCCTTTAAGTACCTAGAAGTAGACATTAATAGTCATTTTCTCTGCACTTTCTTTTATTAATTTCTCCCATATGATGCTGTCTACACAGAAAAAGTAAAAGATTTTATGAGTTGCAGTTGTACAAGACTTCATCTAATGTGTAGTACCTGACAGTAACTATCTACCAGCACTAAATTCAGCAAAAGGTTTTAATTTAAGTACTTTAACTAATACACACCCTTATCAGACTCTGCAGACATAATGATCTTGATGAGAAAAGACCTATCCTGGGAATCTAACTTTGTGATCTTATTTCATATTTTATTTCTATTTCTAGTAAAACATATTATCTCATGACTTCCAATTAACCTCATAGATCAATCACAAACAGCAGTGTACAGGAAAAATAATGAAATAAAAATGATTTTTTTTTTCCTCCTTTAAGACATAATCCAGGGCTTACTAAAGCATCTATCCTCTTTGCTACAAACTATTATGCTTTGTGCTTCTTGTCTGGAATGGATTTGGGTTTTGATTTTTAGTAGAATAATACACCACATGTTAAAGATGACTGTCAATTTCACATTACCATGCTGACAGAATTAGAACTCTCTTACAATTCTGGTTCAATTTAAATCAAATGTTATTAAACTGTTCTGAACATCAAAAGTGTGATGGTCCTTGCTCATTGAAACCAGTGTTTTCAGAGGGGAGCTTCTTAACCTTGAAAGAGACCATCACTTTGGGTAATATTCTCCTCTTTTGTTCTAGTCTTTACAGCTGCTCTATCAGCAACATAGAGGAAAAGTAACAACAAAGCAGAAACACTTATTTTGCAACATGATGCAAAATTTTATCTTAGTGCCTAAAACTAACTACTAATGATAACTGTATTGTAACAGGGGAAGTTAGTTTTCAGAACTATTTTCTGAAGGATCCAAGGCCAAATTGCTAAGCAATTGCATAAAAATTGGTTGTGCATAAACAGCATGTTTCACTTCCATCTAATCATTTTAATTTACATCAAGCAAAATGCTTGCTTTCACACTTGTAGATGTTATTTGCTACAGAACATTAAAAATTAGATAGTCAGAAGGACAGATATCTAAGGCTATAGTGTAAATCTAAAGTAAATCAAAGATTGCCTTCTGTTATTATTCAGCAACAATTAATTCCAGTGACTAAAGTTCTTGTTATAGCAAAAGTAATGAAATTGGAATATACTAAAATCAGTTCAAATCTAGAGCCAGAGTAACCGAGATGATTGTTGTCTACTTTGTAAATATGCCCAATACTATAAAACAAGTTATGAAAAAATTGCCTGATTGGATGAGAACCTGACTGTCCTTCCCTGCTGTTTGCTGTGTCAGTTCAGTTTAACAATATACATGATTGTACTTAAAGGGATGGTTTTAGGGTGCTGTAGTTTACAGCTTTACTTGGGCAATGGCTTACCTCTCTACTTTCCAGGTTATTTTGGAGAATATAACTTCCACATTCCAAACACAAAAGCATGTTATTTTGATGTTGCATAAAAATTTTCAGGTTTTTCTTATCTTTTCTATGATGAAAAAAAAAGATTATTTCTGAATGTACTATCATCTTTTCTTTCCACCAAGAGCAAAGAACTCTTTTCGTCCTTTGTGTTTAAAACCTGGGAAAAAATTGAGTCTGTTTCTCCACCGCTTTGTGCTCATAATAACTCTTCGCTCTTCCTGTGTAACATATAAAACAGCCATATACTGCACACAAAATAGCATCTTGCTGTTATCACATAGTATTACAGAAGAGGCTAAAAGATGCCAGATGTCTGCTGGAAGTATGGGACAGAAAAGAGGAAACAGTCTAGGAGATTCCTGAAGTATGTGGAAGACTGTTCAGAGTCTGATTGATAAAGTTCCATGGGAGGCAGTCCTAAAGGGCAAAGGAGCCCAAGAGGGCTGGATATTCTTTAAGAAGGGAATCCTGGAGAAGCAAGAAGATATCCCCTTGTGTGAAAAAACAAACTGGTGGGGAAGAAAACAATCTTGGCTGAGGAGAGTGAACTGGGTGTATATCAGAAAAAAAAGATGAAAGAATATGAGCTTTGGAAGAAGGAGGAGGCATCTTGGGAGGACTACAGGGATGAAATGAGAGAAAATCAGAAGTGCTTAAGCCCAATTAGTACTTAGATTGGCCAATTCTGTGCATGTGAATACAAAAATCTTTCTTCAAAGATATCAACAAAAGGAGGGCCAAGAGATAACTTTGAAGAAATTCAGAGAAGAGAATTTTAAACCTTTGCTAAACTGATAAGTGTTCTAGTCTCTCAAGTCATTTCTAAATATTGAGTGTTAAACACAAAAGTGAGATCAGCCATGTCACAAGCAACCTATGTTTGATAAGGTGTGTGGACTCTGTGTGTGCGACTCACTACAGTATCTCCTTGGTACTGTTTGGAGTATTCATCTTTTTTGTTACTGTTTCAAAAAAAGTTTAATTTTGAATAGAAAGTTTAATTAAATACATGTTTTGTGTAATCAAATGAGCCAAATTAAATTGCAAGGGATTTCTAAGTTTGTTTGGGTTTGGGGGGGTGTTTGTGGTTTGGTTTTTTTTTTGTTTTTTTTTTTTTTGATTTTTTGGGTTTTTTTAAGAAAGACGGGTTATAGGAAACATCCTATATTCTGGCTTTTGCTGTTATTGTTCCATGCATCTCATTTACCAGAAATATACATAATGTGTTCTTGAAGCTTGAAGTAGTCAGTCCATGGGATGTAATTTTCCACTTACATTTCCAGGTTTCTTTCAGTTAATGGGTTACTGGAATACCATGTTTCTCAGCTCCTTTGAGGGTGACAGTGTCATTGCATATCTAGGTTGCAAATTTAGTCATCTTTTTCCTTATATACATTATAACTCCTTCTGCCTACCCTTCTCCCATTGTACTATGCCCTCAAGTGAACACCTTGACTTAAAGTCTCTGAGTGGGTGGACACCACTTAATAAAATAAAAATGCAACATTCAAAAAAAATCATTTTTATATGGAGAATAGAGCAAATGAATCCTGATATGATAAATATTTTGAATCATTTGTCTCTTCAGGCTCTTCCTGAAATTATTCCAATGCTCTTATGTAGGTTTTTCAGAGCACATTTTAGCTTGTCCAAACTGTGTCCTATTTCCACAGCTAGGGCAGTAGACAGGATTGATTGATCAAAATCTCATTCCTCCTCTTAAAGATGATCTTTTTCTCATTACTTTCCTCAAAAAGAAAGAGAAGGTCATTTTGTGGATAAAGGAAACCCACAACTCCCATCATGGGTTACTGCTCAGTTTTATGAGCCCAATCACTTAACTTTGATTTCTCACTTTTTACCACCTTACTAAGTGGGGTATTGTCTCTGCTGCATGTTACCAGGGAGGTATAAACTCCCACTACATACCTTTTCCTCTGTCAAAGGTGAAAAGTGTTTTTTCCCTTCTGGTTGTTATTAAGGTACCTTTTATTAAAATGCTATGAATACTACATACAAAATGAGTTGTTCTGCAGAAGTAATCCTTTAACATAAAACTGAAGTTTTAAAAGAGACAGTTGTCAAGAGTGGAAATAATTATTTGACCCTTTAAAGGGTTGTAAATAAAGCTAAATTCCTTCAGTACTATAATATCTGCATCCTCTGTATAAGTAAGTGCTGTATATTTCAAAGTGTGCAAGCTAGAGAGGAGTCTAAGAACTCCCTTTATGTTTTGCAGAAAAGTTGCTCAATTTCTTAATTACTTCCTCCTGTTTGTTATTATTGTTTTGCTTTGATGTTGGATTTTAAGGGTCATTTTTTTCCTGTCAATAATATCTCGGAGACATATTTAAGTAGATACTAAGGTAAAGAAAGGTAAGGAAAAAGGCTATGATAGCAGTATTATATTGCCCAACATGTTGACTTTCCAAGTCACAGCAATATAAATGTCAGTTATCCCAAAATGTTAGATAACTGTCTCAATTGGAACCAGCATAATCAAATTATACACTTTCACCTTTTTTTTTACATAGCAGTCTGACATTTGCTTATCAATATGTGGAAATTTGGTCCTAGCTGCTACTTTCAGGGTACAGTAGAGGTCTTTGGGGAAGGATTTGTTTTCCCTCACAACATCTTAATGACTTACTTAGGGCTGGCTAAGCACTCTGACTTTAACATGTTTGTTTAGCAGGCTTTTCCTGAAGAATACTAGAATTTCTAAAAGTTAGAAAGTTAGTAAGGTTTGGACGGCAATATAAAGGGAGAAAAAGATAAATATAATTAAATTACCATTACAGACAGACTGGACAGGTATGACTAAACGTAGGTTTTAAAGCTGAACAGAACACCTAGGGAAATTTAGTTGTGAAGGGGGCAGTGGATTTTGACCTACCAGGAAAAACACATGATACTTGCTTAAGAAATTAATTTTTAGCCAAGAAAATAGTTGAAAATCCATTCCTATATGGAAATCACCTGAAAAAAAGAAATAAACTAAACTCCATTAACTGTGCTGTCTATATTTGTCTTATATCTGAACTGAAAGAGACTTATTATAATTTTTAAAAAGACAAAGAAATATTGTTTTTTATAGATATGTTAGTCATTCAAGTAAAATACTGATTTACTCTTGAAATTCCCAGTCTTCTTCTGTAGTTTGCATATGTAATGAAATTATGTCTCAGTAACAAGTCTAAATGTCTTCACTATTTCCCTAAACTGTTGAAATACTTCAATAAAGTGCAAGGAAACTCCTACCAGAGGTCTTCTAAATTATGAATAAACAAATGAAAGTGCAAATGTGAGTAAAAACCAAAAACAACTACTAGATCTGTGCCGATTCCAGAAACATTCATGACCATCATCATAAGTTTAAAAAACAATTGAAAGGGCTAAACTTATTTCATATCGAGTTACAGACTATCATTACCGATCAAAATTCCTCTCTGCAGTAGATTAAATGACCTGTTGTAAGGTTGGCTGTTATTTAGCATTATGATGCACATACTACCAGAGAAGCTGCGGTATAAAACTTAACCAAATGCCTGTAAATAGTAGCACTAAGGTAAATTTGAGTAATGCTTTATATCCCTTTATACTGTTTGTTTGTATTGCATTTACACTCACAACCTTAGTATTAATCATTCTTCTCTGTCTGATGAGGGGAAGGGCTATCTCTTTTTAACAGATTTCTAAATGATTCTAAGCATCCAGGCAACTGTAACTAGCAACTACTTTGTAGCTATTTTGCATTTCTAGAGATTCAGAAGCAATATAGATAAAATACCAGAGTTCAGGAGATGATTTTGGGCTCTTAATCCCTATCTTGACCATTGAAATCACAAGAAAACTCAGCACATGCAGAAGGACTGCACGGTAATAAAGAATCTGCAATGAAAATTAAATATTGGACTAAGAGAAATATGTGTCCGTATATATCCATGTTTGTGAATGATTTTTTGTATTTTGTTGTCACTTTTTTTTATTATTATTTTTAGGGGAGTGGCAGAGCTAAGCGGGGAGTATCTCAAGATTATAGATTTTAGTGGAAAGTAATTTCACAACATAGGGGAAAAAATAAGGGAGTGGTCTTTAGACCCAGTCCTAGGGCAGGAAGAAAGGATTTTATTCTTCAATTAAATGTTTGAAATCCAAGTCAAACTCATTTGAGGGATGATGTGTCATTTCTTTTAATTTGCGGCACAGACTTCATGTCTCATCCAAGAAAATCCTTGGAGCTGGATTTGTCTGGGGTGTTCAGCCACAAACATGATGGGAAATCCATCCCTTCTGGATGTTATAGATTTCTTTGGAGTTCATTACTGTTCATAGGTACAATACCATCAATATTTTAGGGGAGGGCAGGGGTGTTTTTATGCATTTGAACTTTTGCTCTCATCATGTTCTTGTTTCTTTATCTGCACACAATTAGTACATTGACAGCTGAAATTGCTAAGTTCCATATTTGGTAACATATGGAGTTCTATATGGGCCATTCAGGTGGCTTTAGTGTTTGGACTGTCCCCTAGTTTCCATAGTTTCATACACAGGAATGATACATCCACTACGGAAAACATTCCTCACTTCCAAGTCTCCTTCCCATCACAAGGTAGACCTTTCCTGCAGTTGGGGCACAACAACTCTATGCAGAGATACAGACTAGGAGAAGTTTGCCTAGAAAGCTGCCAGGAGGAGAAGGACCTCGGGGTGTTGGTTGACAGCTGACTGAACATGAACCAGCAGTGTGCCCAGATGGCCAAGAAGGCCAATGGTCCTCTGTACTCTGCACTGGTGAGTCCATTCCTTGAATATTGTGTTCAGTTCTGCACTCTTCACCACAAGAAGGATATTGAGGCTCTGGAGCAGGTCCAGAGAAGAACAATGAAGCTGGTGAAGGGGCTGGAGAACAGGCCTTATGAGGAACAGCTGAGAGAGCTGGGGTTGTTTAGCCTGGAGAAGAGGAGACTGAGGGGAGACCTTATTACTCTCTACAGCTACCTAAAAGAAGGTTGTGGAGAGGAGGGTAATGGCCTCTTCTCGCAAGTGACAGGGGACAGGATGAGAAGAAATGGCCTTAAGGTCCACCAGGGGAAGTTCAGCCTGGACGTGATGAAAAAAATTTTACACAAAGGGTAAACAGGGTACTTGAACAGGCTGCCCAGTTTGGTGGTTGAGTCACCTTCCCTGGAGGTGTTTAAATTTGGGTGGATGAGGTGCTGAGGAGAGTGGTTTAGTGATTGATAGGAATGGTTGGACTTAATGAACCTGTGAGTCTTTTGCAGCCTAATGATTCTGTGATTCCATTTTAGCAGCTTAGTTTCTGGAAAATTACTCAGTTCTTAAATAATAAGTTTGTCCCTTTTTGTTTTACGTAACTGTACACTCCTTCCTGGTTTGTCCCTGGATGCCTAATAACTACGATTAGGTTAGGATTTTTAAAAAGGTAATGAGAATTGATTAGTTTTATTATACAAGTTTAAGGATGTTTTCTTGAATTAGGGCAATACAGAACAATTGTTAAATAGTAAATAATAATAATCTATTCTCACTGATAATAAAACCCTATTCTCAATATATGTTTTATAAGAATTGAGTTTACCCTGTGTATGCTTGTTAGTTTGATGTCCTAATGAGCTGAATACCATTAACTTACAATTTGTGCCATAATTTGCTATTTCATAGTGCTATTTTCTCAGATGTGAGCCTTCTGTAGTGAAGAGTTATTTTTTTTTCCTTTGTTCTAATTAAGTAATCAGTCATTTTCAGTTACAGTTCTATTCTCACTGGTATCTTCAGAGGTAATCTACCTAGCAGGCTTTGAGGGGTATATTTTAGGTCTGGTTTGGGTAAGTAGCAAAGACTGTTAGCTAGTGAAATAACCATCTTTGGTTTTTTGGGGTTTTTTTAAGTAAATGTATGAGTTCTTGATCATAAATTAAGTGAAGTCAGAAGTTAGTAGTTTGATCTCAGGAACTCTTGTTAGTATGTTCCACTATCTGTTAATGTTTTCTCTTGTGCTTGTTAACAGCATTTCATTATCTGCAGTTACCACTGTTACTCAAGGAAAAAAATAAAATTAAATAAAACCATCAACTAACCTTATTTTAAAAAAAAAAAAAAAAAAAAAAAAAAAAAAAGACAAATGATTATAAGCCTTTCCTGTGCACCATTTCTAACTTGCCCAAAATCTTCTAAAAGTAAAGCTTCGGACAGTTCATACACCTGATTGGAAAAATCCCAGGAGAAACACTCCAAGGGTGAAAAGTGTGGGAGAAGTGAGTGATATTCAAAGATCCTCTCCTGCAAGGTCAAAAATAGTCCGCACCAACATGCAGGAAATCAACCAAAAGCAAAAGGCTTTTGTGGAAGATAGATGTCCTCACTAAACTCATGTAAAAAGAATGCACGGCCTTCTATGGTGACAAGTGTTACAGGTGACCCAAGAGGAAAAAAGAGGTGCTCTGAGACTGCACAGGGATTCGGCTAGAAAAGTTGAAGTCTCTATGGAGCTAGATCTGGTGACAGACCTGAAAAGCACAAAAAGATATTTCTACAGACATATCCACAATGAAATTAAGATTGTCCACATCTTTTGAATTTTGCTGAATGGGAAAGAACCTTTAGTGACAAAAGCTATGGAAAAGGCTGAGATAGTGGATGATATCTTCTCAGTCTTTACCAGTGAGACACATTCACAAGAGTCCCACATGTCAGAGAGCATTAAGAAAGTCCAGATCTAGGAAAATAACCTTGGTAGTGGAGGATAAGGTTAGGAATCATTGAAACAAACAGGATGCGAGTTCAGTTTGCACTAACAAGTGCTGAGGAAGTTGATGGATGTCATTGTAAGGCCACTGTAAATTATTTCTAAAGGGTTACAACAACCTGGGGAGGTTGCTGAAGACTGAATAAAAGCAAATGTCGTTCCTGACTTCAGGAATGAAAAGAAGAAGGATACTGTAAACTATGGAATGATCATTATCCCAAGATCTTGCTCAGATTTCTATCTTTGTTCCTCTCCTTTCTATCGCTATAGTCTTATCTCACTTTTCATTTACCACTTTTTACAATAATAAAAATATTCTGATATGTAGCATCTGACCTTGGTGGTGTCTTAATTTCAGCCTTAGATATCACCAAGCAATCCTCCCTACTCTGGCTCTGGACACAACCTCAGCAAGTTTGCAGATAATAAAGTGGAAGGAATATTCTACACAACCAATGTTTCTTCTGCTGTCCAGAGAGACCTCAACAGATAAAAAGACTGGCAGAAACAGACTAAAGAAATAGACTGACAGGAACTTGATAAAGTTATAAAGGAGAAACACTGTCCTACACCTGGGAAGAAATAAACCCATGCATTAGAACAGGCTGGGTACCAACTTACTGGAGAGTAATTTTGCAGAGATAGATCTGAGACTTCTGATGGGTCTTTGGTTGAGCATGAGCCAGGAATGCAGCTGTCAAGTCAGACTGGATACTTTTGCCTTAAACATTTTGTCCAATGGGCAACAGTGCAGGACCAGGCACCCCCAACTAGCCCACTCCCCCTCTCTTCCCTGGCTGCTCTCTCACAGCGGTGCCAGGCAGGTAACAGAAATGCAGGGGCAGAGCTAGTCACCACGCAGCCATACTGGGGGTCACCACGTGGTTGGGCAGAGGGGATGCCAGGCGGTCCTGATTCCCAAGGGGAGCAGTCCACCAGGTGGCCAGGATGAATCCCAAGTGCTCCTGTCCAAGTTCTCTGCCGTGCTTGGACTGAAACACAGACCTGGACCAGAGCAGCCTAAACCACGTGACTGGACCATGTGGTGATATTTCTCCTTCTATCTTTCTCTCTACCTCTTACCCCACCCTCCCCCTGTCCTCACGGCGTGTGTGTCTGCTTGGATTGTAGGGCCTTGGGTTACCGGGATTTATTTCAGCTACGTACCTTGGCTCATTGTTGTGCCCCCTGGACATAAATACTCTTTGATATTCACCCTGGGAGTAACCTTTTTGGTCTCTGTCCCACCACACAGACAAACGGACCCACCTTTTTCCTCCTCCCTTTGTCCGGGTTGAGACAGCAGCCTTGCAGCAAGAAAGGTCAATACCTTCCTTTGTTGCAGTAGGCAGAGTACTGGCAGCATACTGAAAGAGGTGATCTTTCCTCTCTGCTCAGAGGGAGAGAGACACATCTGGTGTTCTGGGCTGTCCCATACTACACAGATGTAAGCATACAACAGAGAGTCCAGTGAAAGGCCATAAAGATGACTGAGGGTTTGAACCCTCTCTCAGACTAGAAGCTGGACTAGATGATCTATCTCAGGAAATTGCTTGACAATTCTGTGATCCTATGGTTCTGTAGCTCCACACCATGTATTTCAGTGTTTCCTGTATGCACTGAAAAGACAGAACAATAGTCTTCTAAAAAAAACCCAAACCAGCGCAATGGTAAAAGAAGACATGATATGCAAGAGCTGACTTGGGAAACATTCCTGAATTAGCATTATAAGATAATTTAGTTCTCTTACTTTGTTTTAAATTGTGTTATGATAATTCTTAATACCAACATAAGCTATGTTAGCAACTGAAACAAGAGGATAAAAAGATAAAATAAGAACTCTTTTTGAGGATGAGAATATTAAGCACTACATATTCAGCACTGAACATGCAGAGAATCATGCACAGTATTTTAGATGAAGTGGAAGAACTGGAACATTGCCTGATCTTATCTTTCTGTATCTAAGCTATTGAACTTCTCAGAAAATGAAAAATACTAGTAACACATGTTCCACTAATTCCTAGACTCTTTCAGACCCTTGTCTGAAACTCTTCATAAGCTACAGTGACAAAAACCATGAAAAATAATGTAATATGGCTTAAGATATCAAAACTCAAAAGGTTTTTTTTATTATTATTTTTTATTGTGGTTAGGAAATTCATTTGGAAAGGACAGCATGATTTTTTCATGTGCAGTGTGTAGTCTGTTGCATCATCAGCTTTTTCTTAAACATTTGAGACTGAATACAGTAAAGCATACTATCTTGCACACTAAATGTCAGAAGTTTTGTAGGGTCACTGCAAGAAAGGTACTTCTTTGAGAGGTCATTTTAGGGATCAATTTTACCATGACAGGAATTAAAATTTTCAGACTTTTGTTTCTTTCATCTTCAATTACAGGGCTTTTTATTGTTCTCTTCCACCATTTCAGACTGGTTGCGGACAATACTAGATATTAAGGAATGTATGCAAGAGAAGGGCAGGACCTTCTCTTTGTTGATTTTTGCAATTTCCAGCAATCAATACCTGCCAATTGTGCACAAATGCTGAAAACTTCCCACTGCAAACGTGATGCACATATATATAACAGATACTACATACAGATTAGCACTACATATATATACAGGAGAATTGTATGTAATTTTTCCTTTCTCTTAGCTATCTGAAGTGTCTGGCACTGATAGACAATTTTTATCTTAACTACTCAAAGCTACTGGTTTTAGGTCATCTGTTTAACAGATGACTGTGTTTCATTTAAACATGCAGCAACTCAATGTAACCAACTCTATAAATCACGTGCCAAAACCAATCTATACTTTTCTCTTTCTATTTGCTTTTTTATTTTTTACTTTTTTCAATTTTTTTTTGTTTTCTTTTCTTATTTCTCTTTCCCTTTGTTATTTTCCTTCTTCTCTTTTCTTTTTTGTTTTATCATTTTTTTCAGTTTTTCTTCCATTACAAAATTGGACTATCAGAGAATAGTTGAGTACCACAAGCTATACGTAGTTCTTGATAGAGTTCCAAGCACACAAATGAAAGCCTCACTCAGGAACTAATGAACAGGTGAGGTCCTAACACCAGAATTCATATGAAAGTGCCTGAATTTATGTTTATTCTAACAGTAAAATTTCATTTGAAAATATAAATTTTAAGAAAATTAATGTGGATCAATGATTTCCTTGAAAATTTGTTCCGTTTTTTTAAAATAAAAAACAAATTAAAAAGAGCTGATTCTTGGTGACATTACTTTGATATGCTTAATGCAATCTAAAATTTAAAAAATAAAACCCAAATATACATTCCCTCTGCTTTGGTTGCTGACAACTGAAATGGTACCAAGAATCTCTAAACAATGAAGTAAAACAACACTCTTTTTGAGAGTATTGCACATGTTTTGAGTGATTAACCTCTTTTTCAGGAGCAGTAGAATATACTTTGACATAAAATTAATTAATAGTCTTTTTACAACAGAAAATATTTTGCCTTGCTAGGGTTACAAATGCCAAATGTATAAAGCAGAACTCTCTAAAAAGTAACAGAAATGAAGAAAAAAGAAAGAGTCTTCAGAGAGTTTGTAGTGATACTGAAGCGTATTGATCCATTCATTTTTTTGGTGTTACTCTACTTCAACTTCATAGCTAGCACTTGCAACAAGGACATCACTCATACCCAAAACTGTAACTATACATGAGTTCTGGCCAGTATTGTCTCCATAAACATATTTAGGCTTTCTGGTATGTTTCACTAGTTTTGGTAAATGCTAGGTAGTTTTTTGTCTAGCACCAGATTCTTCACTCTCAATGTTCACGGTCTTCCAAGAACAAATGCATTGAGTTTCTGAAACACAAGGTGTTCATGAATTCAGCATCAAGCACTCATCTGAGATTGAATGTTGTTTAATATTCATCACTAGCCAGTTGCTTCCAGCTGAACATACAGTACTTCAGCTGAGTCAGAGCACATCTGTTGTCTAATACAAATTTGACTTCTTAATATTCTGCTGATCTGAACTGGGTACAAGGAAAACACTGGCAATGAGCGGCAGCTTTATATGAAGATAGAACAATCAAAGTGCTCTTTCAGGAGACAATTATGTCTTTCTGTTTGTTTACATTAGATTTTAATTAAGAAGCAATTCTAATTCATAAGGCATTCCATTGTAAGCATGCTGATTTATCAACCAAACATTCAGTAACGCAATTGAGTGTTCTTGTATACAGTGGATTAATTACAAGTGTGTTGCTCTAGTCTGCCTGAAAAAATTGAATGCCTATCTGTTCCAGCATGCTGCTGAAACCTTTGGGTGAAACTGTTTCAATGGGTTATGCAGGAGACTGTACTGCAGGGTCAAAATTTTCTGTGCTTCAATATTTCATAACAATTTTTAATTTTTTTTCCCATAGTGGATTTTCCTTTTTCAACTTTGAAACTTAAAGAAAGTGGCCAGAAAACCTTTGTTTGTGACAGAATTAGTGAGAAGAAAAACTAAGTACCCCTATAGACTAGTTATTCAAATGTCATTTTTTTGTCAGAAATCATCTCACATTCTGAAAAAAAACTATGATTATTTGCCCTTAGAAAGATACACTTGATTTTTTTCCTTCCACACTTTTTACAGGTAGATCAGTTTCAGACCTTTTAAGGAAAAAATATTATGTCTCATGGATTCAAGAGTAGACTTAGAAAGAAACTCCCTAGCCCCAATTTTCTTCAACATGTTCAAGGGCAAGATGGATTAGGCTTCAAGCAACCTAAACCTCTGTAAGCATCCCTGTCTGTGGTAGGGGAAATAGAACTAGGTAATCTTTAAGATCCCTTCCAGTCCAAACTATTCCATGATTTTTTGATTCTACGATTCCAGAGTTCTATGATTCTTTTCTATGCAGACTCAAATATGGCACTTTCATTATCATCAGTGAATATATTTTGTAGTAGCTGGAGTACAGCTCCTTGTGCCTTTCATCTCACAGTCACTCCTTCAGTGACCACAGTCTAATGAAGAATAAGTCTTTGCAAAAATTACATCCAAACTCTGAGCTGACCAGGATGGGCAAAGAAATAAATGAAGAGCGTATTTCACTGGGTGAAGAATGTACCCATGCCAGAGTAAGAAATACTTGATACTATTTCAATACAGGTACTATAGTCCTCCCTTTCCCTTTTACTTTACTAACTTCTGAATTTTTCCCAAATGTACCCTAGAGGTATTGATTCACTGAGCTGTGCAACTCTTCCATGTAATGTACTCTCTCAGAAATAATTTTTAATTGGCACCACCCTAATCACACTCCAACAAATATTCTTATCTGTGAAAATATCTGCGAAGATTTTTCTAAAATATCATAATGCATTTCAGGAAATCATTGTCTTTTCTTACATGGAGGTAGGCTGCTCTCCAGTCCACATTCAGCAAGTCATTGCTAACGGAAATTGGGGAAAAAGTGTAGATGTGAAAATCACTGCCATCTTTTGATAGGAACAGAGGCAAAAATAAACTCTATTCAACTTCCATATTTAAAGAAAAAATTAAGAAGTAAAATTAGTCCTTATTTACTCCTCATAACCAGTGGCAGGGAACTGTTTGGGCATTTACTGTACTGTCCAATATTCATTTTCTGGTGGTGGGCTGAACTTTGTGCTAGCATTATTATGGCTAAGTGACTTTTTCTGAGAGTGTAATTCAGGAACAGTGGAGTAATATTTTTCCCGTCTTGCTATCGTAGGAGCAAAAGTTAGTTATATAACCAGCTGTAAGGACATCTGGGTTAAGGTGAATTGCCTCTGCAGGTCTTCGTGAAGATTATAAGCAGGATAATAGGAACAGTGAGCTTGCCTTAGCAGGCATCTCACTCTCTCTAGAAGATGCATAAACAAGACTGGGGTGCCTGGTATGCTGCTGAAGAAAGGTCATGTGGAATGAGATGATTTGGTGAGTAGGATATTGTGAGGAAATCGACTCTAGCTGAAAGCTGAGATTCAATAATCCATTTAAATAAGGGTTAGAGTAACCCATGCCTTTGCCTTTACTATAGCAAACAGAAGAGGCCAGGAGAGCTAGGATGAATCCTGCCTCATTATCCCAACTCTGCTCACTAATGGCTTTTGCTGATACCTACTTAGATCTCTATCTAGATCTCCCATGAAGTTCAGGGATCATCAGCGTAACAGGCAAGAATCTGACCCTTTAGTTTCCCTGAGGAGGAAAGGCTTCTTAAGACTGAAAAGAGTCAATTTCATTCTGCTCAGAAATAAGTACAACAGAAAAATTTTAATCCGAGACAGGTTTCTGCTAAAAGCTCTCTACTGCTTCTACTTTCTTGATGAAGACAATGTGTAAAGCATTGTCTGCACTGACTAACCAGTTTTATCTGCATACTGTAAAACCAGATATTTGGTAAGTTAACGCAGCAATGAAAACATCATCAAGAATCTCAAAGACTTCATAGCCTATACCTCTATATTGTCATCTAGACTTGAGGAAAGATTTTGCTAGGAAAAGGATGGTTTTGCAGTCCTGTTTAACTTGTTTCCTTAAGGGAAATTTCTAGATCCAGTCCCCATTTTCTTGTTACTCATCTGCTTCTGGGGAATTGATAGGTAAAAAAGGCCGAGCCAGCAATGCCTACTGCAGATGGGTACTGTATAAAGCAAAACTCATCAAAAAGAAGTCACTGTACAGTGATTTAGAACACCCAGAAAATTGTCTTAACTGACCAGTTAAAATTGATTCTGACTACAGTGGAATATCAGTCAGGAAGGGTAGATCTCTAAAATTCAACATTTTCTTGGAAGTAGCAAAATGCTGGAGATGAAACTATAGTCATGGCTTTATATATAAGGGAAACATGACATGAAAGTGAGTAAAATTCAAGTTGTCGTGTCATTCTACTATCAGACAACTAGAGGTAATTAGGCTCATAGCTTTGGCTTCCCTGCTTGAAGTTTCTCCTGGTTTCTCCTGCCTCTGCACTACAGAGGGAAGGGATATGTGTCCTTTTTCATAAACACCTAGAAAAAAAAGACTTAGAAAATCATACTGCAGAGAAAAATATAGGGCAAAGATAGGGGAAAAATAATTATCTATAATATTTATGAATGCAGTGATTTTTTGCTTTTCCTTTACAAATACTCTTTGCCTTAAGCTACAAGGAGACTTTTCCTACCACACCGCTACGGGAACAGTCTGCCCAGGGAGGTGGTTGAGTCACCTTCCCTGGAGGTGTTTAAAAGACGGGTGGGTGAGGTGCTGAGGGGCATGGTTTAGTGACTGATAGGAATAGTTGGACTTGATGATCCAGAGGGTTTCTTCCAACATAATTATTCTATGATTCCATGATTACATCGTCTTTAATCTGATAGCTGTACTGCAATAATACTAGGAGTACAGTTGAGGTGGGTTATCTAGGGCAATTTAAGATGCCCTCACACAGCCTTTTTGTCTCCTGTTGCCACTGCAGACATTTATTGATATCTGTGTTATCATTATGCTGTTGTGTATGTTGTGTGAAGAGAAATCAAGCTGGTAGAACACAGTCCTACCAGTGTGTCTGAGTGTTAAGTTCCATTCCCCCATAGGTTTAAATGGCTCAGATGTCATTGCCAAAAGCAACATAACTTCAGACTTAATGCACATGAGCTCAAGCTTATTATTTAGATTTTAATTTTCCAAACCCATAAGCTAGTTGCAATATACTGATGGATTTGTCATTCTCTGGGTTCTTTACACCATCTTTCCAGTGTAAATCCATGGATTCAAGGTTTGTATTGTTCAAACAGGAAGACTAATCAAAAACATCATAGAGTTCAAAAGAGCCTGGGGTAGAGAATTTTGTCCTAGTCTGCCCATCTTTCCTAGTCTACCAAACCATATATTAACTGACTTGACTACAGCTGTATCGATTGCAATCATCTTAAAGAGTAACAGCCTTGTGCTGAATGCTGCAGGCAAATGTGGTAATAAATATCCAATGTTTTTTTCCATCTCTATTTCTTGTATGTGAAAGTGAAAAAAAAAACAAACCAAGAAAATCCTCTCCTTTTTCTTGTGACACCTCAAATATACTATCCTATAGATACTATAATTAAAAGCACATACAAGAACTATTCTAGATTTTGTGCAAGTTTATTTGCTATTCTATCATATGTTGAAGTCCTCTTAATAATGTAACTATGCTTTTTTCTGCCTCAGAAAGTCCTTCAGCACGACCTGTTACAGCTGAACCAACAGTCTGCCTCTCAGGTCTGGGTTGTGAATATTCTGATAGTGATGCTGTCCCTCAAAAGGATTGTATTTGTTTTCATAACTTCATTTCCCTATCATCAATGCCATGGTATTTATTTACTGCCTCTAGAAAAATCACCAGGAACACTCAAATGTCCCATTGACAGAGCAGCCCTAGCACACTCTGCACCAGAACTGAAGGTAGAGGGCTTGAACAGAGTATTACAAGTACTACTAGCATTTCTTGTGTTGCTGTCATGGACTTACCAAAGTGATGAGTGATGAGGAAGAAAGTAACAGGAAACAAAAATAAAAGTGTTATAAGGATTTTATGAATAGTTATCCAGCACAAGCAGGTTGTCAGAGATACATTCCACACCAACTGGAAGACTGACCTAATTTACTAGGAAATGACCCCAATACTGGCGTGCTCTCTGAAGACTAAGTTATCAACCAACAAATCAGTTTCTCACTTGAACAGCAAAACTGTGAGAAACTTAATTTTCTGGACATGGAATCCAGTATTTTTTAAGCTGCCCTAAGAATGAGACTCTAGAACTTGCTACCTTTGATCATCCTGTAGGCTGGAAAAATGCATTTTGGTGTATTAGAAGTGGTAAAGACTATTTTCACTATAACTTCAGGAATTTCTACTTCAGGAGTCTTCTACAAAAAAAAGGAAAAAAAGGGAGAGATTAATTTTTTTTTTAAGAGGTAGTTACAGCTAAAGCTAGTGCTTTTACTTACACCCTTCTTGATCCTCACTCTCTTCACTTACTATATAAATCTTGAATTTTCTCTTTCATGTAGCTAGTATACTAAACTATATGCCTACAGCTTGAGTTTGCCAACATCTTGCTATATCATTAGGAAAGTTATTGTCTCTCTCTTGACAAAACTTAGTGTGTATCTCCAGTGAACAGGCATTAATCTCTGTCAATTTTTGCAGTACTGTAATAACTTCACAAGAAAACTATGACTTCTTTTGATCTGACCAGAAACCAAAGCACTTATAACACCAGAAAGGTGGTACACTGAAAAGGAGTAAATTCACAGAGCAACAAATAAATGTCTCACCATAATTTCTAGTAAGGAAAACTATTTACTTGCCCTGCTAAGAAATTTTGTACTAACCACATGCTGTTATCACAAATAAAATGGTCAACTAAGGGGAAATTTAGTCCGGCCTGGGAAAACATGCTGAGATCCATAATTACGTTAGAGGAGGTGACTGATAAGAAAAAGAAATTTTGAAATGAAAATACTCAAGTTTCAAGAGTGATGTTTAACCATACTGGATAATACCACTATTAAAAAAATATTCATTGGATTTAATATCTCAGTCTGCATCTCTGTATGTTCAACAATGACACAACCCCATTCTCGTTTCAAAAGATCGTAGTAGAACTGAGCCATTTATTGATCTTTGTAAAAAATCAAATACTTCCACAAGTACATTTTGCAGCTACATACAAATTTGTTGATTGCAGGACTAATAAGATTTGATTTCTATCACCATTTGTTTAATAATTTGCTTCAGATCCTCTAAAGTGAAAAATGGTGACTTCTAGACTGACTGCTTTTAAGATTCACTGATGTTTATTCTATTCAGTTACTTCACACAAGTTAGGAGGGATGTTCTGCAGTGGACAAGCTAAATAAAACATTATTTCCATTATTAAACTTTTACTTCTGAGTTAAATAGTCATGTTTAATAACACTTTACTCAAAGTAAAATCTGTGTTTCAAATATTCTCCAGAGAAAGTATGAAAGTATAATTTTAACTATTGCATGCTAATATTCTACCCAGTGACACCAACATCCCATAAAATCATAGGGTAAAGACAAATTCTGCTGCCATATTCATGTTCCTCACATACCTGAATGTGCTTTTCACAATCATTAATCTACATTAAAAACAAAGGATGCTTGTAAAAATAAATCCTGATGTACAAAATGGAGTTGCCTTACAGCAAATAAAGAAAGGTCTGTAATAGTGTATCTTATGTGTCAAGGTGTCATTACTAGTCAATCAAAATCTCTCATCTAATTAATTGCCAGTATCAATATAGGTAACGCATTAATCAGTTCTTAAACATGCCTATTTTGTTTTACACAACAAAGAATGAAAACATCCATTTATTGGTAGATCCTTTGCTATAAAAGCGTCAAATCTGTGCATGAGTTACACGCATTAATTGCCTACACAAATACAGGTAAGAGGTGAGTAAGAAATCTGGTTTACTGGAACAGCAGTAAATGTGATTACATTGCTGATTATTGATTTATCTTATTTCAGTCATGTTTTTTATCTTCACCTTTTCTTGATCTTTTCTATAAACATTAATAACAAGGTATAAGAACTTCATTCACTTCATTTTCAGTGTAATTGATTGCTAAGTACACTCGCTCAAGTTATTGATCAGAATAAATATAAAAAATATGTATGCAATTGTTAAAAATTTGCTACCCCTAGGCTTTAGAAGTTACAAAGGTTCAGATCTAAACTTCCTACATCTGAACTCCTAAAGTCAGTACGGCTCCATGCAGGCTCATTATTAAAGTTAGATTGAAGGATGCAGTCATAAGGATCTTTGAGGAAGACCTTATGTTTCTGATAAACTAGCAGACAGTATCATGAGCAAAGCCTTCATCTTGACTGATCTTCAGCTAGAAGTTCACTTTTTCCTTGTTCTTTACAAAAGTTCAGAGGTGTATGCCCAGGTAAAATGCAGTTAATATTTGTTAACTTTTCAATAATTTAATAATTCATGTTTACACTATTTCTTCATCATTATTGACATTTATACAGAAAGGTCATCTGTGCCTTGCAATTTTCATGTCAAATTAAGCTTCCCTTGGTTTTTTTTCTAGAGATTTAGTAACAGGTTATTGATTGGCAGTTTCCTTCAACACCTTAACTCATGCTGGAGTGATAATAATTTCCTGTGATGGGATTGTCATCATTAACGGACTCAGACAGACTTATGCATTCTAGATGGGAGAGGAGTTCGGGTTTGCTGGCATTACCAAACACTGTTAAGAGGTCAGATAGTACTAAAGTGTTCTTCAAGCAGAAGTAAGAGAACAAGTCAGAAAAGAAAAACTGCTGTTTAAAACTCCTTTAACAGATAAAGAATGTTTATATGCTTGTCAGATTAACAGTTTTGCATCACTATAACTTTAGGAATGTAATTTTTATTTGGTTTTCATGTGAATCTCAGATTCCTTAGGTGTTAAATGCAGGTGTTATGGAAGATATAAGTTCACCTTTGACAAATGTGTCTGAATATCTAATGTTTCACTGACACTTGAGACCTCCTAAATCACATATAGATTTTAGCTTCTTCTATCCAAGGGGTGAGATGGATTTGGGATATTTTTCAGATGAAAACAGTAGAATCGTTTCTTACCTTTCACAACTTTGGGGTGGGCAGGGAATAGAATGGAGAGTAAATCCTTCTCACCAACAAAAAGGTAGGAAGTTCTAATGGCTACTTAAACAATGCTGTGAGGTCATGAACTACGGTTTTAACTCAAATTCTTGCCACCCAGCAACTAACTCTAACATTAATATCAGAATATAAGATGAGGTAATACTTCAAGATGAAAAAATTGATTTTGCCTAACTCTGTGGTTTTTGGAAAGTGTCTCACTAATTAAATTAATTCCAATACTTGTCACTGTACATCCTGGCTAGCTTCTAAAGCATCATGCACAGGTGCCTTAACGTCTTCTTGCTTATAAAAGTGAAATTAGCTCCCTTCTCATTTGTTTCACAAAATAAGACCAGAAATTAGGAGGGCCATTTTACCTTTCCAAAGCCCTTTCATGATTGTTTAATCAGAATTATTAATATATAGTGTTAAATTGAATTTCTTGATTTCAGTATGTATTGTTTAGAATGTACATCCATGTGCACCAAATATGTACTTTTAAACTGGTTAAATTCACAGAACACTCATTAGTTGTACAAATACCCTTCCTTGTCCAATAATTCTTTGCATGTATGCAATAACTTACATATGGTATCAATAAGATGGTTGAAACATCTTGACTCATGATACAGTTAGCAAACAGAAATAAGCCTCAGTCCTCTAACTAAAACTACTTTAAGGCTGCTGCCCACTTTTTTCCACTGAATCAGTCTGAAGCTTATTTGATTCTCAATGTTGGGCCTCTGAGTGGTTGGGGATTTTATGTTTTCCATTAAACCTATCAGGCTTTGACATTGTGCTGTGAAGTGTTGCTCTTGTATGACTTTAACGAGAGAAAGCCATCCTAGAAAAGATTTACAGAAGGTATTTTGATCAGAAGATCCCGATAGACTCGATACAGTTCCTTTATGACTGAACACGACTTCAGTGCTAAAAAATACTGAGTCCACTACAGGGAATTGACTGAGACTGAAATCAGTGATGTGCTAACAAAAGAGAGGAGTCTTGCAGAGAGGCAAAGACCTTGCTGAATCCAGATGGAATACAATCAGGGAGAAAATTTCCTGTAATGGTAAAAGAGAAGGTGTCTTACTGCTTATCTAAGCTAAGGGTTATTCCATGCATTGTACTAATAGTAAAAGTAAGCTTTGAAATAAGGTGAAGACAGATAATTTGAAAATTAGTATTACTGTACACTGGAACAACTTTTCTAGACAGAGATAAAAAAGGAAAATAAGAAGGAATATGATATTTGTGGCAATGGGGAGGAAAATAGACCTAGATTTAAAAAGAAGGGGGCAGGGGGCGCTGTAAAGAAATTCTGTTTTTTACTTGTATCACCTCCAAAGTTTTAACAGATGCCTACTTTTTTCAGGAATCCATGAATATTTTCTGTATATTAATTGGACAGTTCTTTCATGCATCCTGCAGTCGTGAGTTTATTCATAACAAGAACAAAAATAATGCAAGTATGAATCTTGTTTTCCACAAACAAATTCTGGGAACTAATACTGATGTACACTTCAGACAGACCTCTCAGTCCCTCCAGAATATCAGTCTATGATGCCAGACCAGACATAGCTACTTGACCAAAACAGTTTTGCCAACAAGTTCCATTCTTGGCTGGTATATTTATGCACAAACCAGAACATCCACGGTAGAAATTTTTTTAAAGCTTCACTCTATGTTTCACTGAAAGTTGAACAAAGTAATGAAAAGTCAATCTGATTTCTGCTCTTGAGAGGTTTTCATACCTGATGTTTCTGTGTTTGAAGTTGTCTACTGTTCTGAGTTAATTCTGAGATTCTTAATGACTTTACACAAAGACATATAAAATACCAAGTGAAAAGTTTGAATTAAATTCAAACTGTAGTCAAGATACTGGCTGGAACAATGAAATATTTTGTAGGCTATGTGTTTTGCCATCAAAACCCACTTGTGAGCAAAAAATATAGTAAGTCTCCTTAGCAACATGTATTGTCTTGCTGAAGACTGGTTCTTCTCCAATATGTCCATTATTGATTATTTATCCCACTATGTCTATGTAGGACAGTCCTTAAAAGAAGTATTCATTACTGCAGAGTACCTACATTCGTGTATTGTTCTTAATTCTTGGATATATGAACAATAACAGTCTTAATAGAGGATAGCTTAATCTTTTATTACCACAGTTAACCTATTGTGTCTGAATAGAAAAGCAAAATGCTAAAACCCTCTTTAAAGTATTAATTAATCTTTTCCAAAACTTCTATTGAGACTATTTTTTTTGCTAGCAACCCATGACATAAAGGATTCAATAAGTGTTCTACTATTATTTCTAGCCATTTGAAAGCACTTCAGATTGTTATTTTATCCAAAACATTTATTTCACATTAGAGACCAACAATGATTTTACATTGCTAAGAGCAGCCAATAGATGTTGATGCACAGGCAAGTAATTCTATAGATTTCAAAATTAAATGCATTCATTCACCGCCTATGCTTTTTCCACTATGAGGGAAGATTTATTAGTAAAATCCCTGAAAAGAATTTTTCTTCAGTAAAGCAGGCATCTGACTAGGAACGTCTGTGGAGGTGTTCAAAGAAAGTAGGCTTGATTTCATTTCCAACATAGTCCTCTTTAGACTGGGGCATGATGTGGATCCTGTTCCCCTGCCTCCTCATTAGTTACTTGCACCATTGCACAAATACAACCTGAGCGGCACAGTATAACAGTAAACCTCTCTGTGCTTAAGCTTTATGGCTTAATCCAGCTCCCACTGAACAGTTAAGGCATTTCCAGAAACTGATAATTGAGTTTATAGTTTTGAGGACCAGAGAAAAACCATTTGCTGTCACTTAATCTTTAGACTGAACTAGGTACTTATTATAAACATTTCTAATTCAATGTTTAGGTATAACTGCAGTTGCTAAAAAGGTGTAATGATTTCACCGGTGAGAGGAAAGAAATTCCATGTTTTTCTGATACTAGGACTGGAAAGAGATACACATACATACACATACACATACACATACACTTACAGCACTTTCCTTCTATGAGTGTGAAGCAAATTCTGTTTTAGGACTGAGACACCTGGTCTCCAGTCCCCAGCAGAATACGTGCTAGAACACAAATTGGAATATTTGCAACAAGATAAAATCCTAACTTTTGAAAGTGTATATATATATTTTTTCCAATTTGTGAGGATTGTATTTTAAAGTGACTGGAAAACTAATATTTTTCAGGGGATGGAGAATCTGGGTCCAGCTGCAAGGGTGAAGCAGAACCAGGCAGCTTCAGGGAAGCAGGGTATGAAGTTGCATCCTGCTGAGAGGAGCAGGATCCTTAACAGTAGGGACACAGCAAGGAAAGCAGGGCAGACAGGGCTGTAGTAGCCAGAATCAGCCAAGACATCAGATGACAATTAAATTCTATGGCAGTGAGGCAGTTTATACCAAGGATATGTGTTCAGGAAAGGTCTGGGGATTACAAAGTGCTTAAGAGAACTTCTCTGTACTGAATGCTCTATAACCCAATGAGTTTACATTTCTTGATCTTATTTTGTTGGCAGGATAGTAGTAGTTTGAGAATTGATAAGTAGGAAAACCTCACTTTGTCAACATTTAATACTTACCTTTTTTTAAGAAGTTAATGGTAATTTGATTATTCAGAGCATGCTTCTTCAGAGCATGCTCTGCTTCTAACAGACCTGAGTTTTTGTGCCCTCCAGTGTAAACAGAAAAGGATTTTCAGAGGAATAGTTACTTTAACCACTCCATTATTCAGAAAGCTGGAGTCTTTTTAGCTTGTTGGTCCATCCCTACTGAACAGATTTCCTTTTGTTTGCTATCACTGAGAGAAAGTTCTCAGGTTGCCTCTGGAGCCTTGAGTTTTAGTAACAGCTTGACTGAGATAATAATGAAGTATAAAGGAAGAAATGCATACCACTCTGTTCTATGTTGTAGTGCAAGTCTTGCCTGTGGGTAATGAGAAGAGAAGTTTTCGTACCAGTTGTGGTGTCTGTAAACCTGACCATAGAGAACATAACAGGGTACAGAAAAATCAAGACAGAGGCAAAGAGCTCTTTTTTAACAATTCTCTTGACTTTTACCCTTTAAGTACACGCCTATATTCAGCTGCAGAGGAGGTTTGTCATGAACAATACACAACAGACATGCAACACAGGGTACAACAATATTCCTAGCAGCAGTAGTTATTGAAAATTCAGAATCTAAATCTCAGGAAACAAATTTCTAAGAATGTGAATAGATTTTAATTTTCTTTAATCCTAATATTAACATCAAGATTAAATATTAATGCAATTAATACTAACCTATTAATATAAAATAACATAAATATTGTTAATTCCTAATTCTTACCTACTATACCTGCAAAAATTTGAATGCCCAAAAAAAAAATCTAATAAATTACTAGTGGAGTAGAAGTAAGACTTCCATAAAATTTCAACTGTCTCTCATCCAAAATCCCCAAATCAGCCTCTGATAAATTCAAAATACCAGCACAGGGTGGGGTTTTTTTGTTTTGTTTTTTAAATTTGATGTGTTTATTTTGAAACAGGGCAGAAATCCAGCAAAATATTTATATCTGGAGAGGGTTTTTCCATTTGGATTTACTAAATGTAGTTTTTCCTAATACTGTATCTATGAGGTTCAATAGTACTCCTCAGGAGTACAACTAATGCAGTCCTATCTCTTGATGCCAACACAAATGAATAGCCAATGACATTTTCAAACTGCCTTCATGACTAATTAACTTCAGCTAATGATTTTAAAAGTACCCTAAAAAAGATTAAATACTATTGAATACTCAATCTCAAATAAAGAACATAATCCTTAGTCCTATTGTGGTAAATGACGTACAATGATGTTGACTGATCTTAGTCCTTCATCCACTGAAATCAATAATAACATCTGGAAAGATCAGGACATGTTGGCGTCTGAGAGTCAATGAAAAGTGGATCTGTGGTGTGCTGTTCCTATTGCAAATTTTACCCCTCTTCCCTTAAATTATAGGAAAAAATCATCTAACAAACAGGTGAAAAAAATACGTGATAACGTGGAAAAGCTAAATTGAAGTATAACAAATACTTAGGGTAGGACAGTGTCAAACACAGAGGAAACTTTCAAAAATTATGTTTTGGCTTAGTTGATAACTGCTACATGAAGAACTTTGATGATTCAGTTTGTCAGAGAATTATGGCAGTGAAAGCAAAAGCAGAAGGAAAGTGTGCATAAACATCAAACACATCAAACAGTATATAAAATCATGTCATACAAAAGATGGAAAACTAATTAAAAACGAAGGAGCTAAACAGAACAAAAAAAAATCCTCTAAGGAGCTTTACAACAATGACATAAAAACCTCTTTATCTCCCTCAAAAGTTGTACTTTACATGGGTCTGTGTGTCATATGAATCTCACAGTAATTTACAGACTCAATGTTATTAAAATTAATAATTTTTGTGCAGAGTATCACACATGAGGGCTCTGCAGTTAATACAGCAATACACCTGTGTGAAGTTTGAATGGAGTCCTAGTTTCAGCCTTGGTATTTCAGAAGCCTCAGCCCTTTCCAAATGACAAAGGCACAAAACAACCATCTAAAAACCCTTAGCAAGTTTGCAGATGACACTAAGCTGGGTGGAAGTGTTGATCTGCTGGAGGGTAGGGAGGCTCTGCAAAGGGACCTAAACAGGCTGGACCGCTGGGCTGAGTCTAATGGCATGAGGTTTAACACGGCCAAATGCAGGGTCCTGCACATGGGGCACAACAACCCTAAGCAGAGCTACAGACTGGGAGAAGCCTTGTTGGAAAGCTGCCGGAGGAGAGGGACCTGGGGGTGTTGGTCGACAGCCAACTGAACATGAGCCAGCAGTGTGTCCAGGTGGCCAAGAAGGCCAATGGCATCCTGGCTTGTATCAGAAATGGTGTGACCAGCAGGTTCAGGGAGGTGATTCTCCCTCTGTATTCAGCACTGGTGAGGCCACTCCTTGAATCCTGTGTTCAGTTCTGGGCCCCTCAACACAAGAAGGATGTTGAGGCTCTGTAGCGAGCCCAGAGAAGAGCAACAAAGCTGGTGAAGGGGTCAGAGAACAGGCCTAATGAGGAATGGTTGAGAGAGCTGGGGTTGTTTAGCCTGGAGAAGAGGAGGCTGAGGGGAGACCTCATTCCTCTCTGCAACTACCTGAGGGGAGGTTGTAGAGAGGAGGTTGCTGGCCTCTTCTGCCAAGTGACAGGGGACAGGACAAGAGAGAATGGCCTCAAGCTCCACCAGGGGAGATTTAGGCTAGAGATTAGGAAAAAGTTTTTCCCAGGAAGGGTCATTGGGCATTGGAATAGGCTTCCCAGGGAGGTGGTTGATTCCCCTTCCCTGGAGGTGTTTAAGGCACGGGTAGACAAGGTTCTGAGGGACATGGTTTAGTGTTTGATAGGAATGGTTGGACTCGATGATCCAACGGGTCTCTTCCAACCTGATGATTCTATGATTCTATGAAATCTTGATCCAAAATGGTCCCTGTGGTTGGGTCTGGAGGTAACAGCAGCCTCACATGCCTATGGGGTTTTGCTTCAGTCAGTGTGTGACAAGGTAAGAAGTGAGCCAACTGCACTGCATCAGGGTGAGAAGTGGGAGATTAACTGGATGTTTACGTGGACAAGCATCTGAATCTCACACTGCAGAAAAGGAGGCACAGCAAAAACCTGCATTCAGGTGAGCAATGTATAGAGACTCCCAAGACACCAGGGGCTGGAATTCTGTGACAAAGAGTAACAGAAGGAAAGCTTCTTCTCTGCCTGTAGATCTCTATCTGTGGCAAACATTTGTGGAGCACCAGTGGAGCATCCTGAGAGTAGCAGAGGAGTAACAAACTCAGTTGGTATGATGTCGGACTCATCTAAGCCAGTATCAAATCACTGCACTGAGTGCAGGCAAGGAGTGATCACAGTTGGACACTCACTCTTGCACTGGACAGAAGCACCCATTTGATAAAAAGAGTTGCTGTCTTGTGAGCTTTACAGTACACTAGGTGATGAAATCCAGGGCACTGGTGATAGACGTCATCAGATGATGTGGACCTTGAACTTCTGGCCCCAGTGCCAGTCTCTGTGCCAGGATGGCAGCAGAGGTCTTCATGGAATGCACAGGACACACAGCAAGCATTCTGGCACCCCGTGAAGAAGCTGGTCTGTGGCTGATGGTAGTCGAAAGGTATGGAAGGTGGGAGAGCAAAGATGAGATGCTGCAGTAGGTGAAGATACTAAAGGTTTCTTCCAAGAATGATAGCAAACCTCATGATTGCAAGTCTTACAAGCTGGGCCTGGTCTACGGGCAAGTGGAAAGCTAACATGCATGTGGGTCCATAAATCTAGCAGATTTCTAGAGGGCGCTGAAGACAGTGTGTGGACAGCGGGACAAGCTAGGGGAGAGATTCTACTGGAATACCTGCCCATGGCCAGGGAAAAAGACCTTATTTATGTAGTAAAGGTGAAGGAAGCCTTGACTATATGACCATGAGATGGAAAAATTTCAAATCCTGAGAGAAGAGAGCATGGCCAAGAATAAAATGGCTGCCCTGGACATCAGGACAGACTCTTTCACCTGTGCAGGCATCCAGGTAGAATTTCAAGGAAGGCTGCATACAAACAAAGAAGCATCACTACAGGTAACCAGCAACTTGGTAACCAAAATGTGAGCATCAATGCTCACATATATTTTAAAAAAGATGGGAAGCTATTGGAGACAGGAAACACTGAAGGAAGCATGTCAGGAGCTACGCTTGTCTTTACTAAAAATGGGGGAGGAAGCAGAGGACATGTGAAATGAAGGTTACTGGGGACAAGGCTGTGCGCACACTCCTGGAAGGCACTGCTCTGTGCCTCAAGCAGGTACACTCCTGAGGGACTGCAGCTTGCCTGACACGGATTTAGGGAGCTAGGAGGAGGACAACTAAGGAAGATCCATGCCAAGGTAGGCACAGTCCTGAAGTACTTTAATCCATGAAGCCCTTGCAAAATGGGGAAAAAAACCATGTGAGAAACTAAGACCCATGGAGGACCCGTATCCAAGAAGAGGATCAGGAAAACAAAGGAGCAGAAGAATCAAACATATAAGAGGCTGGCTGTCGCAAAATGCATTGTCATCTTACTGAAGGGGTTAGGAACAACTGAGCGTAACAAATATTGAAGGTGAGCAGTGTTACGACTGAGTACAGGGGTGTTTGAAGTTGAGTATGTGAAGGGGAAGGAAATATGTTTTCATGTTTATTTTGTTCTTTTCCCTATTAATTTTCTATTAATTTAGAATTTATGTTACTTGACAATAAATTAAATGAAATTAAATTCCCGGCGCTCAGACTGTTCTGCCCAGCAACATGATATGAAGTCTTCCTCACTAGCAAGAGTGTGATTATGGCTGTCAAGCTCTCCTCTCTTTCAGCCTCTTCAGGATGCCAACATATCTTCTGGAATTCCTCCTAAGCCCACCCCTTTACACCACCTCATTTTGAAATAGGAATGTCCTGTAAAAGTTTTTGAAAGCAGAAATACCGTCACAGTATGGTTTTAAAATAAATGCATATTTGGTTCTAGAAGTGGAACCGATATCTAAGTCTAATTTAGGCACTGGGAGCTTTAGCATTTTTAAAAGTCTGCTAGTCAGTGATGTATATTCATTTCCTCTATGTGCCTCTGACAACCAGTGAGTTGGAAGCATCCTTTTTGAGAGGGCGGCTTGCTAGTGGATATTTTGCAGTTTGAATGCGACTCATGCTACCTGGATGTTAAGCCTAGTACTTGACATAGTTTCAATAGAAAGTAACATATCTCCAGGCAATAATTTTATTTGTACAAACAAGAATTTTTGCTGTACAAAAATACAATGTGTACTTTTGAAGATTTAACACTTCCTGGAAATGTTGCTGGAATAGAATGAAAAATACAAGAACATGCACTAGTAACTAAAGGGAATATAAACGATTTTCGTTTCATGTGTAGTTCTTTGGAGCTTTGGGAGTGATGGAATGATCGAATCCTCTAAGTATTGCTAAACCACATCCCAGCAGAGTTCTTGCTTCTGAGCTCCTTGCAATCCAAACAGATAAAAAATAAAAAAAAAAAACAACAGTTTTATATCTGTTTTTACAGGTGGCTGTTAAAAGCCAGATATTTTAGGTCTTCAGGTAAACTTTTTATCTATTATTAGGCCTAAGGGATTTAGATCCACTCAGATTTCAAAGGACTCCAAGTAAAATTCTAGAATGCACTGCAACTTAACTGTGATTTCAGACATCCTACAGAACTGAAAGTTAAGAGAACTTCTGTGGCAGCATAAATGAAGGAATGAAAAAGAGGTATTTCATTTTAATATATTTAATTAATATTAAACTTTTTCTAGATTTGACCATAAAATTACACACACATATACATATGAATAAACAGAATTTAATTTGTAAGTATTAGAGAAGACATTCTGACATCATGCTTCAGTCTGCGCTCTCTATATGTTTTTGTGAAAGCAAATAATATGATATTCAGTATTTCTTTTCAGGTGATCTCTGTAAAATGCTATAGAATCACAGAAGCACAGAATCATCAGGTTGGAAGAGACCCACCGGACCATCCAGTCCAACCATTCCCACCAATCTCTAAACCATGCCCCTCAGTACCTCATTCACCCACACTTTAAACACCTTCAGGGAAGGGGAGTCAACCACCTCCCTGGGCAGACCATTCCATTGCCTAAAGACCCTTTCAGTGAAAAATCTTTAAAGGAGCAGTGCTGAGATTAAATTTATTTATATACAACTAGAAATCTGATTTTGATGTAACAAAAATCTCACAGCAAATCTGTTAGGGAATCAGAAACTAAACACAGAGTTCTATTTCAGTAAGGTAGCAGCAACAGAGCTGCACAATGGGCTAATGAGAAGTGCTCTGTAAAACATATTGTTGCTTCTCAGATAATTACTAATAGAAAGAAAAATAAGATAATTTTCAATAAACTATCCTGGGTAAGAGCTATCAGTTTTCTGAAGGAGCGTCTGTCTTCTATCAGCTGTTTATTTTATGCTCCTGTAAGCCAGAGCTCATACTCTACACAATAATTTTTAATAGGCATTGAATGGTTTCGCTCCTGTGATTTCATCTGTTCTGGTTTTGATTCCACCAATAGCTTCACCTTCACACTTTTGTACAGAAAAAAGTTACAAAAGTTTGTTCCGCACTGCATGCGCAGGTTGCTTAAGCTTATTTGCCTTAGACCAACTGGTTAAGTAACTACTGTATTTCTGATGTGTTGTAAATCAACACAAGTTACTGATAGTTTCTAGTTAATTCTTTCCAACTGAATTGATACCTGTGAGGTTCAAACATGCCCCCATGAAATTTTTTTCTCTTAACAGAGAAATAAAAATGAATAAAAGATGTTGTAAGAAAGAGACTAATACCATAGCAGGTATTATTCTTTTATTGATTTTAAGATTTTCAACATTTGTCTGGCTAAGCCCTCAGGGAAATTGTTTTATGAAGATGAAAAGTACAGAATTATGTTGTCTTCTTAATTACATGCTGCAAAAATCTCAGGCAGATTTTGTCATAAACTGTACAGAATATGTCTGCATGGCTTTACTGTCCTAACAGGTGCTAGCTTAAGCTTGTTCTTTGGTGCTATGTCTCTCTAAAAATGATTGGATATCTGAGCAAAAGGCAGAACTACAACTTTCACAGATTTTCTTTTACTGTGAAAGTTTAGTCCAATTATTTTGAGTACAACTCCTCATAGAATTTTATCTGTGCTCGTAAGTCTGTGATTAACAGTATATCTCTATACGGCCTGTACAGAAACTATAAAGATTTGATAAGTTCTATACAGTTATTGCATGATTAATACCATTTCTGTAAATTTCTTCAAATGTCTTCCTGTTTCCAGCACTGCTGCTCTCATTCCATAACTAACAAAAATGATCTGCAAACTGTCATTCTGTATTGACCTGCAAATCTACATTTTACCTGGTGCTGGTAAATACTTCAAAAAAACAGGTGTTTATGTAAAAGATATGCTTTTTACTGCATTCTGTATTTCCTCTAGTTTTACAATTAGTTATTATTATGGAAAAAACCCACATAATGTCTTGAGCATAATAAATGATTTAAAGCTTTGATAAAACTACAAGAATAAAAAATACATTGTTTTGGTTCATATGTTGCTAGTTTAAGTTAAAAGACAGTATTCATTCATTAAGAGCAAGTCATGATCATGGTAGGTTATTTTTCTTTAGCAGTATTAAGGATTTGTATCTTTTGGAGATAACTATAAACTTGGAAATCAATATGTATGTGAACTAAAAGCACATGACTTCCACACTGATACTGTTCAATTGACATAAGGGAAAGGAGGAAGCAAGGGCAGTTTGTTCCCCACTTTGTGCTAAAACCTCTTCCAACCTTTTTTAGAATTGTTAATAGCAGTGAAGACAAGGACTTCTGAGAATTCGATTTTTTATTTACGAACACTTGCTGCCTCCAAATCTTAAAAAATTCTGAGGTTTCAGCATGCCTCAACACTGCTACATCAGCTCAGATCCAAGACTCACACAAACTGACAGTTCCACCTTTTTATGATTTATAATTGCCCTCTCAGAACATCCATTTCGGTTTCAAAGCAGAGTAGTTTGAATAGCTCTGTCAAGGACAAATTCAGAATGGTCATCTGTGCCTTCAAACAACAAAATGTCAACAGCAAAACTATGTATGATGTATCAGCTTGGTGACAGCAGTGGAAAAAAATTCACCTGTAATTACTAAGAAGTCTTTGTTACTGTGCCAGCCACCTGTAGGGGACAATAGTCCATTGCTTTAAATTGAGATACCCAGAATAAGATGGCAAGCGACAGGGAGAAGCAGAAATACTGGAGGACTCCACTGCTACCAAAGGACAACACTGTCCCACTCCTGCCTCCTGAGGGAAAGTAGAGGCCAAGAAGGAGAAGAGAGATGGATCAATATATTAAAATGAAAATTAACTCACGAATCACCTTTCTGGGGACACAACTGGAAAGAGCTAAGGATTTACAATGTTATTTAAAACCAACTGAGGCATACAGTCCTCTCTCCAGCAGATTATAAATTACTTCAACAGTCTGTTATAAGATTCAGCTGGTGTAAATTTGCTGGCTGGAGATATGGACCATTACTTCACTGCACTCGTGTTCTACTTAGGTTTTTTTTTTCTTCTTAAAATGACAAAATATTTTTGTGAATAACACATTAGAATATAATTTGAACCTCAAGGACGTTAAAGTCTAAATTTAAAACTAATGCTTAGACAGACTTCTACTGTGAGTTTTCCTTTTGTCTTCAGGTTTAAATCTGTACTACTTAAGCTGAAATGAATAATTACCTCTAGAATTGCACCAGTGGAAAATTTTACTCCAATATTTGTTATATTTGGATTCAAAAAGTATAGTCCTGAATGTAAATATTAAATATTAATATTGAATTTAAATATACATGAAGGGAATTGCTGTCATGTGTTCATATTAAGAGTCTAATTTAAGATTTCATTTTAGTAGATTAAGTCACAAAGTGTGGGATTGTTTCACTCTACCATTAATCTCAAAATGCTAGAAGCTGAATTTAATTGTCTGCATTAAAATTGCAGGCTCACTTTCTATTTCTGTCTCTTAATGCAATTGGATCTTTTCCCTGTGTTGCCAATGCCAAAATCTATTTACGCTGTAGAATGGAATTTAACTCTACATTAATATGACATCTGTATCAAGTTGCATGAGATTCCATAAGAAATATCTCCCAGCACTTTAATGGAGACATTTGAAACTGTAGAGAAAGGTGAAGGAAAGGAGAAAACATTTCAGATCTGTACCAGTAAAGTATATGAAAAGATTGATTTTGACAAGAGAGGCCTGAACATTGGGTCTCAAGCTAATCACAAGAACTCACTTCACAAAGTTAGGCAGAAAGGAAGACAATCAAAGATGGTATTTAAAAGAACAAGAAGTAAGGTAAAGGAATCTGATGCTCACTTTCTGATATGGAAAACAGCAGGTTTGATAGAAAAATGTAAGACTTGCTTAGATTAACTGTTGGAATAGCATATCAAGGTTTTGGCAACAAAAATCTTGTCATCTGGGTTGCTAAAACCAGCTAAAGTCTTTTCTGTTAACAAGTTTGCCCATATTGCATATAATCTTTATGATTTGGTCTAATAAAGAGATTTGCTCTTCCAGTAATACATGTCTCTCCTATTTCCTCAGCCCATTCAGCCTTCATACACTGAAAGACAAGGATGGATACAAAAAGGAAGACCAAAGGAATGAAAGAAGGGGAATGCAATGGTAGTAGGCTGGGTCTAGTGTTATATCAACTACTTCAGTAACAATTCTGCAGCTGACTAAGATTGTCATAATTTATAAAAAATGAAGGGGAAAAAATGCAATCTTTACAAAGTATGACAGAAGATAAGGTTGTGGATCCTAAAAATATCAAGTATTTTTTGACAACTATCTGCCAGTAAAAGCCTGACCTGCTTAAGTTCTCGGGTAATTTACTTTCTTTATGTATTTCTATAAAATATACTTTTTTTTCCCATGCTAACACAGTGACTGCAATTTGTAATTTATTAAAAATCCTACAAGTGAAAAATCTGAGTAATGGATATTTAACAATTATTTTATCTCTGAAGAAGTTCAAACACAGTTTACTGGGCAGATAAATAATATGAAAAATTATAATAAGAAATCAAAATCAAAATCAATTAAACAAACAAATCCAAATGGAGTATCTTAATCTCTTCTTCTCAGCAATAAAACTGATTAATGGGTCAAATTTATGCTTTTAAATGGCAATTTTGGCTGTTTATTCTAGGTAGGGTTTGTTGGTTTTTTTTTTTTTTTTACCCATACTGTTTTTCAGTAGCTCATAAGTTTGTAGACTACCAAGCTAAGGGGGAACAGGTTTACAAACAGCCTCTTTTGAGCCCTGTTTTGTGTCATATTTCTGATGCATGGAATACATGGGAGAGAGTTTGGGGGACAAAACCAACAATGGAAGAAAAGCCACCTTTCAAACCTGGGTCCCTATTCAGCATTGACTCAAACTGAATCTCTGCCAATGTGCTGTCTATGATCTGTTCATTATAGTCCACTGCTGGAAAAATCTACCCTATATCTGACACCTATTAGCTTTAGAAATGCTTCTCTCTGATGGATTTGTTTATGTTATTTTACAGAACCATGTCATAAAGACATAGCACATGACTTTTTTTACAGTACATGAGAGAAATCAATATTGCAGAAAGAGCAGCACTGCCTATCTGGACATTAATATTTTGCAAGAACAACCAAGAGCACTTAATGCTTTGATTTCAATTGCTCTTGCCTACTCTGAAAGTAAATAACTGCACCCCAGAGGAGAGCAGCTGCTCAACTCAGAAAGAACAAAGGAGAGGACTCCTAAGTTGGTTTAGTGGTCTTATCAGTTATAACAACATTAAAAATGTCCAGGATCATCCAGTTAAGGAGACATCATCTTCTGCTAACTGGGTAAAGAAGTAATCGTCTTAAAACTGATGAAGCCACCAAATGCAATGTGTTACTCAATAAAAAACTGAGAACAACTGAGAATCAATGCAATAACAACATATGACTGACTCCCAGAAACCTGGTCAGACTACTCTAGCCAAGGAGACGAGAAGTACATTATGTCAAAAGACTTCCTTTTCAGCATAATTCCTTTCATGACTTGAGTTTCTGTGCTGTATGTTTCCATTGCTGCCCAAATTTCAGGATATTTTTAACAACACATTCTGGCAAGAATTTTAATAGGTTCTGTGAAAATGCCAAAAAAGCCTGCTTGTTTTGATGTCATTCCTAGTCACAATCAAATGCCAAATGCTGACAATCTCATGAAAAAGAGAGGTGCTAGGCTAAGTCTCAAAATTTTGGATCTTTATCTGTGCTCCACATTTGCTGAGATTTTCAGTGGAAAATGCAATGGTAAGACGGTACCATTCAGGCATACTATGTCAGCCCACAGGTGTAGCATTACTACAAAGATTTCTGAAGTTTGAATGGAAGACTGCATTTTGTGTTCCTTGGAGTCTGTGGTCCACAGTATCGTGATTTGAACAGTCCTCAGTCCCAGAGGTCTGTCTTCAGGAAGCAAAACTCACTGCTGGTGCGTCCCTTATTCCCCATGGACCAGAGAACATGTTAAAGGAAGAAGTTTAGTTTGGTATTTTAAATTTGTAAGAAACCCCCTCCCTGACACAATTCAAAGTTGTGTTTCATTTAAGTTCCTACAAACTATGGAATGAACCCTAAGGAGACTGAAATCCCCTATTCAGAAAGGATCCTTTCATTCAAGAGATTAATTTCCATAGAAAATGAAAGTCAAGGTAGAAAGAAGAAAGAAGAAGACAAAGTTCTAATTTGATCTATATTTTCTAAAAAAAATGTTTCTAATACACGAAATCATGTCATTTGTGGATTCTTTTCCATTGCCAAGAATAATGAATTAATTTATAGAGTATTTAACAATGCTATTGTAACTGTTGCTTTCATGGATGCTGAAAGTTTAGAAATTGCAGGGACATTCTTGCCTTTCTTGCAGCAACTTTATTATTTGAGGAGGTTGCTTGAATTTCTGCAGTTAATAACACCGTCTCCCACTACTCTAGTTACTGTCAAAATTATATAACAACAAAAACAGCAGCAGTAATATTAATACTATTGTCAGTTTTATTTTTTTTTTTTAAAAAAGGTCTTTAAGGAAGAAAGGACTATACAGTTTGAATGCAAATGTCCAGTTAGTAGTCGCTAGGTAAAGAAGGAAATCCTGTTGCACTCTGGTGTGTTTTACAGTATTTGCAGATCCACAACTTCACATAGTTGCAAATCCAATAACACTATACTTAAATCAAATTTTCACTCATTTGTGTATCTAACGGGGATTTCAGTCCCTATTGGACTCTCATATGCTTACATAAGTTAACAACAACATTGAAGATGAGACACAGAAGATCAAAATTGAAACAAAATTCAAGAATATGTTGGTAAGCTGAAAAATTATGAAAGTACCATCAATGTAGTTTTCATAACTGTGACTGCTACAATAATCTTGCCCAGTGGGAGGACTATATCAGAAATATGAGGGTTTTGATGCATAGAAAGTGAAAGCTGACTGACAAAATAAATCTATCCACAACTTTAGGCATTTTCATCAGTGAAGACAGCAGAACTTCCATGGAATGTTACCTCCAGGACAGGAAATCAATTAATTGCTAAAAATGGAGAAATAAGAAAATCCTCATGCAAATTCTTCCACCACTGCATTTGAACATCTTTCTAGAGCATACCATTGACATAAACAAGCCACCTCTTACCACAAGAACAGAAGAAATTAAATGAATTCATATTTAGCATGACTAACTACAATACACTAGAATTTCCACAAAACCATTCTACCTTTCAAAACAGCTGTAGAGAAGGACTATTTTATCATAAACAATAATATCCATTTAAGTCAACATCCTGAACAAGCTGAGCACTACAGAAGTATTCTAATTGTACGTGCATTTGCTAGATTTGATGCCAGTTGGAGTGGAGAAAAGATAGGTGGGGGAAAAAAGACTGAAACACAGTAAAAATATTGTTTTATTTTATGAAGTATGATTTTTTTATACCAACTTCAAACCTCATTATGATTCTTTCTCTATGAAAAAATATAATTTAAAATTTTCTAATATTCATATTTTAGGGTTTTCAACCTATGATTGCAAAGAAAATATTAGCCTCTGTACAAGGAAGTAGTGGCATTTTGTGGGGAAAACATGATGTGACTATTTCTCTTGGAGAACAGACAGAACAGCTTTGGATATAATCTTTGAGAATTAGCAAAGGTGCTGTAAATAACTGTTGAAGAGGACAGATGGTAAAAGCATCTGTGTATGAAAATATGACACAATATGATTGAAAAGGTAAAAGGAAGAGGAAAAGGAAATGGAAAGAGAGAGGGAGAGGGAAAGGGAAAACCTAATGACTGGATTAATTTCTGGGCAGAAAAAATGGGAAGATTTTGAGTTGCCATAAGTATAATAATAATGGGATGCTCTCTAAATGTTTGAGATGTCAGTGTGCCAATTCCAGAAATATAAGAAGACAGAAGGAAAAAAGGAACAGTGAGGGTAAGAATCATGTGTGTATCTTTAGTCAGAAGGAAGCTACAAACAAGCCTCTCTCTTATGCTTTGAAAAACATTTTATATTTATTTTCTTGAAAGGACTGGTAGTTGAAGGACTGAGACATCAGAAAAAAAAAAAAAAGACTGAAGGACACAGAATATTTATTTAATTCTTGGAGTGGATTGCATTCATTGTTTTTGTCTTGCTTGACTGAAGCTACAAAGGACAGGCTCTTGTAGATCTGACACTCACTAGTGTGATGGAATTGGCAGAGAATTTTAAAGTGGAGGATAGAATATTTGTAAATTCTGATTTTATCCGAAGGATATTTTCCGATAATATAATTTTTGCTACCATACTCTTGTCCCATTTCATATATATTTTAGATTTCTAGCTCTTGATATCAACCGACAACAGTGAGTTTTATAAGTGACAGAAAAATTTAGTGTGAATATTTCCTCCAAGTCCAAGTATGTATCAAACACTGAGTACAGTGACTAACTGGTTTTGAATGTGGTATGTACACAGGATGACTGAAATCATTAAAGAAATTAAAGAGAGTTCTCAGAAGCAACCATGACTTGCACTATTAAGACTAAATAACAATACTTAGTCAGAGATTCACAATGTAGTGTGAATTTTCATGCAGTCTCAATAGCACAGGTTTAATAAAAGTACATCATGCACACTTAATAGAAATAATAGAAAATGACTGTCCAAACTTTTTTGTCTTGATAGATATTTGCTGCACCATGTAGCATTTTTTAAAGTAGAGATTTGTTCAAAGGTCTTTTCTGCCTTTTCTTTTAAATGCTGTTTCCTGACAAAGAAAGGATTAGTCCCAAAAACAGAGTTTTCTTCTGAAGTGCAGGAACAAGATGCAGTTCATGCAAAGACAAACGAATATGAGATTTTCAAAGTCTAGAAGGTACAGTGTTTATAAACCTGACTTGAATTAAGTTTTGGCTTCCAAAGAATTTGAAATCTCGCTGGGAATAAAACTGCCTAGGGTTTCTTTGAAGATATGCGATAGGCCAGAGCAAGAAAAGAGGCCCTGATTTACATTTCTGGTGCTTGTGGAAAACAGCATAGGCCAAACTTCACTGGGGAAATGACTGTTTAAGTTAAGTGAAGTTCTGTTGGGTTGGCGAATTGTTAGCCTTCTGTGATACACTTTATCTTAATATAGAGATTGAGTGCTTTGCTTTCTTTGTCATCCTCCAAAACACTGATAGAACAAACAACTTCTTACCTAAACAGGACTTCTACAGCTGAAGCCAAAGAAAATCTCTGAAGGGATGCTTCCTAAACATAGAGAAAATTATCTGGTGCTCTTATCACACCCTGTACTCAAAGTACTGGCATCAAATTCAGCTCTGGAACACTAGATCTTTGTAGTTTGAGAAAGGGAATGAGTAAATTAAACCTCAAGAACTAACTTTAAACTTAGTGTTCTTACCAGCAGAAAAAAACTTCTCCTGCACTCTTCAGTCTTCACAGTTTATTACAATTATTTACTTATTTCAAATAAGTTTTACATCGGTTCCATATACTTTATGAAATTTTGTGTCTCCTTGTCTTTGTAAGTGTAATAAAATCAGGTTTACTAAAACTTTCCAAAAACTCCTTCCTCTTTTTTCAATGTGTTCTTGCAGAAGGTCACGTTATTGCCTAAAGCCTTTGGATTTTAGAGTCTTAAATTTCTACATTGTTCAGATCCTAATCATGAACGCCAAACACAATTTCTCAGCATGTCTGCAGCTGCTGACACACAAATTGAAGACAAAATCCTCCATTGTCATTGGAAAACAAAAGAAAAGAGGAAGTTTCTGCTTATCAGAAAGTCTCCTTTGTTTATCCTGAACAACTTTCTCTTCATTTCTCATCAGTGACTTAACAGCAACAGCAAAAGGTGAAGAAGGATAAGGAGGCTGGTTGACTGATTTGTCGAACTGACATTTTAGCAAGAGCTGTAAACAAGAGCTTTGTATGTTAATAACATTTTTGCAATAGCAAATCCTTGCTGAGGATGAACAGTTTACTTCAAATTAATGGCACAGTAGGTTTTAATTCTGTAGGTTTGACCCCATGACAATAGTCTTTTCATTGTTCAAGGGAGTTTTGTACTCACAAAGACAGTATTGCTCTTGTCAGCAGATCAGAGTCTGTTCTTACATTAAAGAATTTCAGACAAAATTACTTCTTAAATTAACAATTTCTCTTTGATGTCCAACCAAAGATTTAACTGCAATGGTTAATATGAACAAATTTGCTGCTTCTTTATCTAGCTGGTCAAGAAAATCCAGAGAGCAAGGCATTAATTTTGCTTCCACCAAGAAAATGTCTCACAGTTTTGGTAATGCAGAGGGATTTGAGGCAGTAAGTAAAGTAAATTTCGTGCTGGAACATTGTAAAGTAGTGTCAGTATAAATTAGTGTGAACCTTGAGGGACTTTATACTAGGTTTGCACCTATGTTGGTGTTAAAGAAATGAAGTACATGAGGGTCAGTCTAGAGCTAAATGTTTGCACAGTAGACTTTGGGGTAGCTACTGAGGGAGCATAAATGAAATTGCCATTCCACAGCAAAAAAGCTACGGAGAAATGTAGATATTTTTGCTTTCCTTCATTGTTTGCAGTATAGCAAAATATATTTTTGAGGTTTTAGAACTGCAGCTCAAAATCACAGGCCAGATCAAGTCACACAAATCGCTGTATTTACTGTATAATTACAGATATTAATATTGGTGTAGCTGTTCTAATAGTACAAAAAGCTTATTCAAGGTATTTCTCAAGATTTTTTTTTCCTTTCATTCTTAAGCGTGAAGCCTCTTCAGGGATGTACAGTAAACAGGTCATTTAAATTCCCTTTTCACATAATAAAAAAACTATTCCTTTAATACATTTGAATTATACAAATCTCATCTGCATTAAGGAATTTCATTTAGTCTCTCCTGCAAACAAGTGACTTCTATGCAACAGGATTGACAAAGGTCAAACTGCAACTGGAAAGAGAAGAATTTAAGAAAAGTTACAGTTATTCATCTCCCAGTTTAAGCAAACCACACAATAAAGCCTGAAGCAAATATGACTCCTTGTTAAATATTTCTGATTGATTACATATCATCATGCCAAGAGCGAATTAGGACTTAAAGCTAGTATTTATGCATATATCGCTGTGTATGAGCACTGCATATTCAAAATTCAAAGCACAACTCATTATCTGTTTAATATATGGATGACACTGCAATAACAATGCAGGCTTAAATGTAGATTAACCAATATTGTGCTGGCAAATAGTCTTTTATAACAGCTATTGTGACACTTAATATGGAAAAGTCACACATTGCTACTGCATGACCCTGAAAGTCTCTTGAAATAGAAACCTGTCTCCAGGTCACACAAGTGATTATACAAAGTTCCAGTATTGTGGAGGGGAGCACAGAGCTGATGTGCCCTTGTTTTCTTCTTTGTTTTATTTGAGTTAAATTTCCATGCTGATATTTACAGACAACTTCACTTTTACAGAGGACTTCTGGGTTGACCACTGTATCTCCACAGCATAATGGAGGTCCTATTTCACATTGCACTCATTGTTCGCAAGAGCTCAGGGACTGGTTATCACTTTTCCTCTTTCTTCTTTCTCTGCCAGGATCAGTGTTCTTACTGCGACTTTCTCCATGTCTGTCTGAGACAACTGGAGGAAATAACAAATTGTGAATGCAGCTTCTGTCAGCTAGTTGATGTCACTTAACTGTATTTTATTCTCCATTGATGCAATCATCGCTGCCACTAAGCTGTCAGACTGCCTACACAAAATTATGTCCTGTTTGGAAACTGCCTGTTATGAGCAACAGAAAATGATGCTGATTGCAAGTGTGAACATATTGTATAACTGGACAACAGATTTTGTGGAAAACATGCAACTCCCTTTTACCACTAGATAAAGTAGGAAGATCCTATTTAAAGATCCTCAATGTGGAAGGACAGCTTGGTCATCTCCATTTTACCAAGAATACTTTTCAACATTAGCTTTTTGGCTGGTATTAGTCCTTACATGGTAAAAGAAGGTTGCTGCTAGATCCATTTTTGGATTAATTACTTTATCTTATGCCAGTCAGTTGTGAAGACAACATAGAGAGATGCAATTTCCAGTAAAAGGTGATTTTATTCCTGGCTTTTCCCTTGGACTAGCATGCTCCAAGCACACCTGAACAGCACTCAAATTTGTGTCAGCTATTAGTCAACTACTGCTAGGAATTTAAGACTATGTTTTTATTTTCCAAAGGAACTAATGGAGCAGTTACACCAGAAACTGAAGTCCAGTCTATAAGTTACAATTTTTATATTCCTCCATTCAAAGATTATGATGAAACTTATGCGACGAGTCACAGTGTCCTCCAAGATCATCCATGAGTAGAACAATACCCCAAAGGAAGAACATAAAAACCTGTTTAGTGATCAGAATTTAGTGATCCTCAGGAAAAACTGCACAATCTTCTTATTTAGAGTGGTGTGCACAATTTCCACCCTCTCTTGTACTTCTGAAACCCTTACATATCTCAGATTAAATATGGACAGAAAGAGATGTTTCAGGCAGCTTAGTACATGTGGAAGGCTGGAAGAGGGAAGAGTACCAATGCTGAGTTCACAGGGACAGTTATATTTTCATTTGTGGTGACAATTTGTAGTCCATAATATTTTATTCAGAATGGGAAAGGGAGATGCTGATGAGGAAAATTCTCAGTTGTAAAGAAATCGGTCTCTCTTTACAAAGCAAGGTTGCCTGAAGGGTAAAAAGAAAATACAATCTATCTTTCATGGAAGGTGTCGAATTTTCAGCAAATAATATTTGCTGGATATGAACCTAAATCACGCATACAGGGATTTAATCAGGTGCCCGGAGTACTGTCACATCTCTTTTGCCTTATTTTTGTCTCTTTCTTTCTGTTTTGTAGATTTTCTCATGATACAGTCTTGGATGTAGAATTATAGAATACTTCTAACTGGAAAGAACTTGAAGGACTTTAAATCAGTGCTTGCTGGCTTCTTGTCACCTTATTTCATAAAAAAAAAAAAAAAAAGAACCACAAAGCTTTTCATTAAAATCTACTTTTTCTGTTAAAGTTCAGCTTAATAGAAAAGCATTTGAACAGTTACATGCATCTTGCTGGGTTTCATCCCAAACACCCCTTTTTAAGCTAAATCATTGACATCTTGAGCCATCTATAATAAAACATGTCTATAAAAGGCATATTCATAGCACTAGCATTGCTGAAGAACTATAATGTAAATGAGAGCATTTCCAAAGAGTGCAATAGACTTTGTTAAGGGCCTGTATAATCTGTGACGTTTCCTCATCAGTTCCACTTGCATAGTAGAATGTTTTCTTGGGTGTGCCATATAGTCGAAGAATATAAAATAACTTGTATTCATTATCATCCATTTTTAAAGTTATTTTGGTGCAGTTTTTCACTGACTGAAGAAATTCTTCAAGAAGTCATATATTTTTTCCATTGTCTCAAGATATTCAGATATTGCATGATTCATATGTTAATGCTAGCACAGCACTCATTACATAGCACTGTGCATCTTCATGAAAATAGTTTATGCAGGAAAAAAAGGTGTTCATTTTCATTGCATGCAAGAGAATATTCAGACTGGTAGTAGTCTCCGACATAATACTATTGTGAAATAAGTGAAATATTTTACAGACAATGAAGAACATAATAGTTGCTGAATGCAACAATGAACTGCTTGTAGCACCTGCTAGTATTGTTACTGAAGATTAAATGAGAAGAGTCCTTGAAGAAATGAATTAATCTCTTGACTTGTTGCAAAATGATGAGTGTTTGAGAGCTAAATGTCAGTCTTACCTATTACATCTTAATACACCTTAAAATTGGTTTTATTGTGCTACAAAAAGTTTTCACACTTCAGGCTGAATATAAATTGCATTACACATTTTTCTGGTTTCTATCTAGATCTGTTCCCATTTTGGGTGGTTAGAAGTTTATGAAAAAAATCCCATTTTATACTGTATATAAATTCTCAAATATGGCTCTGGAAGGGGGGACAGGCCTCTTGGAGGGACTACAGGAGGGAAGTGAGGCTATGTAGGGAAAAAATCAGAGAGGCTAAGGCTGAGCTAGAGATCAGATTAGCTAAGTCAGCAAAAGACAATAAAAAATCTTTCTGTAAGTATATTAACAGTAAAAGGAGGACAAGGGAGACCATACAGTCCCTTTTGGACTCAGAGGGAACAGCAGTGACAGGGGACGAGGAGAAGGCTGAGGTACTTAATGCCTTCATTGCCTCAGTCTTTAATTGTAAAGAAAGCTGTTCCCTCTGTGTAGATACCCGGGAAACAGAGGAGCAATACGAGGCTCCCATAGTCCATGAGGAGGTGGTCAGAGCCCTGCTTGGCCAACTGGACACCCACAAGTCCATGGGGCCAGATGGGATACATCCTAGGGTTTTGAAGGAGCTGGCGGATAAATTGGTCAAACCCCTTTCCATCATCTTCTAGCAGTCCTGGAAGACTGGAGAGGTACCTCTGGACTGGAGACCGGCTGATGTAGTTCCCATTTACAAGAAGGGTAGCAGGGAGGATCCGGGGAACTACAGGCCTGTCAGTCTGACCTCAGTGCCAGGGAAAGTCATGGAACAGGTGATCTTGAGTGCTATCATGAAGCACTTACAAGAGAACCGGGTGATCAGGCCCAGTCAACATGGGTTTACCAGAGGCAGGTCCTGCCAAACCAACCTGATCGCCTTCTATGACAAAGTCACTCAGCTACTGGATGAAGGAAAGGCTGTGGATGTGGTCTTTCTGGACTTCAGTAAAGCCTTTGACACAGTTTCTCACAGCATTCAGCTACGGAAACTGTCAGCCTCTGGCCTGGACAGACACACACTCTCCTGGGTAGAAAACTGGCTGGATGGCCGGGCCCAGAGAGTGGTGGTAAATGGTGTTAAGTCCAGCTGGAGGCCAGTGACAAGTGGGGTTCCCCAGGGCTCAGTGCTAGGTCCAGTCCTGTTCAATGTCTTCATCAATGACCTGGATGAGGGCATTGAGGGTACTCTTAGCAAGTTTGCAGATGACACAAAGCTGTGTGCAAGTGTGGATCTGCTGGAGGGTAGGGAGGCTTTGCAGGGGGACCTGGACAGGCTGGACCGCTGGGCAATGTCCAACGGCATGAGGTTTAACATGGCCAAATGCCGGGTCCTGCACTTGGGGTACAACAACCCTATGCAGAAATACAGACTGGGAGAAGCCTGGCTGGAAAACTACCAGGAGGAGAGGGACCTGGGGTGTTGGTCTACAGCCAAGTGAACATGAGCCATCAGTGTTCCCAGGGGGCCAAGAAGGCCAATGGCATCCTGGCTTGTATCAGAAATGGTGTGACCAGCAGGTCCAGGGAGGTGATTCTCCCTCTGTACTCAGCACTGGTGAGGCCACTCCTTGAATCCTGTGTCCAGTTCTGGGCCCCTCACCACAAGAAGGATGTTGAGGCTCTGGAGCAAGTCCAGAGAAGAGCAACAAGACTGGTGAAGGGGCTGGAGAACAGACCTTATGAGGAGCGGCTGAGAGAGCTGGGGTTGTTTAACCTGGAGAAGAGGAGGCTGAGAGGAGACCTCATTAATCTCTACAAGTACCTGAAAGGTGGTTGTGGAGAGTAGGGAGCTGGCCTCTTCTCCCAAGTGACAGGGGACAGGACGAGAGGGAATGGCCTCAAGCTCCGCCAGTGGAGATTTAGGCTGGAGATTAGGAGGAGGTTTTTCACACAGAGGGTCATTGGGCATTGGAATAGGCTGCCCAGGGAGGTGGTTGATTCACCTTCCCTGGAGGTGTTTAAGGCACGGGTGGATGAGGTCTTGAGGGACTTGGTTTAGTGTTAGATAGGAATGGTTGGACTAGAAGATCCGATGGGTCCCTTCCAACCTGGTTGTTCTGTGATTCTGTGATTCTGTGATTCTGTGATGTATTTGCCTTCAGAATAGATCAGAAGGAATATTTCATACTTGGGTCCAGGTGTCTGGCTGTCCCCTACATATGCAGACACTGACATTTCTGGAATGATGCAGAGGATGATTCAGCCCATGTGTCTCCTTTTCTGCATCATGTTTCACTATTAATAAAACTTTCATCCAAAATAGATGTCTTGTGTGTTCTACATACCCTTACCTACCAAATACATTCTATGAACAGATGCATTTACAAAATCTACATAGCTCTGAACGTTGAAACAGTTTCAGCCTCTATCTTTCCTTGTCTTTTCCCCCTCCTTTTCTCCTTTTCTCCTTTTTCTCCTTCTCTTACTCTTTCTATTCTCCTTCCTCATCCTCTTCTCATCATTATTTCACATTTCATCGTCATATTGAAATGTCAGTGGCTAAGTTGTCAGGGCTTTAAACTAAATGTCAGGGGGAGGGCGATGAAGTCAGGCTAGTCAGGAGTGAGCCTGAAAGTGGAACTCCAGTGCCTGAGAGATGGTGTGCTGAAAAGGATCACCAGCGTGTCACCACAGAGCAAGTGGGGGTGACTACATGTGGTGACAGAAAGGATGAAACTGACACTGAAGGGTTAGATATTCCAAGGACCAGTCAATTGGGAATGAGCACTATTCAATTCATGAGGGCTGAAGGTTCACCAGCCCAGCTGAAGTGCATTTACACCAATGCACACAGCATAGGCAATAAGCAGGAGGAACTGGAAGCTGCTGTAGGGCAAGGAGACTACGATGTCATTACCATCACAGAATCATGGTGGGATGACTCGTATAACTGAAGTGCAGCTATCATGGGGTACAAACTCTTCAGTCAGAAAAGAATGGGTAGGAGAGGAGGCGGGTTAGCCCTCTATGTTAGGGCCGTCTTATAAAATGGTAAAAAATTGTACATCGCTTGTTGGATTATAAAGCAAATAATGAAGAAGCACGCAAGCTGGGAAACAGTAGAAATAAGTCAGACTAAAACTTGTTAAATCTCACTTTTAAAGTACCATAGATTTCCTTTCTCAGTCCTCTCTCCTGTGCAACCTCTCTCTTGCTTTCTACATCATCTGCAGTGTCTAGGTTTTCCTGCATTTACAAACTTATACTGTCAGCTGTCACCTGGACCAACAATCTTTTCGGACTGCATTACTGAAACTGGTACTTCATTGCTGATGAGGTATGATTTTGCAACTTATGTATTTTATTTTTAATAATTATTAATTTTTATTAATATTTTTAATTTTAATATTAATAATTTTAATTTTATTTTTAAATAATGATCAGGTTTTCTAAAGGGTCTTATATCTGTGGATCTTGTAACTAGAGGTTTAAAAGGATACTCTATTCATTACACTGCTGAGATACGAAAGTCACATTCTCTGTAAAAGCTGTAGTAGCATATGTTGTGCTGAAGATGCTGGCATTTTTGTTTTGGAATACAAGTTATAGATAAATGTTAGTCTTTGGAAATATATGCTTAAAAATTATTAAGAAGATTGACTCTCTTTTGTTTGTGACAGACTCACAACTCACACAACTATTCAAGGAAAATCTGATCCCCTGTGTACTTGTATACAGGTATGCTCATGACACTCCAAAATCATGTTTGAAAAAAGGTCAATATTTGCTCTAATGAAGGTATAAGCAAATTAAGCAAAAAAAAAAACTTTTCAGGGAAAGTGAAAATAAAGGATTTGTTTTGTATCAACCAAAAACAATACTCAGAAAATTGGATATTAGATAATATCTAGTTAGATAATAATATCTAATAATAGCTAATTAGATAATATTTTTCTCAGTTGTATCTTTTTTTCATGTGTTACAATGGCAAATCTTGAGCCTTTTCCCAGAAGCTGTCATTCTTAAAAACTGGTTCACCCACAGATATAAGCACATAAAATAACTGATTTAAGCATATCACACTACACTCATTGTAACAGAAACACAGCAGGTTCCTTATAAAGTCTCAGATGTCTGGTTCTGTACATGTTTATGTAGGTGCGAATAAAAAGAGCAGAAGAGAGAAAAAGCCAGTAAAACTTCTTTAATGCACCATCAGCATCACTGACAGATGTTACCATGAGTGAGTTTTCCGCCATAATATTTCTCATGGAAAGGGAAAGCAGAAATGCAAGGCTGCCATGGCAACTACATGACTCACTGAGCTGAGCCAGCCTTGTGGACCTTAACTGGTGGAGTTGGTCTACAGCACTTAAGGACTAGAAATTTTTGCCTGTCTCTTTTCTTCTTTCTTGCTAAGTAATTAGTCAAGCATATTACTATATAGGGACTGAGCTGAGAATTTTGGGGAAAGGAAGAAATGTGAGTCTCTGAAGGAGCTCCCAGACTAGGACTTATGCTTGGGACAGGATGGGAGACGGCATTTTTACTTGCACTTACTCTAGAAAAAGAAAGACCTGAAAAAATAAATGCCTACCAGTAGGGTTTGGGGCTTTTGTCAAACAAGGAGCGATGTGCTGATAAAAATCACTGTATATCATATTGCAACTGTTGAGGTTGTTTTTCAGAACACAGTTTGTTATTTTTATTTTTTTTAATAAGGAACCATAATGTTTTGTGAGTGGGAGGATATTTCTCTGGAATAATATTGAAAATTTTACTCATAATTTATTTCTTCCAGCTGAGAGCAGTTTCAGATGCTTTTTTTCATTTCTTACTCTGGACAAATTGTTCAGTTCTTTTTCTGTAGATAAAGTTAGCAGCGATTTGTGTCACAGGGAAGGTCTTGGGGAACTTTTCTTTTACTGAGAGAAGAAATCATTCTTACAGAATTAATCAGAAAGATGACCAAATTAATGTAATTTATGAAGCATGTAATGAAATGCCTTTTATCTAAGAATATAAAATTTTCACCAAAAAAAGGGAACACAAATTTATTTCTCTTCAGTAGCAAACTAAGTCATTTGACATAAATTCACACCCAGCAAGAACCTAAGACCTGAAACAGATCAGGTGGAGAAGAATATTTCCTTTCTTGACTTGTCTGCCACCACCAGCCTACTGCAGCATCTATTCACAAACAGATATTTATTGTGACCTAATTTTGATTTTTGGTTTGAGTTTTTAGTTTTTATTTTAGTAGATGCTCTTGGGAGCAAACACTAGAGTTTGTTTAGCTTCTTTCAGGGACCTTACCTGTGTGCTTAAAGACCAAAATTCCTACATCCTCTGAACACTAGGACAGGGAATGTTCCTTCCCAGAGATGCACTTCTGACTGTTTTTTTCTAAATCAAAACCATCTCATCTTGGACTGCAACATCAGACACAGTGTCTTGCTATTATTTTAGAGTAGAAGTGCTAAGAAAATGGACAAACGTGGCAACAAGGGGCTAGAGTGGATTTAGTGACTAGAACATAGGAACTAGAAAATCTTTAACTTTACTTTGCCTTTCAGTAAAAATTAGCTATATCAAAGACGGTGTATGTAAGAAGCTTTTAACTGTCAGACGTAATGCAATCAACAAACGCTGCACTCCAACTCATAATAAAATGAATTCCATTATAGTTTTGTCAACAACAATTTGCTAACAGTATTTGCCTATGGAGTGATCTTAAGCGTTGTTGTATCTGTTGTATCAAACACAACTGTTTATAGTACAAACAGAAATGTTCTGCTGTAAACAAAATATCAGCAAAAGGCAGATATGGTTAATGAGTTTCATGAGCCATACATACATTGAGGCAAGGAATTCCTTAGAATTTTAATGTTTCTTATCCTTTCAGATGACTTATTTTCCTGCATGACAAGTATAATTTATGCCAACCAGAGGAGACTGTTCTACTGGCAAAACTAAAAACCACAAAATCAGAGAGAAAATAATTAAAATTACAACTGGAAACAAATCTGCCTCATAATCTGAACATGCAAGCAGATAGCTGTGCTTCTAGGGGGCTTAGAGCAACTATAGAATAGAATTTAGCTGTTAGATTCCTTGTTTGCTGAAGCCGCAAAGGATGTGTTTTTCACTTCAGTTGATTTTTGATCATTCTCTAAATCAGGAAAATTTTGCTACCCCAAGCATTCTCTTGCTGATAGCACAACAGGTGTAAATTTATTGCAATCACTGAAGCAGGCAAGCACAATTGGTACAATGGCTAAATGGATATGCAGACTAAGCTCTTGAACATCAGTTCTACAACATCAGATGCAGATAAGCTTAGTCTGAAAGAGACTTATGTCAAAAAGATCACGTGTGGGTGCTGAAAGTAAGATTCTATTTGATACATCTATTCAATAATAATAGCATTAGAAGTGTTATTAGTAGTAATAGCATTTGTAATGATAATATATGATTCTTTACTTGAATTTTTTTTTCTATCTGCTGTTAAACATGGATAAATACCATTTCAGAAATCGGCTTTGCTGGGAGGGAAACACAAAAATGGACACTGCAATGTTGAACACAATAATTACAAGCCAGCTGCTCTGGGAAAGAGATATATTGTCATGTGAGCTGGGCAACTTCTCTCAAATGCTTAGCAATGTAACATAACAAGGAATAGGAACTCTGGGTCTTTCCTCACACCCACAGAAAAGTTTATTTAGCTAGTTTATGCCAAATACAATTTGATCTTAAAAAAAAATACAAGATAAACATGTTCAAGGATGGCAAATTTCTTGAAACATTCAGGTCTCTCATCACATCTATTCATAATGCTCCAAGCTTGAGACTGTCATTCATGTTAGTTGTATTAGCAACTGTAATAGTAATTACCTTGATAGGGTTTAAAGATTAGGGTAAGATAGATCATGGTAGCATACATGCTACTGTAGTGTTGATATTTTGGCTGTTTACCACAAAATTTGCATTCTGCTTAGTAATAATTTGCTAAATTATGCAGCTTCTTATTTCTCTAATTCATTTCAATAGCAATTCAGCTACTCCTGGAGTAATGGTAGGAAAACTATTTGCTGTTTACTTGGATAAGAGATGGAATAAGGTTTGCTCTCTTCATGTCCCCTGGCTCAGATATCAAAACCATTTGTAAAAAAGTTCTATCATAGGATAAAAAAATAATAGCCGGAAGTATGAGTATCTTCCAGGATAGGTTCAAAATTATTATTATTTACTTGTATGACAGCAGCAATTCAGAGCTCTGGAAATTGGCCTAGACCCATTGCAAAAACAATGGATGAAAACATAGTCTAGCTTCAAGCATGTTTATGACTTTCACTGTATCAAATCATCCCATGAGATGTTAAAGATGCTTAATTCAAGAGAGCAATAAAAGACAGACTTTCATTATTCCATGGCTGTGTTTCCACTCTATGAATTTTGATAAAGTGCCTGTCTTCGTCTTGTGCCTTTGTTTCTGTTCTGTGAAGATACAACATCCTACTCTAGGAAACAGGATGCTCTTCTCCAGCAGGAGAAGTGATGATGTGAATCTTCTCAACCTCCCACATATATTATCTGTCCCTGTGGAAAGATAGATAGGATGTTCATGCTCAGATGTGGTAAATAACTGGTTTTAACACTTGAGGCAAAAAATTTTAACGTCTCATTTTCATCTTCCCCATCTTTACACAACATCCTTCTGCTGATTGACATATTTATGGCAGCAGAAAATTATGTTCTTCTGGGAGACCATATGTTGGGAGAGGTGAACTTTTATAGTAGTATGGAAAATATTTCAGATGGCTCTGAATATTGTTAAAAAACCCTTGATCTTGTCTCTGTGTCTTGCACAGAAGTGACAGAGACAGAGTGCAGATGTCAGGGTTGATATACGTGTCGTGACTTGTGTTGCTGGGCAGAGGGGCTGCTATGCTCTCAACCAAATGCAGAGTTTCAGCCTGCCAGGTTTCATTCCTTGACACAAGGAGCTGCTACAATCAAGTCAGAAACTAAAGTAAACACCCTGCAATCCATCGGGGTAAAAGGGCTATACAAATGCAATATGCCTTAAACCATTATACTTCCATGTGATCTGCACAGGTCTAAACATTCATGTTACGAGTGTTGCAAAAATGACTCTTCAGAAAAAAATGGTAGCAAACTTGTCCTTTGTTACCTTTGTCCTCTGTCCTTTGTCCTCCTTTTTAGGACAAGCTACATGGTTCCCTGGTCTACTGAGATAAGATATGTCTCTCTCTCTTTTTTTTTTTTTTTTTCCTTGAGTTTCATGTCTCAGAACATCCTTTCTTTTTGCAAAGAAAAGTGTGAAAAAAGAAAAGTCCATAATGAGACTGTTTGGAGTAACGGCTCTTTCAGGTATAGACATCTTCTAAATCACTTTATTTCATCTACATGAACTAGGTCTTAAGGGTGAGTAGATTTCACTGTAGATGTCAGACTTCTCATGTCCTCAGAGGAGTAGAGGAGTCAGAAAGATATTGCATACACCAGCACTTTTTTCTGATATACAACTTACCTTCCTATCTTCTCCTTCCATGTAGAAACCAAAAACATCCAGCCTCACACTTAAAACTATTAAGAGAAAGGTGGGGTTTTTTTTTCATAAGCTGTGGCAGGAGCAGTGTGAAGGAATTATTTGTTTGCAAATAACATTTTTAGAGTAATCTTTCATTGTGTGGATTGGAGATTTTTGTGTGTTAGGCTTCTTTTCTTATTCCATGCTGCTGTATAGGTGAAAGTATATAATAAAACTCTGGGATTTTTTAAAATCCCACAGTGCACTTAACTGTACTCTCTTTCCTGGAATGAAGGGAAAGACAGGGGCATTTATCAATACCTTACATAATAATGGTTTCTTGGCAAACATAAGCAGTAAAAAATAGCTTTAGGTAAACGTTCTCTTTTCTTTATGTCTAAGATTACTGCTCCCTTCATTTTTTTTTTTTCGTTCATTTTAGCAGGGTAACAATTTTTAGATTCCTACGATGGTTCTATTCCAGAGAAACATGAAAGATTAACTTTTCCCCTTTCTGTTGCCCAGCCTTATCTGCTAGGTTATTTTTCAATGTGCCAATAGCATCTGTATTTGGATTTATGCATCTGGCCATGCACATCCCTTGTCTCCATGGTAACACAGTTTAGTTTTGTGCCTGAAAGCCAAATGCTTACTACCAGGTCTGTTAACCACAGTGACTTACAGTAGAATGCAAAACAGGTGGCATGAAAAACTGCATGCCTTTTGCTCCAAATCTACCCTTCTTGTACAGGTAACAGTATGGCATGATCACCCATAACTGGTCTTCCTGGGCTGGCTGTGAGAGTCTGGCAAAATGTGCAGGATTCCTAAGGTATAAAATTGAAGAGATACATTTTTTACCTTTCCCACTCTGTTGCATTATTTACTTGACATCAAATGAAGTGTAGTCCATTACAAGTAAAATAAAAGCTTTTTGTTAGGTTTTTGTCAGCCCCCAAAATTCTCTCTCAAGACTCATTCAACACATGTATGCCTCCTGCTGCTAGCTACACAAGTTTCACAAGGTAGATGCTGATCTCATCAGCTGGAGTACGCTTTTGCTTTTACTTGCCTTGTGAATGTGTCACTGATAAGAAATGAGGAGAAAAATTATCCTAACAATGTGGAAGAATTGCAGCAGTCCTTCCATTTCTTTTTCCATACCTTCTTATAAGAACCATAGGGGAAACTTCAGCTGTATCAACAGCAAGATGGAAGGATAAGGGTAGTATCCTGGAGAAGATGGAATGACTTCTCTCACTTGCAGTGACAACGGCTAATGTTACTGAGAAGTGTTCACTGAGTAGTGAGCATCTTCCAGATTGAAAATGCATGTTTTTCCAAAGCCTAAGGCAGATGGGGAGCTTGTGCTATATCTTGCGTGGCATTTCACAAGCCACAAGACAAAAAGTATCAAGAGAAAGCTCTCCATACATTTCAGATATTGAAGGTGTGATACTTGACTCCTGAAGTCTCCTAGGGAAAAGTTTTATTTTTGTCACGTGGACTAAGGGTAGAAATATTGGAATGTAAATTTCCAAATATTTGATCAAATCTATTGGGGGGAAAGAATCTTTGAACTAACTAAAGGAAAGTTCAGAGAAAAAAAAAAAAAAAGAAGGAAATTTTTTTTTTTTTTACATTTTTTGTCTTTATCTTCAGTGAACTAAAAGGTCAGTCTGTACAAAACCTTTCTTAAAATGTTTTGTCTGAAAATATTCCAGGTCTCTATTCACATGTCTATTCAATGCTGTAACACTTTTAATTGAACTGATTCGTGTATTCTTACACCTTAATCTTGAAGATGAGGGAAAAAAAGGGTTAGACACTTCCCTTAATGTCTCAGTCTCAGTCTGTATTTATTGGTGCAACGTCTTCTGAAATTTGTCTCCATCCTTTTTCATTCTTAGTCCCTGATCCCTGCTTCATGGACTCAGTGATGATCTATGTATTCAAAAGGTGCCTATGACTCACTAGATGGGATGAACAGGGCGTGAAGTTCTCATAGCTTTTCAAGGCTTGCCATTGCAGCAACTAAATGGGAATAAAAAGCCTTTCCTCCTTATACATAGAGCTATGGTAGTGGTAGTTAAGCTCAAGTCTTCATGATTTAGAAAAATAAATTAATGCAGGATTGTAGCTGTGAAAAAATCTGAATTGCATATGCAGAGAATATTTGACAATGACTTGCTGAAAATCAAGAGGAAATTCAGGTGGGAAATGTACATCTTTGACTATAGTAAAATAGAGGGAAACAAATTACTCCTGTCATGTTTCTAATAAATCTCAAAAAACATACACTTCTGTATGATGTCTCATTATCTCTTCCCTCTTTTTGATTAAAAGATAACAGCTTTGCATATTGTGTATTTGTCTTTCTGTCTCTTTGTTCATGGTCTTTGTGGACCTCTGTTCTGGGTTAGGACTCCATTAGGATTATCGTGCAGCTAGCAGCTCTACTAGTTATTAAATTTACACTGTCATTTCCATTATAAAACTTAAATTGTAGTTGCTTTAAAATATGGAACTTTTTATTCTGGAAAGTTCTTTTCTGTCAGCTCTAAGGTTTTGTACTCAGGCTTGGGATTGCCAATGCTCTCCAGTATTGTTGTCATAACTATCTGTGAAACCCATTGGTAAGATGAAATTTCCCACTCCAATTCTGCTCCAAGAAGGTATGGCTATGACCTAGTACCACCCAGTTCTGCAGTAGTGACTGTGAGCAATTTTAATTATCATAATTACTTGAGGTTAGGCAATGAGGTGGTATATCATCAGCGTTTTTGTGGTAAAAAGCAAGAATGCTATATATTCAATTTTGCTATTAGTAAAAAATCATAAAAAAAACCTGTTTTCTAAATTTTCATGAACTGCATTTTTTTCTGGACATTTTATTGATCTCCCAAATATTGCCATTTAATGTCTAACGGGAAAAAAGATCTTGAGGAAAACATACATAATGATAATGCAATCAAAAAATTAAATCTTAACACACAATGCACAAATTTCAGTTGACCTTCAAATTTGCAAAGTCTGACTTTGCAAGCTGTAATGATGCTATTTTAGCTAGGGGCTGCACTTTATCAAATACTCACAGTAAAAGAGAGAGGATGTGCAATGCAGCTTATGTTCTGACTTGTTTTTGTATTTTATCCTTAAACTTTACTTGCTGTATTTTGTTATCTCCCTAAAGAGTGATTTATTAAGAATTATGGTTAAAAACAATTTTCTCTTTCTACTTTGTTAGCTGTAAGTGAATATTTATCCATTCTTTTTCTGATCACAAGGCTGATAAGTAAATGGAAGAACAGATTTATAGATAAAAAAGGACTATATTTAACTAAATTCTACAAAGATATCACAGGTGCAATTACAGACAATTTGTATGACTTAAGCAAAAGCAGCAACAGAAATAAGCCTAGAGCTAAACGACTGATATCAATGTATGCAGTAGAAACAGCCTTGATTTCAGAAAAAACTACTCAAAATATTGATTGCTATACTAAAGACTGTTGATTTAAAGCTAATGAATATTGGAAACTCCAAGTGTCTTTTATAGAAACCAAAGTGCTGAGTTGTTGTGATTTTTACATTTTAGAAAGAAAATGAAGACAGTGAGGTTATGCTTTGTTTATTTCAGGGCGGGACAATTGGAACTAGTGGAAAGACTACATTACACTTTTTGACAGTAACACTATAGCACATTTATATTCTTTCCATCAGCTGGATTCCAGGGCATTTTTACTACTGTCGCTTACATGTGGCACTAAAACCCCTAACGGCATTTTGATATTTTGAGGATTTTTTGTAAGATATTTTTTATAAATGATAAAATATTTATTAACAGCTTATAAGGTCAATGTGAGTGCTAACCTTTATGAATCTTGTAGCATTTTGGCTACTGACTTGAAGCAGAAGCAAAGCATTATTAAGACCATTCAAATACTGTTCCCTGCATATCCCTGACCATGAAAAACGGACCTGCAGCAGTCGACCAGTCCTATCAGGAGCAAACTGTCTCATAAATCAGGATATATACCACTTCCTTTGCTAGCAGTTAAGGATGTTTCTTCATGTTTCTGTCATAGTTGCTGGCACCTTTATCTTAATAAAGCAAGTTGCCTGATGTGCATGCCTGTTACATTGCATTTAGGTTCTTCATAATATAGTGTGCAAATGTGCCTCTGCTTCTTCCTTTGCAAGTCTGCAAAGCTCCACTTAATCTCCTTCGTCTTTCTCTCTTAGAGCTCACTCAACTCACATTTCATTTCCAGAGAGACAGTGCCTAGGTCTTATCAACATGCATTTGCCATCTATATTTCAGTTCTTGAATGTGGGAAGTGGATAACCTGGAACAGGGCAGATGATTGTTGATTACGTAGTTCAGGGGTTATAAATGCATTGACTCAAACACAAAGTATAGATTTCAGTGAAGACTAGTTTCCAGAGCAATACTGACTGCTCCATCCACCAAAAAAAAAAAAAAAAAAAAAAAAAATTACTAGAGGATTTTATGTTGTCCTGGTTTTGGCTGGAAGAGAGTTAATTTTTGTTCTAGCAGCTGGTTGAGTACTATGTTTTGGGTATAGTATGAGAATAATGCTGATAACACTCTGTTGTTTCTAGTACCTAAAGTGCTCAGCCAGTACAAACCCTATGTATGCATGAACCATACCTGGTTCATGGTATTTTCATTAATTTGTCTTCCTTACACAGAGGTTTACACGGCCACTCCAGGTAAAAGATAGAAAGTCAGTGTTGGCTACAAGTTTGCCATTTATGTGCACTATAAGCATATCCAGAAACAAAAGTCAGTGACCTACAATTGATGAACTGTGTATTGCAACAATTAGACTTCTAAGCTTTATTTAAATGACCTCATACATGCATTTTTTGGCTCTGATTCAGGGCAGCTGAGCCAGAAAATGAGCATTATGATCATCTTGTCTGAACCTCAGAGTAATACAAGCCATAGAGCTTTTTCTGAAAATATCTGCCCTGAACACGAGTTCTACATGAGCTACTCTAGATTTCTTTTTCAGAGTATGGCATAGAGATTGCAAGGATCCATGGCATCCTTAGGCAAGATCAGATCTTAATGATTTGTAGCAGTAAATGCCTTTTGAAGACATCACACACATCTGAATTAGGTACCTATTTGGGTATTGTACTTGAGCCTTTAAAGAGAGTCTTACAAGTATGGGGGAATATGTTTCATTTCACTTAGTATTCACTTATTTGTTCATCGCTATCATGATATGGCCTAGAGAAGTGAAAAATGACAATGCACATTAAAGACTTTGGGTTGAATCTTTCTGAGAACACTGAAGCAGTGCTGGCTGCAGTCAAGTCCATATTTCAGAGACGATGACAATGTGAATCAGACTCAAGCTTTTGCACAAACCTTAGAAGAAAAGTTTTGACTTCCTCAGCCCATTCCCATTCTAAGATGTAAAATCACAACATTAAGAAAAGCTGTCTCATCTTTTTCCCTCTGTTGTGTTGCTGCAGGGCCGGCTTCAAGAATGTCAGATCAGTCTGCACTGCCACTCTGACCCTCCACAGCCATCCAAACACTGGGTGCGGTAATTGTGTTATTGCCTGTCACATCCCAGGCTAGAGAATTTTTCTTTGGGTGAAACTGATAAATGTCTTTTAAATACGTATGTCAGGCCACATGCTAGCACATCTTAACTTCATCAGAAAAAATATATGTCCAAGAGTTAAGTAATGTGCATGATGTGCCAAATCTTTGAAATCTGATTTTAGTGTTCACAAAGCTATAAAAAACAACCCACATCATGTTCCTAGAATTGAACTGGCTGATTGGAAATTTAGCATTCAAATCCCCCACACATGAATAGTAATAATACCAATACCAAAAAAGCACCATATAAGTTCAATATTTTGTTAGTTTATATGTAGGAAGATGTATTTGTTGATCCAAGTGTTTAAAAAGTTTGAGATGAATTTTGCCTCAGATATTATCTACGGTAATTATTACTCCCATCCTGTATATCCTGTGTTTTATTATCTCAATACAAGATACACCCCTTTTTTTTTTTTTTCTGCTATTAATCTCTACTTGAGATTCTGTGACAGTGTGATCTCTTCTTTTCCTGCAGTGGTTTTCAAACCTTTTTCCACTTCTCTGTGTCTTAGCCTTGAGTAGGCTGAGGTATTGACAGCACACCTCTTTTTGCTGTATAATCCCAGGATTCTGAGAAATATTGGCACAGATCAAGAAGATGTGATCATTATGAAGATGACAATTATGACAGGATATCCACACCAGGGACCAAGGAGACAAAATTTTCTTCCGAGTAAAAATTTATACATTTAAAATTACCTGAATTTTTTTGTTATGTTTCATATCGAAAAACTTCTAGCAATTCTGAGAAGGGAGGCAGAAGGCAATCGACTTTGTGAAAAATATAGCTCCTTTTTGTTTAGCTCTCCCGGGAATTCAAAGTATTGACCAGGAATGAAGTTGTGAAGAGAGGATTATTTACTCTGTATTTGGACAAAGTTCCAGCTTGAACTATGCTTTTGTTGAAGACCTTACCTGTGATTCAGCCATGAGTAGCCTGAGATCATAAACCCTGTACAAATCACAATGACACCCTATAACCTTTTGCTTCTTATGAAGCTCAGTGGTAAAGCTTTATACTTGCAGCACAGTACGACTCATGAGCTAAGATTTCACTATATGAATAAAATTTACTCATATTGTCTGAATATTACTTCACTGTTACCTAATCCGTATTCTCAATTTATATCTGTATGTCTTGTTTCCATTTTTTAGTTCACTTATCTTTACAGAAGTTGGTTAGAAATATCTGTTTCTATTTTTCCCCTCACTTTTCTATCTAGATCCATTGCAATAAACTGACCCATGAAACTAATCCAAAACCTGTTAAAGGTAGTGGAAACATTTTTACTGTTTTCCTCACTTCTTCTGTAAACACCAGCAGTTTTCTTTTTTCCATAATATGATTAAAATTCCCTTATTCCTGCATGTGATGATCTCATCTTTATTTTGGAAAAGCAAAAAAACCCAAAGGAATATAGAGATCTATAAAAATTGAGATTATTTTTTTAAGAAAAGGAAAGGTTTTGAAGTTTCCAAGGCATTTGTGGATATATTTTCAGTTAGTGTAAATATTACTTTAACTATTTAAATGCTACAAAACACACAAGTATTTAATAATAACTCTTAGTATATTGCATTATGACACTCTTTAATCTAGAAATTTCATGATATTTCTTTTTTTTATAGAACTGCTTTAAGCTCTTTCTTTTCAACAATGGCATATTTCTAAAACATATCTCAAAGTCTTCTTTTCTCATTTGTATTCTTTCTATGTTGTATACATTTTCTCACAGTAGAAAACAAAAGACGCAACTAGCTGAAACAATTGCAGAGTTTTGTTCTGGTAGACTCTTCCTTTTTTAACCCAGTCTAGGGAGAATTACAATGTAAAATCTCTCCTGCAGCAAAGTTTTTAAAATATAGACTAATAAAACAAATCTAGCAGTAACCTGTGCTTATTATCTCTTGATATTTTGTTTTAAATTCTCTCTTGAACTGTAAACAGTTTCCACTCATATCAGGAAAAAATAGACCTATTTCCCCCTTCTCTTTTTAATTTTTCCATTTTTTAATAAGTCTTCACATCTTTTAACACTAAAGCCTCTTGTGAGCCTGTTAGGTTATCTGGCATAAGCTCCTCTCCACGTGTACATGAGACCTTGGAAACACATTGGGGGGAGACAGTGAACTCAAATGATACCCAGGAGGGAAGAGGTGAACTCAAATGATACCCAGTCCCCATCACAGGGACTGAATGGACCTGAACGTTGATGTGCTATCACCTTACAGGGCACATCTGATTTCTGCACGGGATTTGAGCTGAAAGAAAAAAGCCAGAGAGTGCAAGCACAAAAAAGAATTGAAATGTAACTGTTATAACAGAAGTGGTCACATTTGTGGTTTATTAATAGCTTAGAAAACAGCTTAGAAAAGGGGGGGAAGGAAAAACCCAGTCATTCTAATGCAGTGAGATGGGAGGTTCTTAAGCCCTTTTGGGACTTCAGAAAGGAACCTTGGGTCAGCATCAGGAGAAATGACAAGTAGATGCGAACAACTGGGTGAATGTGGATGTCCTCTAAGTGTATGCAGCTGAGTGACCGGGTTATCTGAAAGAAAGGAAAGCATTATATTTTGAGGGTTGATCATTACAGTAATTTGTCCTGCTGTCCAGTAGGAGTGATTATGGGTGTGGTTTGCTTCAGAGGCAGGGAGAAGAAAGGTAGCCTTTGGTGTAGAGGTATGCTCTAGTATTACAATAATATAATGAGTAAAGGTCAGCTGGAGGGCTGGATTGTCATCTTGTTGACATCCCATCTCCCTCTGCTTCACAGTGCAACATGTCCTTTCTGAATTCCTTTCTGATGAACAGCGTGGTGCCCTTATGCATACTGCATCTTCACTGACTTTGCTTTTAAAGCCTCTTACTCAACGTATGGGGCAGTGGGGAGAAGTATTCTGTCCCATTTCTCCCCACATTTAGCTTTATTCTTGCATTTAGCTTTATTCCCCCAGAGGAATATGAATTGTCTATGTATGCAATACATTTAAGAGTTCTGTGCTTTGTGTCAACAGGTTTATATAGTCTGCATGCTGAAGTCCATGTCCGTCTGTAGTAGATGCAACTACAGTTGTGCACATTAAGTTAGCATGTGTTTGACAGTAAAAGTTTGAACACACTTCACTGAGTTTTCTGCTGCGAGTTGCAACTTCCATAGTGCTCTCTGTGACTGAATGTGTTAGCAGATTGGCATTTGATTTAACTATCTTCCTTGTGTTTGTACCTTGAACATCCACAGTAGGAAGCACAAGTCCTGTCTTTGTTTTGTAGGCATTCATGTGCCAGAAAAAGTGTATACTGAAATTGCATATGACACAGAAAATACATTTATTAATTAGCAAGGAGCACAGTAATATTTCACTAAGAACAGCTAGAAGAGCATCAGAGGAAAGAAACAAGACATATTTATTTCTTTTTTTCTGTATCACTTGCAAGAGATATCGGTAGTACCAGCAATAACAGAAAAAACGTCCCTTTAAACCTTTTATTTTAGGCGAACTGCATGACAGTAGTTTTCCCAGGGAATATCCTGCAGACATGCTATAGTGCGACATATTGGATTACAGTTTTCTTCTAGTTAATAAGGAAAACTAACCTGACAATACTAAACAAAGCTGGGACAGACCTTTTTGTCTGGTATTGTTTACAGACAATTTTTTTCTGACATATTTTCACCTGTTTTCCCTCCCTTAGGTTAATAAAAAGTAGCAGGATATTTAAATTAGGTCTTCCAGCAATTTCTGACAATAAAAATATAATACTGATAATGTGAAAGCCTAGAGGATAGACTTCGCATTTTCTGCATTTTCTGGTAGGGCAAGAGTCTTCTGGTATCTCAATATATTTGTGTTAAGCACTTCCAGCATACGGATTGCCAACAGCAGTAAGTCCATTTGTGTTAAGAGCTAGATACTACAAGGCTTGAAGGGAAACTGCCACTGTTCTTTTAGCATGACTAGAGACTTTGTCATCATTTGCTATCATCAAACCAGAAGATGCAAAATTTTTCTCTTTCTGTTTTGATTATTGTAAACCCAGCATCCATGAAAGTGGCAAGATGGCTAGAAAAGGTCTGTATGTGTTTGGAAAAGCAATATCTAATTCAGAGAATCACAGAATCACTAGGGTGGTAAAGACCCACAGGATCATTGAGTCCAACCATTCATAGAATCATTTACAGTTATCTACAGCACAGATGGTATCTCTGTGTGTGTGTGTGTGTGTGTGTGTGTGTGTATGTGTGTGTGCATATGCACAAGAATTCAAAGAAAACTTGTGATCTGTGTCCACAGAACGTGACCAATCTGAGAGTCTTGCTATGATGTCTCTGCCCAGTGTAAGAAGTGTCAACAGACAGCTGGCCAACAGCACTCTGTCTCCAGCCTGTAGTAATTTCTCCAGTCCTTATCTTTGAGGGGACACATAAAACTGAGGACACCTTTCCCTCCCATTTATTTTGAACAAGGCATTTTTTTTTCCTTTTCTTGTAAGTTCCTGGACAACCATGAAATCCAAACCACATTTTGGTCTCTTTTGGATCCAAATAATGATTTTGTAGTCTGAAACTGCTAAATCATCACTTCAATTCACCTTGTCTGTCACATGCAATTGACTTTACTGCTACTATTGCTGCTTTCTCAACTTATGAATCTTTTTTCACATTTTGGGAAGAAGGAAGTCAATTCCAGAGCCCCAAACAAGGAATTAATTTGTCATGGTTTCATTAAGTAATATTAGTTGCATATGGCATTAGTTTTGTTCACCATAAGAAAGATGAGGTGCCTTAAAACAGTCTTATGAAGGACATAAGGGAAGTGATGAGGGATATTTTCTTTGTGATATCCTGCAACTATCTTTTACTTATTTATCTCTGCTTGTTTGCATTGGGAATGATGGCAAAAAAACCCACCTTTATTGCAATATGTGTAAGGGTGTAGACAAAGTGGTGTTATATTAGGCTTTCAACTACTTGCTGGTTTTGATCTCTCAGATTTGAAGCTTACACGCATAATGTCAAGATTTAATTTAAATGGTAAGTAAGTTGAAATATTTTATTTAGTTTTGATTTTTTAATTTGCTTTTTCAGTGCAATAAAAATCTTACTACTCAACCAAAACGCTGTGGGGAGCATTACTATGATTTGTAAGAGGAGTCTATTAGTTAACGAAAATCTATAAAAATAAGTGAATAAATGTTGGACTGCTGAAGGACTTTCTCTGGGAAAACAGTCACGTGAACAATCCAGCCTGTGAGCTAATGCACTGAGAAGTAGCAATTGCCAAGGTCTCTGAGAAGTTTTAGGGAGTATTAGCCTGGATACCTCCCTGATGTGATAAGAGAAACTCTGTGCTCGTGTATGCATGGTGTATGTGTGAAACTGCACTAACAAACAATCAGACAGTTGGTGTATTCATATGGACACATGATATTAACGAATACTAAGGAAAAGATTTACATGCCGGTCGTGTGTACTATTGCCTTTTCTTTAAAAGCTTCTGATACTCTGTAATAAATGATTCATCCACTGACTATATTAGTCTCCGCATTTGACTCCTGATCTCCCACCAACAAATAAACAAAAGGAAATCAGAATTAAGTTTGTGTTGTGTTGGGTTATTACTTCATGACAGGTTCTCCTCATGTAGAGTTCAGCTGAGTCCATCACTTTGAGTAGTGTCAAACTAATGAGTTAGGAGGAGAGTATGGACAAGAACCTATGAGCTGGGAAAACAATGTAGATAATGTATTCAAATAATGCAGACCTATTTCAGCTGTAGTTTACCTATAGTGCTTTTACACAGTACCACAAATTCTTTGCCCCATGTCTAATCACTACTTTCCTACTTTCCTGAAACAATGCTAATTTCCTGAAATACTGCTTATTTTGCTTCATGATAATGTTGTCACTGAGACGTTATTACAAGGTTTCTATGTTGTTCCCTTTTAGAAGCAGTTACAGTATCTCTATGTTGTTCACATATACAACTAATATATGTATTTATTTTATTTCAGGTTTGTTCTAGTCCAGTCTGCTATGCAAGGGGTAGACTTTGGGCATCTCCCCAGTAAATTTAGGGATTCTGTTTGGATAGTAGAAGTGAAAATGACAGCAGCAATTGATCTAAAATGTATTTATTCTCATAAGCAAAAATCTCAGGAACAGGAAAACTCTAGGTAAGGAAAACAATAAGGACGAAACAAGAAGGAAAGGAGGACAATAAAGAGGAAATAAAAGAAAATTTAGAAAAGGTTCCCTATCCAGGGTTTCCAGTGTTGATGGCCCCTTACAGGGTGGTGAGTGCACAAATGGTACCTCTTGCAAATTATCATTTATGGATTTTGGGTAGGCCTGGCCTGAGAAGTGCTTCTTCTAGGAAAGTTCTGGAACAGAGTTGTGGGGTAGGAGGGATTGCTACTTTCAGGGGGCTCTAAGGCAAATCTCAGGTACCTATCTGCCCTTGATCTCCATACAAGTGAAATTGCAGCATGACCTCTCTGGGCAGCAAGCACAGCTGAGCTGCTTGTAGAAGTGAGATAAGGCTGAAGGCTGAAGGCTGAAGGCTGAAGGTTGTGGCCTCTGCTGAAGACTCAACATTTGAAAACAAGTGATTTAAGACAGAAAAAAAGCCCCAAACACCCCCACCCCCAGAAACCCCAAAGTCTCTTACAAGTTTCTACTTGACAAATTTCTGAGGGTTCATATAAGATCATATTAAACATGTATGCAACGTTTTTGAGACACAAGGAACAACAGTTTTTATGTCTGTCTGTCCACCAACCCACCTGCCTATTTATTTATGTCTTTGAGAATAAAATTTTCTGTAATTATTTCATTTTACATTAATTTTCAGATACAAAATCAAGCATATATTTACTGAAAAAACATCTGTCCAGCACTAATATTTTACTTCCCACTTAGTTCAATTTAATTGTTAGTTGAAACAATTCCTGCAGACATAAAAGTGAGTGGACTGAGACAGAGCAAGAGTCTGAGTTTGTTGTGGTATTTGTGAGTTTTTTGTGGTGTTTGATTTATAAAAAAGGCAAGTTGAATATGCGTTTTTTTTCCTAAATGTCTACTTCTAAAAGAAATCAAAGGAAAAAGAAGAAACACATTAGAAGTCTAATCTTTCTAACGTGAAAACAAGTCTAGAAGGAACTGGCAAAGGCCTCTGCAAATGGAGCCAGGCTATAGGTCTGACTCTCCTGAACATCTGTTGAACATCTATTCCCGTAGTTCAGTTTTTTCCTGAAGTTTGACCTGGTCTCCTCTCTTACAGGGACTCTACTGCTCCTATTTTGTACATCCTTTAATTTCTTTTCCTGGGATTCCTAAATTTGTAAATCTGTATTGTTCCGAGTTCTTAACAGAGACAGCAATTGCTTAGCAACCAGAACTTTTCCTTTAGAAAAAGAGAAAAGAATTAGACAAATATGTAACTGAGTTGAGATAAATTCAACAAAGTAAGAAAAAGCTTGTTACTGAAGTAGGCAAGTAGAGATACATCTGAGAGGGGAGAAATGTAATTAGTTAAAGATGTGTTTGTATACCAGTAAATGTTGAAAACCAAAGTGAAGAAGCAAATACACTGAACAAGGAGCATGTGAGGAAATTCACAACGGCAAGCATGGGTTAGAGGTAATTTTGGCACATAACTGTGCAGTCAATAACATTTAAATGAACTAGCATTAGAAGTTTGAAGACGTGAAGCAAAAAGCTATCATTAGAGCATGTGCAGGGGACCATTTCCCTGAGACAGCCAAATGTAGATGGAAGTCAGTGGGCAGCAGAGGGATGTATGCTGGATGAGAGTGAATGTACTAGGACAGAGATTAGTCACAAGGGCAGCTCAGCAGCAACAAACAGGTGTGGCTGATGTAAGATAATGTAGGCAGAAGGTTGAAAGATGATGTCCTCAGCATAGGTTGATCTTTGTGAGTTTAAAAGAAAAAAAAATTCAAAGAAGGAGGAAAAACACAGGACTCTCTTTCCTGTAACGAATGAATTTTCTGTCAAGAAGGCCACTGGACAGTTCCTCATGGTCAATCATTTGAGGCTTGCCTCCAATGAAATATGTACCTCCATGTGAGTGCAGTTCTTCAAAGAACATCAAGTACACATTTTCTTATTTTGTGAACCTGCACTGAGAGAGTGCTGTGACCAACCATGGAGCTCTGATTATCCTTACAAAGTGGTGTTTGGATGCAGAGAAGGTGTACTCTGAAGAAAAGCAAATCAGAAATGTTCACGGGGGAGAAAAGGCTGATGGATTTTTGGAAAAGATTTCTCTCTCTACAGCTTCTGTACTCACCTGGCAAAACCCTAGCTTTTGTCAACAATAATTGTACTGCAGAGCTACTAACAGATTTACACAGGTGCCTTTAACTAGGGCCATTTATAACCATCTTCAGACATTTACACTCACAGAGTTCATGCTAGGACTTGTGCTTATTTGTTCATAGCACTGTAGATGCAGAGTAATCATTTTCATCAGAAAAAAATGCTGGGATTTAGGAACAGTGACCAAGCCTTTATACACTGCAAACCTTGCAACAAAGACTACATCTGCATGCATAGATTTCTTTGCCTAAGAATAAGGTATCTTTATCTGCTTTCCTCTTGAGTTTAAGAAATTTGATGAGGCTAGTGAAGAAGTTTGGCCTAAATTTTTCTTTCTATAATACTTTTCTTATATTGACATAAGTTTCCTGTAATCATGTTTGAGGGGATTAACAGTCATGGCTATAGCAATGGTGTGGAAGTTCACAAAAATAGTCACTTAGAAAGGGACATCCCTCTTCCAGGTGAAAAAGAAAGAAAACAAGACATTTTGTGGATTGTCTTAGTCAAAAGCAGAATTCCACCATTTATGCTTTTACACAGTGACATCATGGTGCATCATTTTTGCATGAGCTCTAAGTGCAGTGCCACAGTGCCTCTGCTTACCTGCTGGGCAGTATTGCTTCAGCAGCAGTATTTCATTAACCTTCTTGGTGTTACTTTTCCTGATTTCTTATTACAACCATCTGTGTCCTGATTGTTAACATTTTGCCTTCACAAGTAGAAAACATTATGCAAACTCCCTGGACTTGGTAACAGGAATTGCAAGCTAATGTTAATTATAGCAAAGGCAGTTGTGAAGCATTTAATGACAACCTTCTCTGTGTGTGCTGGCTTACTAGTCAAAATTGAATTACAAGCCTTTGTTAATATTAAGACAAATGTGGTTTTAATAAGGTACTTTCACTTAACATTGAAGGATGACATTTGGTTATTCCTAGCTAAAATCTGTGGTCAAATTGTCATGTATTTTACTCAATAAATTTTCCAACATTTTCTGTTAATGTTATCTGAATAATTGATTTAATTCATCCAGCTTGGTTTACATAGAATAAGCGACCACTAGGGAAAGAGAGGTTTGACGGTCAAGCTTTAAAAGCAGAAGATTAGTGCTTTAAATCATACTAATTAAAGAAAGATGTTGAATTAATTTTGTAAGAGGACCCCAGCTATAGCTCATGTACTTAATTGGGCTTAACTGTGCTTCACAGAAGAGCATCCAATCCCTGGCTCCCTCACATTCTAGGCTAAAAAACCTGTATGTTTAAGTTCCTTCTTTAGAACAGAACACATTGATCTCTGTATCTGCCAGCTTTACTAAAAGGAAAATATTTATTTGCAAACAGATCTTGATTGAGTTTTAAATTGGGAAGATGACTTTAATAGCTGTTGTAGAATAAATTATCTGTGGAATAGTAGCCCACTGCTGAAATCAGGGAGGAGGTGATGCAAACCATGATCCAGGCCTCACCAGTTGTCAAGGGGTTATGAATACATGTGTACCTTATTTGCAAGGTTTGCCTCAATTTCTAATTAATTAATTAATTTCTGAGAAAAGTGATCTAAATTGATAAGAAAATTAGAGATCATTGTGACAGTTTAGAAGACTGACTAATCAAAGCACATTTAAACCTTAAAACAAAACACTACTAGGCTGATATTTCATAAGAAACTCACTTTGTGGAAATGCTCAATACATGGTTCAATGGTTTCTACGACTATTAACCATGTAACAATCATATCCTAAATTAGTATGCAATTAAAAGGATCTGATGCCTTATCTTTATGATTCAGTCTTTGTGGCTGAGGATGAGGTTGAGGTAACCCCAATGAGAGATGTCAAAAATACAGTCCTAGAAACAACATTGTCAACAGATGATTCCCAAAAGGAATCATCTGCTCCTGATGGTGCTTATCTTGCCCTCACTTTCCTAGACATACTTCATGTGCTACAGCATCCTTCATGTTAGGCAGTATATCCTTCTGATTTTCACTCCTTTGCAGCTTGTTTTCCATTCCTTATCTTACAGATTGAGCTCCTATTTATGTTTTTTCTCGTAACACCTAAGTATTGGCACAAGTACTAATTGAAACCTATGGATATGACTTCTGTTTGTTGCTCCTTGCATAACCACGTTGCTCACTTGTTTAAATTGCTTATAAAACATCATGGTTTTCCAAAAGTACTTATACTATTATTACTTATACTCTTTCAGCATGTTTTTTAGGGTTTGAGGATTTTTTGTTGTTGTTCTTTTTTTATGGCAAACTAACATACATATAATATAAATACAGATTTAGGTACAGGTTTAGGTATAGGTATGAGTACAGATTAGTCCCCTTATAGTTTGTTGAGTACACTAGACCTTGTATTTCATTCCACATTCCTTTAGTAGACTGTTCTGTATAGAAAACAAGGATTGATCTGAAATAGTTTAAGCAAAACTGAAAACTATGAGAAATCAGCAAAGGAGAAGGGAGCAGTCAGCAGACCTTGACATATTTTCTTCCCGATCCTCTCATTTTACAATAACATCAGTTCAAAATATTCATAGCTTCTTATTACAATCTACAAAATAATGACATCAGGTAGAAAAAAGGAGATATTTTAAAGCTGAGAGTGTGAGAGAAGAGCGAAAGTTATTTATCTCTCTAACTTCTATGCTGAATGTACTTACATCAGCTATCAAGGTTTCTACTGCATATCCTAAGTTGCTTATCTATAAAAATGAAAGCAGAGATTCTATAGAGACTCATATGACACCTTAAAGCCAGGATTTGATAAAAATACCAAATTAATGTGAGACTAGTGATCAAAGGTCAACGTTAGTATTGTTCATTTAGTTACATAAAATGTCAAAGGATCATAGACTGAAGAAAAACTGAAATCTCCTATATCACTTAATTGCAGATCAGGGAAACTTCAGTCCTATTTTAATAAGATACTTAGGCTAATTTTCATAAGATATTTAGGCTAATTTTCATGTGTCATGAGCAGTTCAGGACCACTAGCTCATACATGTTCTCTTCTGGCATAACAAATTCTGTTCTCTTCTGCTCTATAACAAATATAGACTGCCAGGAAACTTCCTCTACTTAACAACCACCTGTCTTTAAGTTTACCCTTACATAAGAAATCATGGAAAACCAGAAATTGCGTAAACCACAAATCACTCAGGAACTCATATACATGCATAGATACACACACACATATGCACATCAATACAGTTGTGGGCAGTAGCCCTGTCTCTTATCCTTTGCTTTGCATTCTCCTTCTAATTCTGTGAACTTCCTTTGCTAAGTCACAATGCATTTTTTCATTTGTTTCAATTAGAAGCTCTGGAAAACTTGACTTCTATTTCTATTTACTGGCCTGCTGCTGCCTGGGGATGCTTTGTAGCTTGTCTGTGCCTACTGTTGCATTCCTGCTGCTGCTTGGTCTATTGACATGCTAGTGTCAGATTTCTTTCATTATGGAAAAATTGTGGAATCTATTCTAGGTTCTTCATTTGGCCCTGTCATATCTCTTCATTTTCCTGATTAAGAAATTAAGCCTATCATGTTATCCATGCTTCTTCCCACCATTATATTGTTCACACAAAATTTGTCTCTTTCAGGTTTGCATGAATTTTTGTTGCCTTGTGGAGATTCTTCCCTGAATTAATCCAATTATGGCTCTTCTACTTCTCTGTCCTGCATGGTGGTATGACCATCCCACAAACACGGTGCTTGGGCTCACCTCAGAGATCTAAATATAGAAATAAAGACACGGATCATCGTATGCATTTAACTTAATAATACCCTCTCTGTCCAGTTCTCCAGACCTACCTTAATGTTTCTGTGTTCATCCCCTTCCCTTGATAAATTCACATTACTGTCTAAACCAATATTCTTTCAGAAATTATTACTCAATAACTCATCTACCTCTGCTTTTCCTAGGTCTGGAAAGGATATTAAATTGCTAATTAACTTTTATTGTAGTATTGGAAAACACTTTCTCACAAATATCAGTCTTTCAGTGGGAGGGTGGAAGGTAATGACACAATTATAATCTCATCCTATTTTTTTGATACCAAATGACAGTGACATCTATTTACTGTTTTCATGTATCTTATTGCTCCGAGAAAACTTCATCATCTTACATTATTGAACTGCCTTTATTTTTACCAAAACCGAAATACACAAATTGTCCAGTGTTTGTTTCCAGCTGCTTGCCGAAATGACAAGGAGTGTCCTCTAACAATGCTGGGGTACAAAGTTAATTTCCACAGTTCAGCTGAGAGGGCTTGTTGTTTGTTTCCCATCTCCCTCCTTTTCTTCCACTTGGAAATACTTACAGGAACTTTTCCTCTCCTCCTCAGCTAGGGTATAAAGCTGTAGGTCTGAGTGGTAAACATGTACTTCACTGGAAACTTACTCCTCATTTTACTTACACTACATTGCATCAACCAGAATACTTAGTACAAGACGATGGGGACTTGTACTGTGCTTGATACAAACCATTTGCAAGATGGAGTTTGCAGCTGATTCGTTACACCAGTAGCAGGAGCTCCTCTATACTCACTGATCTCCATCATATAAAACAAGCCTACAGTTCTAACAAAACTGAAATGCAAACACCTATTGAAATGCAAATGAACAACTGCCCAAAGGCTGAGCAGCCCATCACTGCTAGAAATCTGTGTCTTATTTTGTAATTGAATGTAGGATATACACATTTTCCTAACCTTTCATAAACAGCAGAGACACTTCTCATTTCAGTTTTGAATTAATCTGTCAAATAGGCTTTGTCTAGCAAACAAAGTGGAATTGAAACATAATTATACATGCTAGAAAATGCCAGGCAGCATGGCAGGGTTATCTTGCTTAATTGGGGGCCTTTCTCACAGGAACTCCATTAAGTGTGTTCTTGTCTCATTTGATGCTCCATGTGGCGACTTTACAGTGCCTTAGGCCTCAGAGCTCAGAAGGATGGGCCATTCTTCACTAGTGTCTGTAGCATTTTCAGTGCCCCAATTATTAAATCGCTGTCTTTATGCTTCTATCATTTATAAACTGCTTAATCTGTTCTGCGCTTATATAAATGCTAATTAGGAATCTCTACAGGCTGTGCAAACTATCATTAGTCATAATTGCTCTGGCAAGCCATGTGTCAACAATTGCCCTAGGAAGTGACTTGTTTGACCTTTTAATTTATCAGGAAGTAGAATGAATGATAATGCAAAATGAAGAGTAGCTACAAGTTTTAAAGTTTCTCTTTGCCTCCATGTATGTACCTCTGGGCCCTGTGTAAAGGTGTTTTATCACACATTGATAAGTATTTCTAAGGCACTTTCTAGTCATGAAGATCATGTTGTGTGGATTGTTTGCTATATGTTTATGTGGGTTGAAGGATCTTTTACCACTTGTAATCCCGTTACTGAGCGAGATTGCAGTTTAATACAGTTCCTTAACATGTCCAAAGGTAACTCCATATTCAGATGAGGATGCAGGCCATCAAATAAAATCTGTGAACAGACTATAACTTCATCCCAGACCTCATGAAATAGCTCAGATTTACTCTGAAAAAGATTGACAATGACAGAAGGAGATCCATATTAGGAACAGAGAAATGGAAATCTTCATTGTTTAAGGCTACCTGTTATTTCTTTCCTTATGTTACATGCATTCCTTATGATAATCCTAAGTTACTTTCTTTAATATAGTTCCATGAAGTATACTGAAAGCCATTTACATATAGTCAGTGTATATTAAAAAAAGAAAATTATTGAAATTTTATTGACTTTGTCTGAATGCATGAAATTGAAAAAGTGCCATAATTTTTGTGATATTTGTGCATTTATGTTTCTCTTCTACTTTCACAGTTGCTTTGATAAAACTTATTTTTCTTTTTAATCTGGTAGGGTCAGGCCTTGGAAACATTAATTTCTTTATGTTATGCACTGATGGATGTAATATATAGTTCAAGCAGATGACATATGCAAAATGAAGATTTTGCTGTTTGTGTAAGGGTTGGACTTGTTGTTAGATGTGGTCATACTCCCACATTCCCCCTCTCCATGTCAGTTTCTCCATGAATTAAAAAAGGTAGTTGTAGTCTTGTTCTAGAGTACTTCCAAATCCATCAGAAAGGCTCACTGATTTTATTACAGATATTACATATCTGCATACCGCAACAAAGGTTATTTCCTCTTTCTTTTTCATTTCTTGTTTCCAACTGGTTCAGGCTGACTTCTTTATCTCTGGAAGTTACCACAGTTTTCAGATTCTTTCAAACTCTTTGGTCAATTTATGAAAATTAATTTTTAAGAACTGTGATAAACTGTATGACGTAGTTTATAAGTCTCCTTGTAATTCAGCTCAGACATGATTGCACCTTTAGGTGAAGGTTTGCCCATGAAATTATACGGTTCCATCTCTAACAAATTGATCTTTATGAATATACTACTTCTTTTTCTCCTTACCTTGACTTTAAGCACCTTTTGAAAATTAACTATTATGGGTTAATTTCAGATATGTTAATAAAGTTCATTTGAATAATATGATACTTTTTTTAGATTGGTCTTTGTGTCTTTCAAGGAAAAGGTGAACAACTGGTAAAAAATGAGTAATTAAAACTGTACAGTGATGTATTTAATTTTTCCTGAACCATTAACAATCATTTCTGATGTGCAGGTTACCAGATACAAAAGCTTAGTTTCCTTCTCGAAACCAATGAATACATATTGATACTTTTTTTTTAAATCTGGGAAAATAATTGGTGCTAATCATGGTTGTTTCTCTTCCATATTTTCCTCTTATCAGTAATGTCTTCAAGTTCTCATTCAACAGCTTTTTTGATGGTGTTGAGAATTAATTTAGACAATTTAAGTATTTTTATGTGTAATTTCTATTAATTTCTTGTTAATTAAGGCACCACTTAGGAGCTTATAAAGATAAAATTATGTCTTTGTTCATTAGTGGAATATTCTTGGTTAGACAGCATGACTTCGGTAAGTTTTACATCTCCTCTTACAGTAATATTGTAGGAAGTAACTTCAGGAAAAAAATGAAAATATTTACTTCTATCAGTCTCTAAATATAACATAAAATTAGCAGTATGAGAATTCTAGAGATCACTTTCTAAAACCTTCGTATGTGTTCCACAGTAATGGAGCTAAAATTTGTGTTTACATTCCTACTTTCCATGCATTAATTTTCACTTTCATTGACTCTGAAGACAGGAGAGATGTGCATACCATACTTTATAGAAACATTTGTGGATGATGTACGCCCAGATTGCCTAAGAGTTTTAGCTTTTTAAAGCTCCAAACAAACCTCCAAGTAGTCTGAATTGCTTTCAGAAACTAAACCTTTCTCCTTTTCTTCTCAGTGCTTGTACTGGTGTGCACTAGAGACTTTTAGTATTCTACTATGGTATTCTACCATAATGCAACACCAAGCTCAGTCTCTCTAACCCTGTTCACAGTGGTGAGTGTATTCTGCACAGTGGAATTTAATATTTTTAATTCCTCATTACCTGCACTTAATTTTGTTATACAGCTTACAAGCATGTTCACATGTATCAGAAATGTCTTTTTTTTTCTATACATTTCTCCCCTGTCAAGTAATTTCCTTTTATTCTGTGAGGTCTCCTGTTTCTCTTGCAATGTTTTGCTACTTCTGTGTATTTTATTCTATGTGCTGCTACTCATATTTTCTTAAGCATTTGTCTTAAATTTATAAGTCTTCTAATGCTATCCTCTCACCTTCTTTCACAAAACCATTAACATGAAAGGAGTCATAAATAACTGTCTGGGTCCTTTCTAGGTTATAGAGGATTAGGGAAACTTAAGTCTCATTCGCTGTTCAGCTATACACTTCTTTTGTGGTGCTTGATAAGTCTGTTAAGATACAAAGGTGAAGTTAATGATAAAGCAACTATAAATGCTTATTCCTTTCTGAGAAATAAGAAGAAAAAGTGTGCTGCAAGTATTAAGGAATTCAGTGCAAAGACAATGCACATCCACTGAACTATCCAGACAGATTCATTACAATGTTCCCTAGTTTCTAAAAAGTTTTTCCACTTGCTTTGGTCAGTATTTGTACGACAACAGTTCACATTTCCCTCCATTTAAGGAATTGTCTTGGCAATTCTTGAAGGAGTTACTTTTAGAGGTGAAAAAGGGTTTTGCTGTCCCTGAGAGCTGTTGTCACCTACTCCTCTACATTTTCAGTGCTCAGTTACGCTCTTCAGAGTTCCTGTTTTCATCTCTGTAAAACAGGGAGAATTACTATTAAACATGGATTAATTGATTTTTTTTTTCTCTGAATGAGAGGCAGTGTACAAAAGCAAAAATATAATATAGCTGGAATTATGAAGAGGTCAGGGTTAGCGAAGGTCTGTCCTTCAATTTCAGCCCTTGTGGTTATAAGTTGGTAGACTGAACCAGGAAAATGACTGGTGCACTATAGAGATTCCTTATCTGTTCTTCATTTTCATAATTTTGTCAAAGTAGAGTAATTATCTCCCACGTATTTAGTATTTAACTGGACTCAGTGTACAGTTAATGAATAGAAGAGCTTAGCAATTTCAATTGCATAAAGTTCTGGCAGATCTCACTCTGAGAAAGAAAAATATTTGCAATCAGCTGCTACTGAATAAAATATCTCCCAGTTATTAAAACGAAAATATACTAATGAATATAAAAACCTAATGTAAGTATAAAATGGTGAATAAAACACAGTATTGAATAAAATATAGTGGATAAAAGTTCAACAGTCCTTTTGTTTTTATTCAAAGAAAAAAAACACGTTCTTTAGCTTCTTTTCAATACCTATAATTCTTGTTTATCTGAAAGTGCTGAGAATGATTTTGGTTTACTCTGTTGGTTTTTGGTGGTTTTTTTAAATTTTTCTACATACCTGTTTTCTGTGTCTTTCCCAAATAAACCTCAAGGATTTCAAGTATCCATCTTCACATATATTAGGGAAGACTAAGAACAGATGTTGGAGCACAAAATTGGATGCATTATAATTCACAGTACATAGGATTTCTTAACTCCACTGACACCTGTGTAGTTTCAGTATTGTGATAACTCCTGGCCTTCTTGGTGAGTAATGATGGGCAACATTAATTGGAGCTTAGACAACTGTCTCTGCTTGAAGATGGTATGCTTTTAAGGCTTCAGGCAGCTTTCTGGGTGGACAAATGAACTTGTATCCACTCAGGCCTGGACTCAATTGAGATAGCAAAATTTACATTTCTGATGTTACTAATAGTTTTGTGTCTTACTGTCTTTTAATAAAGAGAAATGTTGCTAATGTCCTTTCTGTATGCTAGCCCATGTGGGTTAAAAGCCTTGAAGGTAAGGCAAGATAAAGAAGTGACAAATTTGGTCCATGCGCAGCTGGATCCTAACGCTGGTGATAATCAGCCCTTCTAAGACAGCAACATTTATGTGTTTTCTTCCATGGATTCCCCACCAGACAAGAGTTTGTCTTGATGTGGACAAAAATTTCTCTTGGTCTTGATGAGGACACAGGTAAGTTGTTTGTAAGGCCTTGTACCTTCTAATTTCAGAAAACTTCCATATTTTTTTACCCTCATCCCTAGTCTTCTTAGTAGTCTTTTACTGAAAGCTTTCTAGTTATGAAAGTTCAGCCACCATAAATATACTGCATGACCTGAGTGACAGGCAGCACCTGAACTCAGTCCATCAGCTGCCCATGGTCAGAGGTTCATTTGAATAACTTTCCTTAGCTATACTTTTCTAAGGAAAAAAACCCCAAGCATTCTTCTTGCATTTTTATTGATTTCTCTGACAAAAAATTTTAAACACTTAGCCACAAAAATGCTGTCCTAGAGCTCAGTTCTTCTGTTTTGGGGAGTTCAATAATTGTTTTGCATGAAAGCAGATTAGGAAGCAGCCAGCACTGTCAAGGCAGCATTAGTGTAGAAAAGATGTGCAAAATCACTGTGCACCATTTATTTAAAAAAAAAAAAGAGGAAATCAGTTTCTGAAAGCTGGAAAGCATGTGATCTAATTCCTTATCAGTTATTGCATAGCTGTTTTGTGTTTCCTCATCTATAAACATTGCTAAGCCTTATTTTAAGTGATATGTTGAGAAATCAATAAAAAACTTACCTGGAGTTTTGTCTACAGATTGATGAGTAGAGCCAGGTCTAGCAGTAGCAGAGGGAAGTTTGCTGCTGAAAAACAGGATTTACGTTTGTACTCAGGTGCTGAGCTAAAGAAAATGTCAATAGCTTGTTGGTAATTATTTCTTTAAGTGCCCTGGCAGGGTGGAGCTGGGTAAAGTCATAAAGTGGTAAATGACTTTGTTGTGAAGTAACTTGAAGGTGGGGGCAGGAGTTTGCAAGCTAACAACAAAGTAATGTGGGTTGGGCGGTTGCCAAGGAAGGCTGGTTGTTAGGGCAGAAGTGACCAATCAATGTTTACCTCATGGTTGGCCCGCTTGGTCTATATAAACAGCAAGTTAACTCATAATGAAGTCCTTCATCTGAAATAATATTTATTTGTCATGAGGGTCACTTGCCCCCAAAGCGATAATAGCTGACTTACACTCTTTGAGCAGCACAAAGTAACAACATAAGGGGAAAAAAGCAAACGCATATGTTCCTTGGAGCCAAGGAATATCTCTCTCATCTGATTTCTGCACTGGGCTACCTATATCTCCTGCATAAATGCCATTCAGTGGCCTTGAATTTAAATACTTTACACATATAATATAATAATACATATACATAATACATATTGTTTCTTGGGATAACAAGAATCTTACATCGTAGGAGTTTTGTCAGTATACTTAGCAGGAATTATAGAAGTAATCTCTCTTATAGAGTTTGCCACAACATTAGTGCCTTGTAGCATTTATACTGAGTCATAGTTAAGTTTGTAATATTAAGAAGTCACTTCAGATTTAATACTATGTGAATTTTTTTTTTTTTGTGATACATTGGAGTCTGAAACTGATACAGATATTCACTTTGCTGTCATAAACCAAGGGACTTTTGTTCTGTTAAAAGATTGGATTGTGTTGAAGATGGTGAATGTTACAACCAATTTCAAGCTCTAACTAATTCAGTGTTGGCCTAGTTATTCCAACAGTCCCTAGGCAATTTTGTCTCTATATGCTAGGATAATAAGGTCAGCATCCAGCTCCTGTCCAGAATGCTCTCATTCAAAGTGAGGTTGGTGTGAAAATAAAGTACATGAAATACGTGTGTATGCTAAGAATTAAATTGAATAACTGTGTGCAAGAAGGAGCATAACATATTTCTTAAAAAAAGTTTGCATAGGGAGAAGTCAATTATGCCTGCCCCTTTTATGCTTTGTGATGAGCCTGAAGTTCTAGTGACAGGAATTGTGTGTTAATACAGAATGTGGACATAGATCCTCCCAGGACTGTACAGCTATTTCCTTAAATACCTAAGATATTTAGAGAAGCTTTAGAGGATATCTCTTATGCCAATGACTGTAACATGATACATCAGCAAGAACATTCCTGAAGTTGTGACTGTGGTATCATTCTTCCCTGTACTGTGCCTCTCTGTAACACTTACCCACTTGCTTGTCTCTGTGTGAGCGTGTCATCTGCCTAATGCTGGTTTAAATGCAGTTTCTGGCATTTAGTACAATGAAGTGAGAATGTCTTCACAGAAAAAAAAAATTGCAAACCTTTCTAGGACGTAAAACCTGGAGGTGATTAAATAAAGTAGAACATTTCAATAGGTCATTTTCAATGACCTGTATATGAAGGCATTGAGTACCTCCTTAGCAAGTTTGCGGATGACACTAAGCTGGGTGGAAGTGTTGATCTGAGGGTAGGGAGGTTCAGGAAGGGATCTGAACCACCTGAACTGCTGGGTAGAGACCAATGGCATGAGGTTTAACTAGGTCAAATGCCGGGTCCTGACCTTGGGGCACAACAACCTTATGCAGTGGTACAGATTAGTGAAAGTCTGGCTGGAAAGCTGCCTGGAGGAGAAAGACCTGGGGATATTAGTTGACAACAGTGTCAATGAGCCAGCAGTGTGCCCAGGTGGCCAAGAAGGCCAATGGCATCTTGGCTTGTATCAGAAACTGCATGGCCAGCAGGTTCAGGGAGGTTATTCTCCCTCTGTAATTGGTACTCTTGAGGCCATTGCTTGAATCCTGTGTTCAGTTCTGGGCCCCTCCCCACAAAAAGGATGTTGAGGTTCTGGAGTGTGTCCAGAGAAGAGCAACAAAGCTGGTAAAGGGGCTGGAGAGCAAGTCTTATGAGGAACGGCTGAGAAAGCTGGGGTTGTTTAGCCTGGAGAAGAGGAGGCTGAGGGGAGACCTCAGGGGAGACCTGAAAGGAGGTTTTGTAGAGGAGGGAGTTGGCCTCTTCTCCGAAGTGACAGGGGACAGGACAAAATGGAATGACCTCTGCCAGGGGAGGTTTAGGATTGACATCAGGAAAAAAAATGCATGGAAAGGTTTATTAGACACTCTAACAGGCTGCCTAGGGAGGTGGTTGAGTCACCTTCCCTGAAGAATGGGTGAATGGGTGGATGAGGTGCTGAGGGGCATGGTTTAGTGTTTGATAGGAATGGTTGGACTCGATGATCCTGTGGGTCTTTTCCAACCTAGTGATTCTGTGATTTCAAACAGCAACAAATATGCACAGAAGTTTGTCATGGAGGCAGTCAGATGCTAATAAAATTGAGGAGAGAAGCACATTATTAGCTGTAGGTTGGGGTGTAAGCTGCCTACCTCTGTGGAACCATCGTAATGCTGATGTATAAATGAATGTGATGTCGATAAAGAAAAAGAATAGGAACAGCAATGGAATGCAGTGTATACTTGTTGCACAAATTTTGATCAACTTGAAAGGCAATTACTTACTCTTAAGTATGTGACATTGCCTACAGCATTGTCTGGGAATGTTCCCACAAGTGCAATGCTGTTCTGAAAAGTGCTGTCCAGGAGTGTTTCTTTGAAATAATTTCTCTCATGGAGATTTATTATATCTAGTCCTATTTCCATGAGTTTCTCAGCTTCAGGTTGAACTTAATGGTTGTTTTCACCACCCTGTTGGATCTAGGTCCCTAGTGAGTACTGGGTGAGTACTCAAACTACCAGAGAAGAACATTGCTTTTTCTATAATAGGATGAAATATTTATTAACTGAGAATGTATAGGAACTAACGGAAGAGTTTGTGATTATGGTTTGGCTCTGCATGTTTTTGCTGGAGATGCAAGACTATATTGAAGTGGCTGTTCCTTAATCACTTTGGCAGCCTCTCCCTTAGGAATGAAAAACTCTTCACAAACCACACAAAACCCTATATATATCTCAGAGGAATTTTTTTTCCCCTCAAATAGGTTTCTAAGAGATATCTTCACTCTCAAGTTGACAGAAAGGGAAATGGAAATGCTTTTTCATGTGTGGAAGAAAAAGATCTCTCTCTCCTACTTAAAGAACAGACTATTTATGATTAGTAGAAGTTAACAGTCTATAAAAGCACTCTCTCATCCTTTGGAGACCTGAGTTGAAGACATTTCTTTGTTACTATTTTATACTGGAGTCTTTGTGCAGTTGCAAATGCTTAATTATTCAGTGTAAAGTAGGCAGAGAGACTACCAAAGGACTTTTGCTCTAAGTTCTCCTGGATAAGTCTTTTCTTCTCCAGGCTGAACAACCTCAACTATTAGCCTGTCCTCATATGGCTCATATGTGCTCCAGCTCTCAGATCATCTTTGTAGTCCTGTGTTGGGATTTGCATAAAGTTTAGCAGTGAAGGCCCTAGCTGGTTCACTCTCTATCTACACAACAGTAAATCCACCTGCCAAAATCAGAACATACGTTGTCCACTGCCTCCTGAAGTACTCCCTCTGCACCATCCCACTTGCCCTGAGCCGTTTAGCAGGCTGCCTGTCCATTGAGGAGAAGAAGGGTAGAGGAGCATTTATCTGCCATCTCATGAATGATGTAACAGGCATCTTGTAACTTCTTACTGCCCTGCCAAAAGAGGAGACAAACACCCATGGTCTCACTACATGCTGTGGAGAATTTTGTATGCTTTTAATGTGGTTGAAGGACCAGGCACAAAGTTCATTTCTAGGGCTATAAAGCACAGCATAAGAGCCATCTCCTGCAGCACAACAGATATCTTTTAGACCACAGAGGAAAGAAATGCAAAAATATTAAATACTGAGAGTCACTTAAGTGGTTGGGGTATAACAGAAAGTGAATTCAAACTTTTTTTAAATATTTGACTAACAAAATAAACAAGAAGGCGAGCAGGACATTGCCTTGAAAGGTTATTGTACTTAAATATAAAAAAGTTAAGATCTTTCCATCCTTTGTGTGTAATTATTTATTTATTCTGTATCTATGAGATTCATTGCTAATTCTGGTACTAGTACCAAGACAACTAGCCTTGTACTACGTAGGAATTAATCGAAAAACAAATATTAGCTATAGGTATGACAGCCATCTCTGTCATGAGTTTGAAAATTACTCTTGTAGGAGGCTAAAACAGGCAATAAAGATGACTCAATACCTATACAACAATGCTGAGTTACCATCAGAATTTACTGTGTAGACATACGGTTCATGCTTCTGATATTTTTGTTTGTTTTCACCTCTCATGATAGTATGGCCTAGAAAAACAGATCTTCATAGATCTGTTGTCTAAACAGAAATATATGATGGGCAGATTTTACCTCTTTTTTTTTCCTTTCTTTTTTCTCTCGTGTTGTGATATTTTCCAGTGACATCAGCAGTAGCTGAGGGTCTATACCTGGATCAGCTAAGTGTAAGAAGTTAGCCTTATTTTTTTGTATTTTCTCAGTTATGCCATTACAAACACTTACCATCTTTGTCACTCATCTTTCTCAGTGACTTTGACTGGCTCCCCTTGCTTTCTGTTAACTGCTATTTTTCAAGGTAGAGCTGGCTCTGTTTTAGTAAAATACCTGTCACACACCAAAGTGTGTGTGAGTGCAGGTGGAACCTGCTTGCAGACTCCAGGTGTTCATGCCATGTGTCAGGGAATTACACTGATCAGCTCTCTGAATATCCAGAAACATAGGTTCTCCTCAAAGAGTTTTCAAGAGATATTGCTGCCTGTGAGTGCCCCGATTCTCTTATAAAAACTGAAAATATCCAAACTCTCGGAGGTTGTCTTCAAAAATAAATTCAAGTTATGAAACTGCTATAGGAAAGGGTTTTAATTCCAAGGAGGCCTATACCAGTACCAAAAAAATGAGGTAAAATGTTCTGAAGTTCAGTACTGTAAAATCCAGTATGAACTGAAAAAATAAAAGAAGATGTAAGGAAAAGGGAGAAATGGACAGATATCCAGGCAGGAGTACATTATTGAAGGAACAGGACATAACCAGCTGATTACTACTTAATGAATTTATTGTTTTCTGTATTTTCTCCTGCTATTTAATATTAAAATGTGAACTTAGTCCTTTAGGTCTATCACACATGAATTTACCAAGCACTTTTCACACAGTGCTTTATGTTTTCAGGCAGTCTATGATATATCTGTAACTCTTCAAATTTACTGCACCAAATAAATTTCATCTTTTGACAATTTCTTTCCCATAATTTAAGTAGCTGGCAGAAACACTCCCCTTGCAGTAAAATCTGAATGGGTTTTTTTATCTTGTAATAAAGTTATAGAGAGTCATGTAAGAACTAGAGTTCTGTTAAATGATGTGTTTTGTTTGCATGGCAAGATTTTGGTAGTGGGGGGTGCTACAGAGGTGGCTTCTGTGAGAAGCCGCTAGAGATTTCTCTTGTGTCCAACAAAGCCTGCTCCAATATGGACCTGCCTCTGGCCAAGACTGAGCTTATCAGTGATGGTGGCAGCATCTCTACAATAACATATCTAAGAATGTGAAAAAGTTTGCTGTGCAACGGCAATTGCAGCAGTAACAGAGAAGTGAGAATATGTGTGAGAAAAAACTCTGCATACACTAATGTCAGTGAAGAAGGAGGTAGAGGAGGTTTTCTTTGCACCAGAGCAAGGATTTCCCTGTAGCCTGTGGTGAAGATCATGATGAGACAAGCTGTCCCCCTGCAGCCCTTGGAGGTTAATGATGGAACAATTATCCACCTGCAGGATTTGGAGAACTCCATGTCAGAGCAAGCAGATGAGCCCTGAAGAAATCTGTGTTTCTGTGGGGAGCTCACAGAGGAACAGGCTCCTGTGAGGAACTGAGATCTGTGGAAAAGAGCCTACACTGGAGCAGGTTTGCTGGCAGGAGTTGTAATCCCATGAAAAGGACCCATACTGGAGCAGTCTGTTCCTGAAGTCTGCACCTTGTGGAAGGGACCCACACTGGAGCAGTTCATGAACTGTGGCCAGTGGGGAGGACTCACATTGGCATCAAAGACCATCTCCTGTAGGAGAGATCCTATGCTGGAGCCAAGGAAGAGTGAGGAGTCTACCCCCTGAGAAGGAAGTATTGACAGAAACAATGTATAATGAAATGACTACAAACCCATTGCCTGGCTCCGTATAGCACTGTGGAGAAGGAGGCAGAGAATTCTTGAATAAAACTGAGCCCAGACAGAAAGAAAAGGTGGGGGAAAGTATTTTAATATTCAATTTTTATTATCTCATTATCCTAATCTGACTTGATTGGTAATAAATTAAAATAATTTCTCCAAGCTGAGGTTGTTTTCCCACTATGGTAATTACTGAGTGATCTCCCTGTACTTGTTTCAAATTATGATCCTTTCATTATTTTTTCTCCCTCTTGTACTGCTAAGAAGTGATAAAGTGGCTTGGTGGGCACCTGATGTCCAGTCGAGGTCAATCCACCAAAAAGGAATACATAATCTGAAGAGTCATAAGACTAATACACAATGTGGGCTTGACAAATGATTAGGAGAAAAGAGCTGTGAGTATGTTAAATATAGTTAATGGAGTGTACAACATAAAAATCCACTTCTGCATAAAAAACAATCCAGTGTTAGCAATAGTGTGATTTAACTTTTTCAAGATTTGTGTGTTTCCCTTAAGAATACTTTCTCTATTTATTCTTAAGAAAGAAGTAGCAGTTTTTTAGAAAAATAAACAAGAAGAGAAGAGCTGTCCTAAGTGGGAATCCGCTGAGATCTAAGTGCTTCTAGTTGCTAAATATGGTCCAGATTTTTTCTTAGTCTTCAAAAAGTCTAACTCATGCTGAGTTTAGTTCTTGGGTGATTGCAAGTCTGACTGAGAAAAAACATAAACTTATTTTATTTTGTTCTATGAATCTGCACAAACATTTTCCATAAGAATGAGAAACACTCACCTTCTCTCACCAAGAATCTGTGGATTCAAGATTTCCTTTCTGAGGGACCATGAACACAGGATGTTACGTTATGAATGAAGCAAGCCATTTCAGAGGTCCAGTTTAATTCTGAGAACAGTCTAGTGTTATACAGTAGAGAAAGAAAAGGTGATTGTTTCAGTAACAGAATAACTCTCCTTCATTTTAGTCAATATTCTGTTCTTCTCTGTGTCAGACATGAATTTAAATCTACCTCTTTCTTCTTTTCTGATACTTTATATTTTCAGAAAATTCTTTCATTGGACATTTTTTCCCCTCCTAACTAGAAAAAGTCCATAGCATTACTTTTTTCCTTCCAAAATTCTGACCAATAAAATTTATTTCAGCACTTGTAATCAGCTGCTAAATGAGCTCCTTCTTTTGCTTAGCAGATTGGTGTCTAGGTTAATCAGATTTCATAAATATAAAGATTCCTACAACTTGATTTCTGCTCTGACGTTTTGTCTCAATTGTCAAATTTAGACATTGAACTTTTTTTTTTATTTTGGAGTGTGTACGTGTCGTTCAGCTGACACTTTCTTGTATGCTGTACTGTTAGCAGGTGAGGCGTCCTCATGGTGTATGACAAAAAACTAACTCTCTTTGATCTCCTCACTGCTATGTCACTGCCTTCACCTTTTCATCTCAGATGCTTGGACATCTTTTCCTTCAACTTATGTGATGCCATTATTCCCTAAGATAACGGTGGACATTGTGGGCATATAGCACTCAAAGAGCTTCTGATCTTCAGTGAACTAAGCACTGCTCCAGAACCCATCCTTCCCTGTATGTCTTACTCATGGCAAAGGGAGTTTCTACCAATGTTTTAGGTAACCTGTCCTAACTACAGCAACGTGAATAATATAAAATGACGAAATAAACGTACATTTTCTGACCAGCCTAAATGGCAATATAGCTAATGAGAATATTACTGGCTTTTAAAGGTCAAATTATTGTAATATTGTTGGTTATGACTGGAAGTTTTTACTTGCAAGTCCAGGATGTAAAAAGGCAATATTAGAACAGTACTCGAGTTTATTTGGAAATAGTCTGTATAGATGTTGGCTAACAACGTGTCTCAAACAACTCCACTTTCTGTTAGGGTGGCATAGTTGCATGATCTGTTCATCTTCTTGTAAGTCTGTTAAGACTGAGTTCTTTGCTTGTCTTGATCTGTCTTAAACACTGTCTGAGTGCAAGGCTGTGAATATCTGAGGGGAATAAACAGTAAAACAGTAAAAGGGGAAAGTGTATGAACAGGCACTGCTCCCTCCTCCCACCTTATCTGTAGATGGGACAACTCCTCTCTACCTGACTACACATGCATACCTAAAAGGGTCAGGCAGATGTTATTCTTGCAAGGATCTGTTGAAATACCAGTGACCCTGGAGCCCTCAGCCTCAGTTTGAGAACCTTCCCAAAGGAGCTTCTGCACCTGCCCCTATTTAAGAACTTTCACAGCAAGACCATCCCTCACATGCTGATGGACTTGCCCTATAAGAAGGCACAAGGGCCCTATAAGAACACACATTGTGTACACCCACCATGCCATGGAACTGACCTGGAGAATGGCTACTGAAGAAATACCCGACCATGTGTTCCTGAAGAATTACTGTTGGAGTAGCTGCTATCAGATGGATCATGTTTTCCAGAGGAACCACCATGCCCCATTGGAGTGGTGACATTCTTTATTCTTATTCTCTGTTACTTTTTTCTCTCTTCTTCTCTGATTTGTCTTACTATACCATCTTGTTCCTTGGCACTATGGTGTATTGGATCAAATCTGAATTGGATGTGATTTATTTAGTGACCTTGGCTGTTTTAAGAGAATCAGAATGTGATCTGAACAGACTGGGGCCTGGTTTTGCAACACTGAGATGTTGTGACTCAGAGTGCCCACAAGTATATGTTTTGTTATTTTGCTGTGTCCAAATTTAATATTGAATTTGATTTTATCCTGGCAGATTTTCCATGCTCATGTCAAAAGACCACCCTCTTACCACCTAACTTTGACTGTGGAGGTTGGGGTGGGTCTGAACAGTACTAGTGTTGGGTGTGGGTCCTAACAAAGTGATTAGATCATTCAGTCTTAGAAAAATAGCATTATTTCACTTTTGTTGGCTGTCTTTCCGTTATGTGGTTGTTTCACACATCAAAGCCTTTTAGTTTTACTGTAAGAAACACTTTCCCAGAAATACACAAAGATTGACTGTGCATTATGGAAGGTAGATAAAACAAATTAGAACATATAGTTCAAGTTCCAAAGGAGGATGTGTTCTTCAGATTGAGTCTGAATGACAGTCTTGTGCTTAGTTTAGATATAAAAGATCTGTTCTGCTTTGGATTCAGTGTCTATATTTATACTTACAGTGATAATTTAAGTGAGAAATCCCTGACAAACTGATTCCTGGCAAACAAGTAAAAAGTCATTGAATTTTGCATACATTTCCTAGATTCATTTGCCACAGAATGGGTAAGAGGGTCTTGTTTATGTGTTTCCTTCCTACAGGTATGGTGTTACACTAGTAAGGGAACACCTGGAGTCAAAGGTTTGCTGTCAAGTAATTAAAAATACTTAGTTGGGAGGTAAAATCCATTCACTCAATTTGAATCTTATCTGCAACACCAGCAAACTCATTTGCAAAGTATCCATGCTTTTGAGCTAAGTGGCTTTAAACCATAGGTTGTGAAACCTGCTTGCCAACACTTAGGTGGTCATCTTAGACTCTGGACTTTAGAATGCATTATATAAGGAGAGAATATAAAGATTGTCAAACTTTCAGAAAATGAATGGCTTTTTTCCTTCCTGGCAATACCTTTTCTAATATGGTGTCACACTCAGTACTTGATTGGTCAAATAACTGTACCATGTTTCCTTATGAATACATACATGTTTTATTAAAAACATTTTTTAATTTCATTCCTATATTTTAATTCATTCCCTATGTTACTATCACACAGAATAAAGATGTTAAATGGGATAGGTAAATGTAGCATGGATATTGATACTGATATTGATTGAAACAAAACAGAATGCTATTTATTTTCTTTGGGAAAACAGGTAACTGGGGTACATGGATCCTGAAGATCTTATTTCTAAAATATACCATACCTAGGTGTGTGAATAATTATCAAGGCAATGAGTAGTTAATTGGTTTTCAAGATCCCATCATGATTGAAGGCTAGTATTTTGAAGTGAATTTTTAAATTGTAGAGTAATGCAATGAATGAAAATGTATTACCATGGACTTCTGGCACAATACGTGCATGTGGTAACTAAATTCTGATGAAACAGAGGTCCACAGTAGTTTTAAATTAATTTAAATTTTGAGCATTTCAGTCTAATGAGAATATCTAGGAACGGTAGCAGCGCAGATAGACTTGCACCTACAACTTAAGCATTACATGAAGCTCCTGGCTGGTTGGCTGGCTGTTATCAACTAGATTTGCTGTACCTCATGCTGAAGGTGCTTTTGACACAGTTGAGTTTTTTGAGATGTAATTCTGAAGTACTTGTGGTATTTAGTCATGTTCTTGTGGGGCTGTACTTTCAAAGATATTCTGACATTCTGTACTTTGGTGCTACTGACACATAACTACGTATCCCATAACTATTGTGTCTAAATCAGTTCCACTATTTTGTTTTTATCAGTTGCTTGCTGCAGACATCAAACATACAGCATCAAACCACCTTTGAATATTCATTCATCTATGTGACATAGCAGTCCCATGAGATGTTTGATAAAACATTGTGCTCCAGCAAGGAAACTCCACAGATTCAGGTGTGTGGAAAAAAAACTAGCATTCTCTGGCACTAACTGAGACCTGCTATGTGCTTCTACAAAGCCAGCATGAACATTTGCTGTTTTTAAGGCCAGAGAAAACAAATTATTTAGGAATTAGACAAAATCATCAGGGTTAACCCATCTTTTTTTTTATGAGCATATTCTGTATTAGGCTGTTGAAGTGTCATAACTGTTATCGTTGTCTATTTATCATAAAGCATCTTCCTACAAAAGTTCTCTACACAAGTAAAAACTCTGGACTTAAAACAATAGCAGCGTTATACTGACAAAATGGATATCTGCAGTAACTTTTATAACCAATAGGCTATGGAAACAAAAAAACCCCAAAACTATATATTAATATAGTCAGTCCATTGTTAATAGAACTAAGTGGAAAGTTCTATCTGTATAATATTTTATTTTTAAAGAAAAATATATTTCCCTTTTTACCTGTAGAGTTAAAAATGGTTATATTTTTTCAGTTTGACCTTGTTCCTCTGCACAGTCTTCCTCATCTTCACTTCAAATAATGACAGCTTCATCAACAAATATTTTGGCATTGAATTGAAATTTTTTTTCTAAATAAACTGGATTAAGTAGCACTATTTAATACAATCACCTCCCAATTCCAAGGCTGGCTGTCTTTCCACTATCCTGGGCACAAACTCTATGATGATGCAGGCTTCCTGCAGGTGGTAAATCCTTGATGGTGAACTGTTCTTCCTGACCATCATGACACTGCAAAGCAGCTTGTGAGTGTATGTTGTGAGTCAAACTGCTATTTTCCATCCCTAATATAAAGTAATCTCCAGGATTTTTAATATTTTGGTTATTGAGGGAAAAATTTTATGTTTTTAGTCTGTGTATATTAATTGACTGGTTTTGCTTCTATGTAAGAATAGAAATAGTCTGGAGACCATGAGTACACAACAAATGTCTAAATGTGGTTGGTTCTTTATCAGGAGAGTTAAAGTTCTACAGGACTTACTGGTTTATTTGAGTTACTCTGGTTGCTGGACTTCTACCTCCTATCCTTTACTTTGGAAGTCTGTAAAATGATAAACTCTTTTCAGAGGCTCACACACGTTTTTAATGCCAGTAGGTTCTGAGAAATTAACATTGCACAACTATTTATTGTGCTGCATTCAAATCCTCCATAACCTGCAGTGCAGAGCTGCTTCTGCAATAGGAAAGAATATCTGTTGAACAGATATGCTTCTGAAAACTCTCTGCCTAAATCCATAATAATATCATCATCCACAATCACATTATGAAGAAACATTCATGTCTTCAAGGCTTTTTGGAAGTTAAAAATTTGCTATATGCATTATTTGCTGTCAAATTAGAAGTACATTAGGAGTTTTGTTGATGGTAAACTGAGAGTAAAGTGTGCAGGAGTATAGGTGGCAATCAAGAGATATTTGGTTTGATCAATAAGGCTGTATCCAATCTTTACAGAGAGGAATCAGCTTCAACAGAAAAAGATTAGCTGAATGAAAGAGCCCTTGAGATGGTATCTCAGTGTGCCTTAAAGAGAAACTCCTCTGAGCATGAATAGCTTAATAACTAATTACATGCCAGAAATTTTCACTGTTGAAATAATAGACTGAAAAAAATAGAAAGTCAAAAGCATGACACAGAAAAAGTTAAATCCCCTGGCATCTGCTCTATGGTCTCTATGCATAAAACTTCATTCTTGCAGAATGTTAAGTGCTCTACTTTATTGGAGACTGACCACAGGGTCCCACATCTGTGGTAAGTATTGACTGAAATCAACTCCACAGAAACATCTTCAGCTGCACAACAGAAATACATATTCCTTATGGTGTGACCACCTAGCAACATTTGTTGGTACAGATTTGTAAGCATTGCTTCATGGATTACTCCTAGGAAGGAAATGTTTGCAACAAACATAGAATCACAGAATTGTTTAGATTGGAAAAGACCATTAAAGTCATCAAGTCCAACCATGGACCAAATGCTGCCATCACTGAATCATGTACTGAAGTGCCACTTCCACATGTCTTTGAAATACCTTCAGGGATGATGACTCCACCACTTCCCATGCCAGCCTGTTCCAGTGATTGACAACCCTTTCAGTGAAGTAATATTTTAAAATTTTCAAATACCTGGTCTAAATCTCTCTTGGCACATCTTGAGGCAATGTTGTCTTGTTCTTATCACACATTAATGGGGACGGGACAATACCCGTCTCACTACAACCTCCTTTCATGTGGCTGTAGAGAGTGATAAGTCTCCCCTCAGCCTCCTTTTCTCCAAACTTAACAACCTGAGTTCTCTTAGCCATTCGCTGTAATATTTGTGCTCCAGACCCTTCACCAGCTTTGTTGCTCTTCTTTGGCCATGCTCCAGCACCTTAAGGTCTTTTTTTGTAGTGAGGGCCCAAACCTGAACATAGAATTCAAGGTGCAGCTTCACTAGTGCCAAGTACAGTGGGATGAACATTTCCCTTGTCCTGCTGATCACTTTATAGCTGATACAAGCCAAGATACTAGCTTTCTTGGCTCCCTGGAATCACTGTTGGTTCATGTTTAGCTGGCCATTGACTACAACACCTAGGACCTTTTCTGCCATACAGATTTTCAGCCATTCATTCCCAAGTCTGTAGCATTTCATGGGGTTCCTGTGACCCAGGTGCAGGGTCTGACAGTGAGCCTCCTTGAATCCCATACAGTTGGCCTTGACTTATTGATCCAGCATGTCCAGATCTTTCTACAGAGCCTGCTTTCCCTCCAGCAGATCAACACCTTTACCCAGCTTGGTGTCATCTGCAAGCTTACTGAAGGCTCATTTGATCCCCTCATCCAGATCATTGGTAAAGATAGGAAAAAGAATATACCACAACACTAAGCCTTGGAAAATAGCACTTGTGACCTGCCACCAAATGGATTTCATTCCATTTACCGCAACTCATTGAACTGGCTATCCCACTCTTTTTTCACCCAGTGAAGAACACACTCATCCAAGCCCTGAGCATCCAGTTTTTCCAGGAGAATGCTGTGGGAAATGGAGTAAAGGGCTTTACTAAAGTCTAGGCAAAAAACATCCACAGACTTCCCCTCATCCACTAAGCAGATAATCTGCTTGTAGGAGGAAACTGATTTAGTCAAGCAGGTCCTGACTTTTCTAAACCCATGCTGACTGGGCATTATCATCTGGTTATTCTGTACTCGCCACATGGTTACTCAAGGGGATCTGCTCCATAACCTTTTGTAGCACTAAGATCAGACTGGAAGGCCAGGAGAGTGTATGCTTGTCCAGTCCAGAGGCTGACAGTTTCCTAAGCAGAATAATGAATAGGGATTTGGCCCTCTACCACACTCCTCTCTGGTGAGTCTACTATGCAGACTGTCAATGGTGTCAGATGTAGTAGTGATACAACTGTACTTTCAGTACAAGGAATGGGCTGCATCATTTCTACCTTGGTTTACAGTCAGTTCTGAAGTATTTTGTGCCCTCTTAAACCAAATGCAGGTCATTCATAAAAACTTCTTAAGGACTTTAATGCTGAATTTCCAGCTGCAACAAACACAAGAATATTCTCAATAGTGAGTTGCCTTTGATCTTTGTCACAGACTACCATTTGTGTATTTCAGTCCTGTGCAAAACAGATGGAAAAAGTTGAAAAATCTTGAGCAATAGACCTGCTCGGGCCACACATTGTTGCTAAAGATGTTAGCTGTTTACATCGTGTAATTTGAATCAATTTGGATAGCTCCATATTTATTTATTTTTAGACCAGATCCAAATGATATTGAAGTGAACAACTGTCAAGTCAGACTATGTTTATCTATTTTCCTTAAACATTTTTGTTGGAGGACTACCTACTTGTGGCACCAACTTGTCTGTCATGCCATGGTTCAGCAGGGAGCAGGAGTGCAGGAGCAGACACAGCTCTCTACCCATCCCCCACCCCTCTCACTCCTGGAGCCCACCAAAATGGATCGGGGGACAAAAAGGACTCAAAGGAGGGGTGGGACACACTTCCATGCTAGCACTGACTCACACACTTGGATCAGAGCGGCCTGGACCACGTGGTCTGGACCACATGTTTGGGAGATCATCTTCTGCATTAGATGTGGTGATTTCTTTCCCTCTCTCTCTCTCTTTCTCTCTCTCTATGTTTCTCCCCATTACCTCATGGCGTGCGTGTTGGGTCAGATCCTAAGGACTTGGGTTGTTATGGGGGATTCATTTCTGTAACTTTGGTTGGTTGCAACCCCCCCCATGTCTTTGTTGTGCACCCCTGGATCTTGCTGTGTTTAGGTTTGCTGGAGCCGGAAATAAATACCGTTTTGATATTCACCCTGAGATTGACCTTATTGGCCTCTGGATTGCCACACAGACAAATTGTTGAGTCAGACTGGATATTTTTGCCTTAAGTGTTTTGTCCAGCAGGCAACAGTGCAGGACCAGACACTAGGACCAGGCACCCCCAGCTAGCCCACTCTCCCCTCCACCTCCCTGCTTCTTTCTCATGGACCCAGCCAGAAACAGAGCAGGGGTACACAAAGGACAGGGAAGCGGGGGGGCAGGGGGGACTTGGGCCATGCAGCAGCACCGGGCAGGGGTAATGCGGTCCTGACTTCCAGGAGAACAGTCCACCATGTGGGCACTGGCCTACGGGAGCGCCTTTCCAAGCTCTCTGCCGTGCCTGCACTGAGGCACAGACCTGGATCAGAGCAGCCTGGATCACGCGACCAGACCATGTGGTGATACAGTAACTTCTTATTTCTTCCCTTTCTCTTTCTGTCTTTCCCTCTACTTCCCCCATCTCCCCTGACCTCACGGCATGCGTGGTTGATTGGACCTTAGGGCTTGGATTGTTACTAGGCATTCATTGTTGTGCACCCTGGCATCTCAGTGTGTTTAGGTTTGCCGGAGTTGGAAATAAATACTGTTTGATATTCACCCTGGGAGTAACCTTATTGGCCTCCAGGTCACCACACAGACGAACAGATCCACTTTTCCTTCCCTCTTTGTCTGGGTTAAGACACAAATGAATCCACTTTCCACCCTGTCAGGGCCAGACACAAGCGTGTGGCTCGTGGATCTGGGTTGTGACAACAACATTCTGTTAACATCAGCATACTGCCTGCTCTAACGTATGGCAGATACAAGTGAGCCAAGTCACCTGCCCTCAGATGATTGTCCAATATCCATCTGCACTCTGCACCCCAAGCACAACCTGCAGAGCTCTGAACTCTGCCAGTACAATTCAGACAGTGAATCTACATCCAAAGAAGCCATGCTGGCACAATCACCGTTATAATCACAGGCACGTTCCCTATAGCTAAGGGATGAAGATCATCTGTTCCAAGCTGTAAATGCAATAAACATAATTCATAACACAATCATGTCATAAAAAAGAAAACATAATTGATTTCTCTGTATGTCCATTACTCAATACAGTTCTGTGCTTTCATCTACAAATGTTATGAATGCAAATCATTAAAACACTCTTCTTCGTCAATTGCTATGAAAGAAATGTAAAATCCCTCCTTTTATCTCTTTTCAATGCATAATGGAAAATTTAAGGATGAGCTCATAAAAGAACCTTCACTCCTGCTGCTTAAGTTTCATTTGCTGTAATACAAGATGTATTACTCATGATGCTTCTCTAGCAAAATCAGTGTTCTATAATCCAACACAAAACATATCCAATCTAGACGTTAGACCCCTAGCAACTAGGCAGTAAAAGGATGTGATCATCTCTTAAAAATCTCTGATGCTGTGATGCCTGTAAAACCATTTTTAAAGTATTGATTCTGTAGCTAGTGTTTTGAAAAATATTTTCCCATTATTTACTTTTCTATATTTACCTGTCTTACTGATAGGTTATATGCCTATTTTATCAAAGACAAAATGTCTTTCTGTAGTTTTATACCACTTCTTAAAACTTATTCTATTCCACTACCTGGTATACAGGTGGAACTGCATTAAAAGAAAAGGTAAATATTATCCCAGTCTTAGTAATTCAGTAATAAATTCTCCATCCCAGTTATATAGTATGAAGGAGATATTACACAAAGACACAGAGTGAGAGAACTCCTCTCTGATGAAAGGCACATTTGAATAACATATGTTGGTCCCTAAGCTGGAGGTCACAAGGAGTTTTATAATAGCCTCCCTGGCCTAAGAATCTAAATCACGAAAGGTATTTGACAGGACTTAGCCACAGCTGGAAGTCCATTTAGCCCAATAGCATAAAGAGTACTAAGCAGCAGACTTTTGATCTGGTGTGTAACCTGTGACATCACAGTTTCATTTCTGTAGGGGAAAAAAACATAATTACTTATGAGAAAAAGTCATGAAGCAGGGAAAATATATGTTGTAGACAGCTGTGTATGTAGACATTTTTATTAGCCCAGTCAACACAAAATCAGGGGCTGCAGAAATCAGGACAGAGTGGCTATGTACAGCATACTGTACTTTATAAAGTGAAAGTTAATATGTTTCTAACAAATATGAACCAGTTACTCTGGATAATGCAATGTTCTATGTTCCTAATCGGCACAACAGTTACTAAACCTTCATTCTGTTAAATAGTTAAAATTATTAAAGTGGTGTCACTGTAGTTTTTATAGAAACAGTAAGCCAGTTGTCAAGTGGATAAACTACAAGATCAAAGGGAAGGAACAGGTTTGTATGAATGCACTACCACACGAACAATGCAACTTGAGTAATTGAATAAGCGTAGGTATTTATTTCTTTGTTTGACTAAGAGTGAAAAGTTGTTTGTGTACTGAAGGCAAAACGAAGAAGAACAAAGGAGGATTCGTTTTGGCTAGGATAGAGCTAATTTTCTTCACAGTATCTTGTTTAGGGCTAGCAGCTGCATGGTGCTAAGCTGCTGTCAGTGGTAAAACCACAACACAGGGACACAGACGAAATTATTTTGCTAGCATGACAAAACACACTTCCGCAGAAAAGCCATCACATAATTCAGATGCTGAAAAGTTTAAACTACAAATCCCACATTCTTTTGTTCAGTAGTAAAATAAACAAAACTAACAAGGGAAAATTCCCATAGAGAGGCCACTACAATCCCTCTCCCGAGTAAAGCCTCCACAACTTTTGAATCATGAGAAAAATTGTTCTGATTCCCTTAAAAAAGAATTTTTTCATACCTCTGTCTCAAAGAATTAAGAGTTAAAATTTTAAAAGACATTATATGTAGGCATCCAAATACTACCATATGATACACTGAGCTGAAAACCATGTGATTATATCTCATTGCTGCCAGGTGACGAATAAGAGGGCTAAATAAGTTCTGCAGAAAACTGCTCACAAGCATTTGCTTAAACTGGGAGACACCATGCCTATGTGCTCAGAAGAACTAACTTACATGCAGCACAATTCATTTTGCCCCATGGCACTAGAGCTGAGGAATGCTTTGGACTAAACCTAACAATCTAGCTGAAAAAAAGCCTTACACTGAGGCTTAGCTCATTTAATTGAAAGTGCTAAGAAATCAGTTACAAGGGAAAGACATTCCAAGATGATAATTCAGGGTCTCATCTGTTTATAGCTGGAACGCTAGCTCATCTAGATTTTTTTTTTCCCTGATTTAGCCTCACTCTTCCCACACTGAGTGGGAAAGTCACCCTCTGGCCCACTTCAAAAACTTTGCAAACCAAGCTAGTAACTGCTGAAACCTGTAATATTCACCAGTACAACAAGATGCTAAGCTTTCCCAGTAGGGATTAATCTTAATGGTAAGGAAAGATACTTGGGTTGTGGATTCATTGACACTGTTTGTATTCTTTGGTGACTTTAGGTCATTTTTCTTTATGCTACTTAGATCTTTACCTGAATCATATAATATTTTTATTAACAAAGATCACTCCACCTTACCTAGAGATACATGTTCTTGTGACACTTCTATTCTTGATGTATCTAGTTTGTGTTCTGCACCCTCCCACTGCCTCCCACTGAGGCAGAATACCTCAACTGAGTCTCTGAGAAAATTTTTAAAAGATACTTTCTCAAAATATTTCAAGTAACAAAAGCTGCTTCTTCATTTTACCTGATTTAGGTAAATCAGTCATGATGATATGATGTGGAAAATCCTAACAAATGAAAAGTATTATTAGTCATTTGTTTTGTAAAAAAAACCAATTAATTATATCATCTTACAGTAAAAAGATGAGTTTGGGTTAACACAAGGGACCTAGGACTCCAGAGACTGAGTTTTTAATAGAGTCCCTGGTACAGAAATACAATTCTAACTTTAAGGTTTTTGTCTTTTCACTTGTACATCTCAGTTCCCATCTGTTTATCTCCAGAAAAGTGAAGAATGAGAGCATAATTGCATGAGATATTCTGTTACTATGGCAATGGATGCCACCAAAGAGTCTATTAATAAATATTTGAAAAATCTGCAGCCACCTCCTTACCATGTCCTCTATAAATCCTACCCCTCCCACTCCATATTATTTTTGCATCAGTATTTTAAGGAAAGGTATGCACATTTTGGGTTTTGGGACTTATGTAAGGCAATTGCATCATCCATATACAGTAGATCATGAAAGGTAAATAAAGTATTTATGTATTTTAGGGAATACTATAGACAAGCTCATTCAGATAAAATCCCACTAGTATATAAACACAGCAGTTCTCCATACACACGCTCCTTTTTATTAAGACTAAGAAACCCTTTATTAGTAAAGATCAATTATTTCTTATTTCCAAAATCTAACTCAGTTTTTTATTAACTCTTGTGCATTTAAAAGAATCATTCAAGGTAAACAACATTCAGATAAGGTCTGGAAGGAAGTAAAAGTGTATTGAAGCTTGTGACATACAAATTTCCTATTTTTCCAAGACTATTTCACGTGGGTCTGTGCACTGAGTCTTGTGATGAATAGACAGTGATGAAACTTCCATATGTCATTTCCAATTTCTCTCTGGTAACAGTGGTCAGTGACTGCAGTAAATTATGTCTGAAATAGTGGCATTTATTTTACATTAGCAAGAAGCTATCCCCGCTGCTAGCTTTGTTCAATAAATTTTTAGAACTTTGGCCATGTCACACTAATATATATGGACATTTAAATTAGATCTATCCTTTTATGATAAATGCAAACCAAATACTACTGTATCTTTAAATGAAGACACTGGCTAAATGATGTAGGTTCCTATTGGTCTAAATCTACCTATTCAGGTAATGAGAAGTTAGTTCTAAGCCATCTCAGGTAAAATTGCAGTGACCACAGTGGGTATACATAATACCTCAGCTCCACTTTTCAAAATGTAACAGCTGCAAAGTATCTCAAAAGACTCTATTAAGGTACTGAAATACTCTCTGTTAAGGAATTAAAGTTTTATCTTAATGTCAGAGCAATATAACTGAATCCAATTGAATAACATTATTGTTTAAAGACCGTGTTACCCATAATATGCAACTAAATATACATTTGCAGAACCATAAGATAGTAAATAAAAAGATCAATGAAAACTCCCTTAGGGCTGCTTGGAAAAGAATTACTAGAAATCCACAATGTTTACCAAAAGCTTTCTAATTATGAGCAGTAACATGGGTTGGTTTGATTATAGAAAAAAGCTAAAAATTATTTTAATTTCCCACTAGATCCTTGTGATGTGTGACCCCACAGTCTGCAGCAACAACCTTTAGGTTGCTTAGCACAACTTCTGAGCAACACCTTTTCTTTCTTTCCCCTGCCCACTCCAGGCAAATGTACCAGGTACACACTAACTAGCATAATCCGAGCACGCAGGAGGAAATAAATTCCCACTGTAAAAAGACAGTAATTCAGGACATTTAAGTCTCTCCTTAATTATACGCCAAACTGCTGTGTTTGGGAAGAAATTTTCCAAAGAATGGACTGGCAATTGATCAGCTTGACCAGATCTGATCTGAGAGAGGAGGCTTATTGTGAAGGTGCAGTGTGCCAGAATGCTCAGACACCCGCTCAGTGCATTTGTCCTTCTATGTGCCTAGAAGGTCTCTCATCTCCTGAGAGATGACCATCAGTCACTCCATGACAGACAATTGTGCCTGGCACCAGAAGTGTGGTTCAAGTGGAGTGGCCTTACATAACTAGAAGAAGTTGCCAACAATAGTTCATAGAGTCATAGAATCATAGAACAACCAGGTTGGAAGAGACCCATGGGATCATTGAGTCCAACCATTCCTATCAATCACTAAACTATGCCCCCCAGGACCTCATCCACCCGTGCCTTAAACACCTCCAGGGAAGGTGAATCAACCACCTCCATGAGCAGCCTATGCCAGTGCCCAGTGACCCTTACTGTGAAAAATTTTTTCCTAATGTCCAGCCTAAACCTCCCCTAGTGGAGCTAGAGACCATTTCCTCTTGTCCTGTCCTCTGTCACTTGGGAGAAGAGACCAGCTCCCTCCTCTCTATAACCTCCTTTCAGGTAGTTATAGAGAGTAATGAGATCTCCCCTCAGCCTCCTCTTCTCCAGGTTAAACAACCCCAGCTCTCTCAGCCATTCCTCATAGGGCCTGTTCTCTGGCCCCTTCACCAGCTTTGTTGCTCTTCTCTGGACTTGCTCCAGAGCCTCAACACCGCTCTTGTGGTGAGGGGCCCAGAACTGAGCACAGTATTCAAGAAGCGGTCTCACCAGTGCGGAGTACAGAGGGAGAATCACCATCCTGGACCTGCTGGTCACACCATTTCTGATACAAGCCAGGATGCCATTGGCCTTCTTGGCCACCTGGGCACACTCCTGGCTCATGTTCAGTCAGCTGTCAACCAACACCCACAGGTCCCTCTCCTCCAGGCAGCTTTCTAGACAGACTTCTCCTAGTCTGTAGCACTGTATAGGGTTGTTGTTCCCCAAGTGCAGGACCAGGCACTTGTCCGTGTTAAACCGCATGCCATTGGTCTCTGCCCAGCAGTCCAGAGTGTTCAGATCCCTTTGTAAAGCCTCCCTACCCTCCAGCAGATCAACACTTCCACCCAGCTTAGTGTCGCCTACAAACTTGTTAAGGGATCACTCAATGCCTTCATCTAGGTCATTGATGAAGACATTGAACAGTTCATCCAAGTTGTGGTCAAAACTAATATAAAACATCAAAATGGGTATTTAAGTATGTGGTAAAAGTAAATTATGTCAGATTCTGAAAGTAAGCAGTCATACAGAATAGCTTTTCAGCTCTTCTGGATGGCAGCAGGCTGAGAACATTAATCTCCCGTTGAGCTTGGACACCTCTCAGGAGTACTGTGCAGTATGATTTGCTAGCATAGCAAATGAAAGGGCGAAAGTGAGGTGACCCCTTGAGATCTGACCATGGCCTTTGAGCTTGTTTGGGTTACTGCAGAACACTTCTCTGACTTTTCAGCCTGAAAGTCATACCAAGGTAATTGGGCAATTGGTGTGCAGCGAGGCCATGACTCATACCTATTCTCCTGTAAATTAAGACCATCCCTTCACTGGAGGCTGCACCTGCTGGGAAGTGTGGACAGAACAGGTGACCCAGCCTTACCAGCTGAAGTATTCCACATCATACTCAGTATAAAAGCTTGGGAGATCACAAGGGTCAGCCTCTCTTCTTCAATGAGTGATGTTCAGGGAGGGCTTCATCTGCCTGTCTACCCCATCTGTCTGTCTGAACCCATCATGCATTCCTGAGTCCAGTCCCTGAGTTCAGCTACTGATTCTTTCTGAGTCCAGCTCCAGACCCTCTTCAGTACCATTCTTCAGCATCAGCCTTGACATGTGGTTACTTGCAGAGTTTGAATTGGGTTTTTTGCTGTAAACAGGGACATCTTCAACCAGAACAAGTTGCTCAGAGCCACATTCAACCTGGCCTTGAGTGGTTCCAGGGCCAGTGCATCTACCACCTCTCTAGATGACCTGTTTCAGTGTTTCACTTATTGTTGTTGCATTAAAAATGTTTTGGTGTTGGTTTCCAACCTGCAAGTCTCTTTAATTCTCTATTTCCTTTCCTGTGAGGAGAATGGACTAAAAACTGCCTAGTGTTGGTTACTGACCTGTCCAGGGCAGGGTGTTAAACCAGGACAGCTTGTCATGGAATACTGGTGCATTGTACGTAAATATTCTCACTCATATAAGAGGGAAATTTTCAAACTAATCTCTCTACCTATCTCTTAATTTATCTATCTACATACTTATATATATTTATATCTATATATCTGTCTTTGTAGCTCTGGTTATTAATACTCCTTCTACACTTAAATGTCAATTTATCTTTTTGTATGCATACAATTCTGTGTTTCTGTGCTTGCATATATAGTTATTATACCATATGTTAATTAATTCACTGTGTCTATTATAATAGATTACATACAACTGCCTTGCTAAAGATTATATTGGTTTACAATTAAGGATTTTAAAGATTCAGCCATTTGATCCACATTAAATTGTCAATAAATTACAAATTGCTGCCAAACCATAATCTAAAATATTTACATCTGCAACAATCATGTTGTCTTAATAAGTGATTTTTAAAAGGACTTTTTTTTTCTTTTTTTTTTGTTTCAATGATGGACATTACTCTATTACGTATCTACAGGTTTCTGGTTTGGGTCTACGCTTCTTGTTTGGAGATCTGCAGTCCAGTTAGTGACTTTGTACAACAAAACCTGAATGTGTTTTTATCTCTAGTCAACATATTTTTTACTTCATAATGAAAAAATAAGAAAAAAAGAATTTTGGCTCTGAATTACCACATGAGGAAGAAAAGTCACCAAGCCTTTACCTCTGAGACAACATTTCTGAACAAACAACATCAAATATTTCAGATTTGAGGTCAAAGTCCCTTTCATTTCAGAGGAGCTTGATACTATCTCCTATTAGATATGAGAGGAGCGCCGCTTCATTGACATCAGTTTTGAGCCTTTCTAAGATGCACATGTGCTGTTGTCAGTGGGTGATACTTTAGACAAAAGAGTTAAAAGCCATTGACAGCTTGAAAACCTGGAGTTCATTTCCAATTATGGTTCATCATCAGTAGCAGAAAGATACCCAGTATGGTCCCAATAAAAATATGAAAACATTCGAATATAGTTTACAATTTCATCTTGTTTTTCTGAAGTTTATTTATATAACCACCATCTAGAGGCAGAACTGTCATGGACCTAGACTCAACAGCTCCTCTATTCAGAGGAAAACAAACTCACTGCCAGGCAGAAACAGAAGTAGCATCATACAGCTTTGACTGTTTTACTCATTACTTTTTCCGTTTTCTCATTTTGTATTTTGTTAGCACAGCAATAAGTCCTAATGCTGGTAATAAGGTGAGGCAAAGGAAAATCTTGATACCTAGAGCAAGACCCACATATCTTCATGGACAATACAAAACTCTCCTTTAAGAGTCTGTTGAGTACTAAAAAGTACAATTCACTGATAATGCAATCAAAGTTATGAAAAAGTACAGGCTGAGGTGGAACCCTTTCAATGTTTTTTATCAAGCCTCTTGGTAGGAAGGGACAATCTCATGCTTACCTTTACCTTATCACATAAACTTTTCCCCTTTTTATTTATACTCAAGAATACTCCCTCCAGAACTTTAAGTTAGAAGTAACTATGGTGGTGTAAGAATGCTGAACTGTTCAGATAGTCTTCGTAGGACAAAGCAGAACTAAAATTGAGTTTGAATCACCAGATCCTTAATCACAGATTCTACTTCAAAGAAAAAAGGAAAAAATTCTATACAGTAATCACATGGGCTTCTACAGAATTAAAGACAAAGAAAGTTATGAGAAAATAACTTCTGCTTTCCATGGATATTTCTGAACTAACTCCTGTTTATAATACCCTTGAAAATGGCCACACAATGTTACCATTAGAGAAGGAATATTTCTCAAATAGCAGAGAGATGCCAGTGGATACAAAATTCTAATATATTGGAAATAGACTTGATACAACTGAGTGTTAAATCTTCCATATGACTGCCAGGATAAAGTAGTGAGAAAAATGTGAAGTTTCAGTGCCACATTAGTGTTACTATTGCAAGAGTGGATTGTGATTCAGCTAGATTTATCTCTATTGGCAGTTATCTAAGAATATTGCTAGATAATCACTTATCAGGAAAAAAAAATAATGCTGTGTACACATTTCTCACCATAACTGCAAGAATATAGCACTAAATGAGTTCAGGCTGAGGAAAGGAAACGAACCATCAAATCTCTCCATGAGAATAAAAGAAGAGAATATTATTCACTGTAAAGACTGCATATTGCCCTGTAGAAGGAAAATAACAGTGGAAAATACTGATAAGATATTTTTTCCTAGTTTCATTAGGAAATAATGGTAAAATCCATGACAAACTGGCACAATCTGGAAAAACACCATGTATGTTCAGAGATTGTTCAAAATAGATTCTAAAATACTGTCTAAAAGAGACATACCAAAAGGTAGTCATAAACAAACAATAACCTTGGAGACGGTGACTTTGTATTGAGGTTTGTAGATGTCATAAGTTGGACTGGTTAGCATTTTTAATTGTTACAAAGAAAAATGTTTGAAGCTGTCAAGTGGTAGTGCTTGCAAAGAAGAATAAGGGGAAAGCAGTAAGCTGAGAGAAACCATTCTCTTGATGAATTTTATGCATGTAACCAAACCACCTCTGGCTTCCCTCACGAATAAAAAAACCAAAAAAAAAAAAAAGAGAGAGAGAGAGAGAGAAAGAAGGAAAAAGAGAAAATACGCAGAACAAAGTTATACAGCTTGGCCTTCTGCCCTTGAAAACCTCAAAAACCTCAACACATCTAGTCAGTCTCCAGTTACATCCAGTTCTAAATGGTTCTAAGGTGCATATACATTTATGTGCACATGGAGGTATCTGGTGGCTATTTGCAGTCCATGAGCTGCTTTTCAAAACTGGTAAGTCTCCATCTGAGGCTTTTTACAGAAAAAAAATTGCTCATACTGACAGCTTTATTCAAACCTATTGATTTCAAAGTAAAATCATTAACATATATCAATTAGAAATGTGAATATTCACTTCAATGAGGTATATAATGTTAGAAGTGCATTGTTCAACATATTAACAAAATAAACATTTTGGCTACTGATATTTTCTTATAACCACCTCTCCTATATGCTTTTTTTTAGTAATATCAGATAGAGTTGAAGGCAATGCAGGCAATGGGTTGGTAGGATGCTGTAGCAAACTCCTCAGTCATTACTAAATATTTGCATTTCCTAGGGCATTATTTCCCTGCCTTTAATTCCTAACTATAACTCAGTGCCTGTAGTAAAGAAGACTGTTCACACCTGTAGTCTATAAATACAACTAATACTTGTTTCACTGTGCAGAAAATATAGATGCTTTGATATCAACTCAAAATAAAACAAGGGGAGAGTCAGAACTGGAGCAGGTATAGGAAAAAATAAGTATTTTTACAGGGAGTTTGAAAAAAATGTTTATACATACCATACAAAAGGTAGCAGAAAGATCACACACTGCCTCAAAAGGTGCAATTTGCCATTTTTAGACTAATTTTTTATTGCCAGACACTGAAACTGGTCAGTTAGAAAATCAAGACCATGGGGGTAACTTGGGAAATGTTATCAACAATTCTGTGGTCGTTCTTTTTGCCTAAAAGTTCTGATCAGTGTCTGATTAGAGTAATGAGAGGATATGGAAGAAATCCTATAATTTCCCACAGAGGGGGAGCAGAATGGAGCCCACATAATCCAAGAGGAATAAGGACATATTACAGAAGAACTACACGCATTGAATAATAGCAAAGATCTTGCATCTCTGAGTGTAGAAGTATATCAAAGGCTCAAGGTTACAAACAGCTCCCCAGTGATCAACTACTGGTCAATGAAATAATATCGTCTTAGGAACTAGGTAAAGCTATGTTTCTATATAAGAGAGAAAAAAAAAACAGGTATCTAGCAAATGATGTTTAGTAAATTTGGATACTAAGTGGAACTGTCAATCACTGAAGATCAAGTAAGAGAACTGTGTCAACAACCATGTAAAAGTGAATCTATGAAGATGCAGGAGTGAGATGGAACATATCCCCTCTTCGATATCACACTCCCCCTAGCAAAGGACTCAGGATGTCGATGAGTCATCTTCAGCTGATGAGACATCCCCAAGCTGATGTAGAATCTCAGGAGCAGAAGCACGAGCAAGACACCACAAGGGTAGATAGTGGAAAGTTTTTGTATACCAATTTTAATTTAACCATTTTGATGAATAAACTTTCATAACTGGATTATTTTAGCTTTATGTTAATATCATCGAGCTAAGCGAACATCATTCATTGATAAATCTTTGCAAACTTTAATTATTCAAGCAGTTAATTATTGACTCTGCATAATAGGTGTATTTACTTCGTTCATGTAAAGTACAAAATCATAAAACTAATGGAAAATGTCGACAACCTAAGCTGTAATTTGGACATTCAGGTGGAGTGGTATTTGTCTGAGTATATATGTTAGAGGCTTTCATAGAAGTTGATCTCTTTGTTTTTAGAGAATGTTCCTGAGGAATTTCATCTAGCAGAATTATGTTGCCACTTAGTTAATGAAACAGGTAGTTTCATAAAAAATAACAAAACCAATAAAAAGCCCCACTCTATCACATAGCTCAAGAACAGATGAATCCTGGGATAAGTCTGCTTGTAGGGAAATGGTATTAAGCTAGGGGTTAACTTGTACATTACAAATGCAGAGAACAGGTTTTGTGGGAACATAAGGTTGCTTATGATTAAACTAATTGCTAGAACCTGGGTGGTACCAAAGACCATGCTAAACCTGGATAAAACAGCCAGTTTAGAATAGTTAAATGTATGGACCTGGCCTGGCATTAGTAGAATGGCGTAAAGCAGGTGATTGCCCACAGCACCACTGTCAAGGCTGCAAGTGCTGGAGAGTATGTCTGGACTGTTCTAGGGATTAGGGACCTGCCTGAGCCTGTTACCTGGTCAGGTCAGGGGTGGGGAAAGAGGTTAAAAATTCCTGCAAAGTCCTGCACCACTCTCTATATTCTCTGTTTTCCTCTGTTCTCTCTCTTGTCTGTTTTGTCTTGTCTCTCTGTTGTTTGCCTCTTTCTGTTTGTCTCACTCTACTAGCTCTAGAAGTTTTCTCTTTCTTTGCTTGGTAAGGCTTGAGTTTCAAGGCTGAAAGATGAATTCATAGAATCATAGAATCATAGAATCATAGAATCATAGAACAACCAGGTTGGAAGGGACCCATTGGATCATCTAGTCCAACAATTCCTATCAAACACTAAACCAAGTCACTCAAGACCTCATCCACCTGTGCCTTAAACACCTCCAGGGAAGGTGAATCAACCACCTTCCTGAGCAGCCTATTCCAATGCAGAATGACCCTTTCTGGGAAAAACCTCCTCCTAATCTCCAGCCTAAATCACCCCTGGTGGAGCTTGAAGCCATTCCCTCTTGTCCTGTCCCCTGTCACTTGGGAGGAGATGCCAGCTCCCTCCTCTCTACAACCGCCTTGCAGGTAGTTGTGGAGAGCAATGAGGTCTCCTCTCAGCCTCCTCTTCTCCAGGCTAAACAACCACAGCTCTCTCAGCCATTCTTCATAGGGTCTGTTCTCCAGCCCCTTCACCAGCTTCGTCGCTCTTCTCTGGACTCACTTCAGAGCCTCAACATCCTTCTTGTGCTGAGGGGCCCAGAACTGAACACAGGAGTCACGGAGCGGCCTCACCAGTGCTGAATACAGAGGGAGAATCACCTCCCTGGACCTGCTGGTCACACCGTTTCTGATACAAGCCAGGATGCCATTGGCCTTCTTGGTCCCCTGGGAACACTGATGGCTCATGTTCACTTGGCTGTCGACCAACAACCTCTGGTCCATCTCCTCCTGGCAGCTTTCTAGACAGACTTCTCCCAGTCTGTAGCTCTGCATAGGGTTGTTGTGCCCCAAGTGCAGGACCCGGCATTTGGCCGTGTTAAACCTCATGCAATTGGACTCTGCCCAGTGGTCCAGCCTGTTTAGGTCCCTTTGCAGAGCCTCCTTACCCTCCAGCAGATCCACACTTCCACACAGCTTCATGTCATCTGCAAACTTGCTAAGGGTACCCTCAATGCTTTCATCCAGGTCATTGATGAAGACATTGAACAGGGCTGGACCCAGCACTGAGCCCTGGGGAACACCACTTGTCACTGGCCTCCAGCTGGACTTTACACCATTTACCACCACTCTCTGGGACCGGCCATCCAGCCAGTTTTCTACCCAGGAGAGTGTGCGTCTGTCCAGGCCAGAGGTTGACAGTTTCCGTAGCAGAATGTTGTGAGAAACTGTGTCAAAGGCTTTACTCAAGTCCAGAAAGACCACATCCACAACCTTTCCCTCATCCAGCAGCCGAGTCACTTTGTCATAGAAGGCGATCAGGTTGGTTTGGCAAGACCTGCCTTTTGTGAACTCATGTTGACTGGGTCTGATCACCCAGTTCTCTTGCTTGTGCTTCATGATAGCACTCAAGATCACCTGTTCCATGACTTTCCCTGGCACTGAGGTTAGACTGACAGGCCTGTAGTTCCCCTGATCCTCCCTGTGACCCTTTTTATAGATGGGCACTACATCAGCCAGCCTCCAGTCCAGTGGTACCTCCCCAGTCTTCCAGGACTGCTGGAAGATGATGGAAATGGGTTTGGCCAATACATCCACCAACTCCCTCAAAACCCTAGGGTGAATACCATCTGGCTCCATAGACTTGTGGGTGTCCAGTTGGCCAAGCAAGGCTCTGACCACCTCCTCTTGGACCATGGGAGCCTTGTATTGCTCCTCTATTTCCGGGGTTTGTACACAGAGGGAACAACTTTCTTTACAAGTAAAGACTGAAGCAAAGAAGTGATTAAGTACCTCAGCCTTCTCCTCATACCCTGTCACTGTTGTTCCCTCTGCATCCAAAAGGGACTGTATGGTCTCCCTTGTCCTCCTTTTATTATTTATATATTTATAGAAAGATTTTTTGTTATCTTTCACAGACTTTGCCAGCCTGATTTCTAGTTGAGCCTTAGCCCCTCTGATTTTTTCCCTACAAGCCTCACTTCCCTCCTGTAGTCCACTCAAGAGGCCTGTCCCCTCTTCCAGAGCCTATAAATATTCCTTTTCTTCCTAATGTCACTCAAGATTTCTCTACTCAACCAAGCTGATTTTTTTCCCTACTGGTCTTTTTTCCGGAACACGGGGATGGCTTTCTCCTGAGCTGCCAGGATCTCCTTTTTGAAGAGCACCCAGCCCTCATGGGCTCCCTGGCCCTCAAGAACTGTCTCCCAGGAGACTTTGCCAACCAACCTTCTAAAGAGTTCAAAGTCTGCCCTCTGGAAGTTTAATGCTACTGTCCTGCTTAGCACCCTCTTCACTTCACCTAGAACAGAAAACCCTATCATCTCACGATCACTTAGTCATAGACGTCCCCCTACTGCCGCATCCCCCACAAGGCCCTCTCTGTTGACAAACAGCAAGTCCAGGAGGGCACCTTCCCTCGTTTGTTCATTAACCAGCTGCGCAAGGAAGTTGTCTTCCACGCACTCCAGGAACCTCCTAGACTGCTTCCTTTCTGCTTTATTGTACTTCCAGCAGATATCAGGGAGATTGAAGTCTCCCACAAGGACAAGAGGCATTGACTTGGAGATTGACCCCAGCTGTTTATAGAAGAGCTTATCAGCTGCTTCTCCTTGGCTGGGTGGCCTGTAACAGACTCCCATCACAAAATCTAGCTTCTTATGGGCTCCCTTGATTTTAACTTACAGGCACTCAGTCTCCTCATCACCACAATCCATCTCGACAATGTCCAATTTCTCCCTTACAAAGAGGACTACTCCACCTCCTCTCCTATCCTTCCTATCCCTCCTGAAGAGATTTTACCCCACCATACCTGTAGTCCAGTTACATTATTCATCCCACCACGTTTCCATGATGGCAACAACATCATAGGCTCCTTACCCTCCAACGGCTTCCAGTTCTTCCTTCTTATTCCCCATGCTATGTACATTGGTGTAAATGCACTTCAGCTGAGTAGCCGAGCTACTTGAATATAGGATATACCAAAATACTTCTAGATATAAGATACAGTGTTTTGCTTCTAGCAGTAGGTTGTCCGATGTCTTGAGCTTGTAAGAGAAACTGCTTGGCGAAGAGCATCACATTAGACCATGTGTCCATACACTGCCTAGTGCAGTAGTAACTGTGAATTGCTGTAACTCTAAACCAAATTATTCTTGTACCTCCAAGGATGACAATGTGTGTTTATACAACATCTAGAATAACATCTTGGCTGCCTGAAACATACATGTTCCAAAGTATCTTCCTGCTTGAGAGTATTTACAGTGTTGACAAACGGAAAAATAGTCGCTTAAAAAAATAACACTGCAATAGAAAAAAGGTCTCATGATGATTGTCCATTTTGTTCTGAAGTCAAGAACACATAAAATTCCCACACAGCCTGTCAGGAAAGCAGTTAGAAAAGAGGTGGACATCATATTAATTTATGTCTATGTTTCCTTGGAAAGATATTGGAACTGACACTTTTTCTGAAGAACCAGACAAAAATCTGCTTAGTTATTAAATTCCTCAGCATTTGTTAGTGAGCAGCTTCACTTTCTCTTGTGAAAGCAAGTATTCTTTGCATAAATTTTGGATGTTGCAAGTTAACAGAAGGAAGAAAAGAGAGAGAGAAAAAGGAAACTAGGGTAAAAAATTTATTTTACAGCATCAATCTAAGCCCTGGAGACCATACGTGTAGTTCTTAATTTCTGTCTTGTTTGGCAGTTCATGTCCATTTGAACATGGTATGTTAAATTCATGTCAGAAGGATTAAACAAAGGAAACATTCAGATATGCTTGAAAGGTGCATTAATAGCTAATAAACATGGACTTCCTACAGAATCACAGCATTGTCAGCAAAGATATTTCATACTTGCTAGCACATGGAGTAAAATTAAACTCTCTCTGCTCTGTGAAAAAAACAAAACAAAACAAAAAAAAAAAAAAAAAAAAAAAAAAACACAGACACCTTGTGATGACCTCAGGCTCTTTTCTTCCAATGAGTGTGTCCTCCTTTTCACTATCAAAGAAGATATTCAGTACCTTAGCCTTTTTTATGTACTGTGTAATCAAGTCCCACTGCCTTGTTCAGCAGTGGGCTCAGATCCTTAAAAAGTAGGAAAGTTTGTTATGGGAAGTGCCTTGAGACATAATGCTGTGCTTAGAATGAAATATACAACCTAGATTCCTACAGAGGAAGATCAGGATCTTTCTGCAACTTCCTCTTTTCCATTCCAGGAGTGCTTCAAGACTTAGCACTTCTAACTTCCAGTGAAATGTGACAATATTTGGACTTTTCCTACCTAAAACAACTCATGGTTGTGGGACCATATGAACAATGAAATGGTTTAAGTTATGTAAGAATCTAATACCCACCTATCAAATACATACCTACCCTAAAATCAAACACATATGTTATACGGTCATTTCAATCTCAATACGTCTACAGTACACTTAGATATGCTAAATAGAATCATAGAATCATAGAACAACCAGGTTGGAAGGGACTCATCGGATCTTCTAGTCCAACCATTCCTATCAAACACTAAACCATGCCCCTTAGAACCTTGTCCACCTGTGCCTTAAACATCTCCAGGGAAGGTGAATCAACTGCCTCCCTGGGCAGCCTATTCCAATGCCCAATGACCTTTTCTGTGAAAAACTTCCTCCTAATCTCTAGGTTGATCTAGATGGTAAGAAAAGAAGCTCTCCCTAGAATGCCTGGTTACTTCCTGGATTCAATCGCCATAGTCAACTAGCATGTAGAGGACCACTGTGAGAATTCATAGCTGTTTATCAACAAAGAAAGTGTTTGAATACCTGCTCTTGTTTGGTAAAAGGAAACAAATCTCTGCATTTGGGTACTGTGAGACAATGTTTTTCAATAAAAAATCTGTGGTAACCTGCTAGCACAATCTCTGAGCCTAGTGGAACTCAATGTGTGAGGCACAAAGGCCTGTTTTGCACAGATTGTTATGGATTTGTGCATGTCCACCTTTTTAGCACTTGTCTTTCTGTCTTAATCAGTCAATAATTTTGTGTGTTTCATTGCAGTATATATGTTACTCACACAGTGATCTATTTTTCCTTATTACTTATTCTGTAACACCTCGCAGGTAGAAAATAATAAGAATAGACAATAGCAACATTGATTTCTGGCTTTTTTTGTCACAGCTGGAAAAGAAAGTGTTTTCTTAACCACCTGCCTGGGATAAATGGGATGTGCACATGAGTCATAGCATGGATATTTGACAAGAGAGTTGTATTTTCTGATTGCTTTGAGAAATATCTGCTACAATGCCTCTGTTCAGCACTGTCTGAGCACTACAGTTTCAATCTAAGCCCTCGAGTACATATTTTTCCAGCTGAAAACAAGTGCAGATTGAAAGTTATGTACTGAATTATGCTTAGTGAGCATTAGGCCCTCATAGCTCTATTCTTGACTGAATTAATAGCCAACCTGGAAAAATAATTGAAGTGCAACTTTCCTGGCAGTCACACTAGCGTAAGGTAGAAATCTGTCTGTGATATAGCTATAAACCTATAGATTGACACAAATAATAACAGAAAAGCAGGAACATGCTAATTAAAGTATATTGCAAAGCATTCATTCTGACAAGCATTTCAATTAACAATTCAACTTGCTTCAACTTTATTTTGAGATGGGAAAACTACTAACTACTTGAAGTTATTAGCTCCCTTATGCATCTTTTAATGAAACAGGACACTCCCACAGACAGTTCCTTTCTTACTTGACTTCCCAGAATTAAAATAATCTGCAACAAAATTACTTTCTTCTGCAAGAAAAACATACTCCAGCCTCATTTCTCTGCCTGGGAAGCTTATGGAACAGATCCTTCTAGAAGCATGGAAGATTGGGAGGTGATTTCACCAGCTGAGAGGAGGAGGCTGAGAGGAGGCTGAGAGGAGACCTCATTACTCTCGTCAACTGTCTGAAAGGAGGTTGTAGAGAGGAGGGAGCTGGCCTCTTCTCCCAAGTGACAGGGGACAGGACGAGAGGGAATGGCCTCAAGCTCCTCCAGGGGAGATTTAGGCTGGAGATTAGGAGGAAGTTCTTCACACAGAGGGTCATTGGGCATTGGAATAGGCTGCCCAGGGAGGTGGTTGATTCACCTTTGCTGGAGGTGTTTAAGGCACGGGTGGATGAGGTCTTGAGGGACTTGGTTTAGTGTTAGATAGGAATGGTTGGACTAGATGATCCAATGGGTCCCTTCCAACCTGGTTGTTCTATGATTCTATGATTTGAGACAGCCAGCATGACTTCACCAAGGGCAAGTCCTGCCTGACCACTTTGGTGGTCTTCTTGACCTTTGGTCCACTTTATTTTTATAGGTTTTCTCAGTGAAGTTTGTGTACACATTCCTTTTTTGTTCCCTTTTTCTGAATTATTATTTTTTCTGATTCCTTGTTGTCTCTAAAATGGCCCTTACCTGGTCAAAATGAGACCTGCTTGCCTTAGCAACCCAGATCAGCTGCATTGAACTACCCTATCTCTGCAGTCTGTCATACAACATTTCAGTGTGTAGTCACACTGAAGGCCACCAAATTGCATCAACATTAGTGTCCCTGTCATTACCATCACACACTTTCCAACAAGAAACTCAGGACACTGGTAACTCCCTGCATCAGCATCTCCCAAGAGTGCAACTGTGAACTGTGAGACTTAGGGAAGCATTTGAAGGGCAAGCATGGTAGCAGATTGGTGGGTAGAGGGAAGAATTTTTGTATTCAGTTCTAACTGCACTGTTCAGGCTTTCCAGTATTAATTCATGCCATGCGTATTTTTACTGGTACAAGTGCACTACAGATATAACAACTCTATCATTCTATGTTATTACATATTCTGCACATACATGCTTCCCAAACTCATGACATTTCCTCAGACACTTCCCTTTTCTTTTTGATATTAGTGAAGTTGAGGGTTTTAATGGTGATTCATTTGGGCACTATCTACTATGCATACTGAAGTAGGAAGTAGGCAATAAATTTCTAATCAATATCATAATTACATAAGAAGTTCCCAAATGAAGTGAGTTAATATCTATTATTTTCTACTTCTGCTGCGTGCAATGAAATTTTACTTGCCCTCCATTAATTCTATAAAAAAGATTTTCCAAACCTCTTTAACAATTACTAGCAATCTTTTGCAATGTTTTAATTTTAAGCTACGTTATCTACTCTTTGGGATCAAAAGACATAGTCCTTCTGAACAACAACAAAGTTATCTGTAGAATAGATCACGTGAGACCTAAATTCTAAGTAAAAGGCACTTTATCTTCATTTATCATTTTCTGACTGCTCTGTGACCTATTCAACGGCATCATAATGTTATTTAGTGCACTGTTACGGATTATTCATGGACTTACAGACTGCCAAGAGGACTGTAAAATATGCATGTATTATTGCCAGTCGTTAATGACAATCTTAAAGTCAATATTTTCTTGTCCCATCTGTTGAGCAACAATATTAATTCGGTTCCTATTGATCCAGGAATTGCTGAAACCAATTTAAAATATATAATTAATAGATAGGCATTCTCATTATTGTTTTGATGATTATGAACAGAAAGTCATGTCCTTCAGGAACAAGAAATATTGTAGGCAGTCCAATGGAGCACACTGGATATTCAGACAATAGAAGCACTAGAAATATTCTGGGTAGAAAACTGGCTGGATGGCCGGGCTCAGAGAGTGGTGGGAAATGATGTTAAATCCAGCTGGAGACCAGTGACAAGTGGAGTTCCCCAGGGCTCAGTGCTGGGTCCAGCCCTGTTCAATGTCTTCATCAATGACCTGGATGAAGGCATTGAGGGTACCCTTAGCAAGTTTGCAGATGACATGAAGCTGTGTGGAAGTGTGGATCTGCTGGAGGGTAAGGAGGCTCTGCAAAGGGACCTAAACAGGCTGGACCACTGGGCAGAGTCCCATTGCATGAGGTTTAACACGGCCAAATGCAGGATCCTGCACTTGAGGCACAACAACTCTATGCAGAGCTACAGACTGGGAGAAGCCTGGTTGGAAAACTGCCAGGAGGAGATGGACCTGGGGGTGTTGGTCGACAGCCAAGTGAACATGAGCCATCAGTGTGCCCAGGTGGCCAAGAAGGCCAATGGCATCCTGGCTTGGATCAGAAATGTTGTGACCAGCAGGTCCAGGGAGGTGATTCTCCCTCTGTACTCAGCTCTGGTGAGGCCGCTCCTTGACTTCTGTGTTCAGTTCTGGGCCCCTCAGCACAAGAAGGATGTTGAGTCTCTGGAGCAAGTCCAGAGAAGAGCGACGAAGCTGGTGAAGGTGTTGGAGAACAGACCCTATGAGGAGTGCCTGAGAGAGCTGGGGTTGTTTAACCTGGAGAAGAGGAGGCTGAGAGGAGACCTCATTAATCTCTACAACTACCTGAAAGGAGGTTGTAGAGAGGAGGGAACTGGTCTCTTCTTCCAAGTGACAGGGGACAGGACAAGAAGTAATGGCCTCAAGCTCCGCCAGTGGAGATTTAGGCTAGAGATTAGGAGGAAGTTTTTCACAGAAAGGGTCATTGGGCATTGGAATAGGCTGCCCAGGGAGGTGGTTGAGTCACCTTCCCTGGAGGTGTTTAAGGCACAGGTGGATGAGGTCTTGAGTGACTTGGTTTAGTGTTTGATAGGAATTGTTGGACTAGATGATCCGATGGGTCCCTTCCAACCTGGTTGTTCTATGATTCTATGATTCTATATTTGAAAAGGGCTGTGTGCATCTATGTTCCCTCAAATTCATGGACAAGAAGCATTTTGCTCCTATTTACAGCACAGCTGAGGGTGCGTTCCTTTCATACTACCTGCAAAACATTAAACCATTGAGGGAATATCTGAAAGGTTCTAGAGTCTGAAAAAAACCAAATTAAGCAAACTTTATCTTTTTCATGTCATGATTATTGTCCCTTTATAAGAAGCTGGGCATTTCCTCTTCCTCATCAGTGTCCATCTTTGTTTCATTTTCATCTGTATGCCAGCCCATGTCCATGTACTTGGAGCCTTTACTCTATAACTTCAGGTTCCTGAGTTTGGGTTTTTTGGGGGGAGCAAGTTGGCTTTTTTTAAAGTTGCTCTTGTTTATTCCTGATATTTTTATGCAGAAATAAATACAACACTGAATATGTTCTCAGAAAGTATCTCAACATTCTGTGACACATTGCTTTTACACAGCAAATCCAAGACTGCCACATGACAGCTATCTTTTCATTAGGCAGAAGCTCAAAATCTTGGAAGGTAATGCACACAATATTCTGAAACTGAAAAAATTATGGGTGCTGACCCTTTGTTCTACCCTCCAGATAAATACCAGTACAGTATCAGAGTAACTGATGTCTCTAACTCAAAATGCCCGGAGTCCTTGTGTCAACTTATTCTCCATGGGCATTCAGATAGAAAAATAAAGATCAGCTTCTTTTATTCTGTGTTATTTACTTGCTGAGCCTAGAAATCAAGACATCAAAGAAAATAAGGATAACGATGTATCAATTTCATCATATCTCAGATTGTATTTACATATACTTCATGTACCTCTGCTTTCATGGAGACATATCTGTATGGAAGAACAAACTTGGAAAAGCAGGGCATAGTATGGATTCATGTTATTTTAGAATCATAGAATCATAGAATCACCAGGTTGGAAGAAACCCACTGGATCATTGAGTCCAATCATTGCCATCAGTCTTTAAACCATGCCCCTGAGTACCTCATCCACCCACAGTTTAAACACCTCCAGGGAAGGCAAGTCAACCACATCCCTGGGCAGACCGTTCCATTGCCTAATGACCCTTTCAGTGTCAGTCACTCTAATTAATCTTAGAACTCTTAAGACAGCATTTTGGCTATATCACAGAAAAAAGCAAAGGATATTTTAAACTAGTTTAGCCACTTCATGCAGTGTATCTAGAAGCAAGATGAGACATTATAGTATGTCTTGCAAAATTATATTTTATGATGATGGCACAAGCTTAACATAAAGTGGTGCCTAAAATGTTTTCCAAAAGTGTCCCCAGTTTAATTTTATTATCATATAATCATATACATCAAGGAATATTTTTTTAAAGTAGCTTATTACAAAGCACTTTATTGGATTCTGGTGTTGTGACAGGTAACAGCGTTTATGGTAAATGCCTTCCATAAGCAAGCCTTGATTTTATAGGAAATAATCACAGACACTGAGCTATATTTATCTAATTTGTTCCTACAATAAACAGAATTTCAGTCTAAGCCCCAGAAGCTCTTGCAGTCATACTATCTACACAAGAATAGAGCTGGTTCTGAGATCTTCCTTTCTTTCACAGTGCTCTGAATTCCATCTAGCAGGTGAAGGAGAATAGTATGTTATGAATATGAAACTGATGTCTGAGTCTGTGTATAGCACATCACCTGCTGAAAAATATCGAACCTTCCACTCATCACTGAAAAGAGAACACTGATGACTAATAGTCTGTTTTCTGCATCCTAACAATTATTTGTTAGAAGTCTGACTATCCAAGATAAGTTTCCTTACTCATCAAAGTAACATACCAATGTCAAACAAGAAATATCAGCAAAACTTCTAAACTAATATATACTGGGTATTCCCAAATGCTCATACTTCTGGCATTGATGGTACTTCTGACTATAGGTACATCAATTGCTCCTGCATCAGGTGCAGCTTGACTAACAGACACCAAAGACTTATAAAAGAGTGTGTAAGTCATAAAGCAGCATAAGGATCCAAGGGGAATTCTCCCTGAAATCTCAAACCTGACTCATAGTGTGTGGAAGGACAAATCAATTCTGAAAGACAAACACTGCTGAGATTTTAGCTACATCCACAGGTATTAAAAAGGAGGAGATCCTATATGGCTTTTCTACATTCAAGTAGTCCATCTCATATCATCTCTGCATTGCATCTGTAGTAGGAAATTAGAAAGCGAAAGAGAAAGGGAAAAATGATAAAGAAAATGAAGAAGAAAAGGAGAAAGCACTATGATCCATAATGATACTTTTTGGTAGTTTATTGAAAGTTCCTGACAGTGAAGAACTGTCACAGCTGGCGTCATAGAAGTAGGAGCCATATTTCTACCATTGTGGTAACTGTTCTCCATTGTTCAGAATCCATTTAAACTCGTTGGATTGTTTGTAAATTATACAGTTTTCCTCCTCTCTAGAAAGAAAGTGATTATAGGACATACAGGTATCAGTCTCCCTTAAGCAAATGCAGTAAAAGACTTTCTTGATGGAATTAAGTGGGGAAGGGATCAGCTGCAAAAATTATATAATCACTTCACTGTGCCATAGTCTAAGAATGTAATTCTCTTGCAAGGTCTGGACAATGTGCTTACAAACTAACAATCTTTCTTCATCAATGCTTAAATCCAAACAAAATTTTATGTTAGCCTTATACAAAAAAATTAAAGATAAATATAGTTTAAACCATATATCTGCTATACTCTCAACTCAACTTTTTTTATTTCCAAAATGCTAAGGATTTTGCTCATTATAAAAATAAAAACAAACACACACACAAAAGATTATCAACTCTCTTTCTGCACAAAGAAAGGAAGTCATATAAGGAGTGCCTAAATTCACTTGGTCTGTTCAGCTTGGAGAAGAGGAGACTGAGAGGGAACCTCATAGCAGTTAACAGCTTCCTGTCAAGTGAAGAAGATCTCTTCTCTTTGTTGACCAATTATAGGACCTGAGAGAACGGCAAGATGTGCCAAGGGAGGTTTAGCTTAGATATTAGGAAAAGGTTCTTGACTCAGAAGATGGTGAAACACTGGAACAGCCTCTCAACTGAGGTAGTCAAGGTACCAAGCATAACAATATTCAAGAAGCATTTGGACAACATACTCAGATACATAGTGTAAATTTTAGGATGATCCCGTGTAAGGACAGGAGTTGGACAAAATGACCCTTATGAGTCCCTTGCAGTTGAGATCATTCTGTGATTTTGTGAGTCTATGAAGTCTTCCTTGTTTCAGAAGCAAAGAATTTTTTATATACATCTTCATAGATTTTTTGAAGTGAAATGGAAATAGAGATAAGAAGCAATTTAGGGGACCAAGTCTTTAGAACCTGATACCACAAACGCTCATCTGCCCAGTCTAGCGTATAATTTCATATCCAACTAGAGAACATAGCAGAGCTTCCTAAGGGATGTTCTACATCTTAGAGTCGTTCATGATTTTAAATCCTGAAAAGGCACGATTTTTCTGCTATTACAACAAATATAAATCCTTCTATGACAACTTATTATATCTGGGTAGGAAAAGAACTCTGTTCCCCAGGGTTCAGTGTTGAGTCCAGCCCTGTTCAATATCTTCATCAATGACCTGGATGAAGGCATTGAGTGCTCCCTTAACAAGTTTGTAGGCGACACTAAGCTGGGTGGAAGTGTTGATCTGCTGGAGGGTAGGGAGGCTCTACAAAGGGATCTGAACACTCTGGACTGCTGGGTAGAGACCAATAGCATGAGGTTTAACAAGGCCAAATGCCACGTCCTGCACTTGGGGCACAACAACCCTATACAGAGCTACAGACTAGGAGAAGTCTGTCTAGAAAGCTGCCTGGAGGAGAGGGACCTGGGGGTGTTGGTTGACAGCTGACTGAAGATGAGCCAGCAGTGTGCCCAGGTGGCCAAGAAGGCCAATGGCATCCTGGCTTGTATCAGAAATGGTGTGACCAGCAGGTCCAGGGAGGTGATTCTCCCTCTGGACTCAGCTCTGGTGAGGCCACTCCTTGACTTTTGTGTTCAGTTCTGGGCCCCTCACCACAAGAAGGATGTTGAGGCTCTGGAGCGAGTCCAGAGAACAGCAACAAAGCTGGTGAAGGGGCCAGAGAACAGGCTCTATGAGGAATGACTGAGAGAGCTGGGGTTGTTTAGCCTGGAGAAGAGGAGGCTGAGGGGAGATCTCATTGCTCTCTATAACTACCTGAAAGGAGGTTATAGAGAGGAGGGAGCTGGCCTCTTCTCCCAAGTGACAGGGGACAGGACAAGAGGAAATGGTCTCTAGCTCCACTAGGGGAGGTTTAGGCTGGACATTAGGAAAACATTTTTCACAGTAAGGGTCACTGGGCACTGGCACAGGCTGCTCAGGAAGGTGGTTGATTCACCTTCCCTGGAGGTGTTCAAGGGATGGGTGGACAAGGTCCTGAGGGACGCAGTTTAGTGATTGATAGAAATAGTTGGACTCAATGATCCTGTGGGTCCTTTCCAACCTAGTGATTCTACGATTCTGCTATAAGTTCTGTTTCTATATAAATTATACCAGTACTGGTACAGGTCAGCACTGATGATCAGCCTCATGAACATTACTGAGTGAAAACTGGAGTACTTGTTTGCCATACATTGAAGAACAGAAATCTCAATGCATGTCAGTTACCTATCAGTTTAAATAAGACCCCTACAGTCAAACATTTCTCGAAGACATATTTTAATTGTGAGTAGTAACTGATAGAACAGTATCATCTTGAGGGTAAGAGAAGGATTCTTGTTTGCCTGAAGGAAAAGAGTGCGACCTGAAAATTTTACAACAGGAAATGTTCTCAGCTTGGGTTCCCCATGGAAAATGTCATTTCAGTTTTTGGGATGTTGCTCATAAAATCCCATGTGATTATTTTGAAATGGATATTTTTGTTCTAAGTAAGAAGGTAAGGCTTATGTAATTAAAAAGTAATTACAAACTCATCATGTGAAATGTAGATTTTTCAAAACAGCATGTTCTTTTTAGAATTTTTATTTTTAGCTGAGCTAAACAGAAATGCTGTGATGAAAAGGGGGGAAGCTCTATAGTTTGCACACAATTTGTTAATTATGTTATATAGTCATTAATAATTTGATTGCAGGAACGCTATAATTTTCATTGGCACAATTAAAATCGTACATCACAAAATCTGCGAGACACTTTGGAATCAGAATATGGAAGTCCTCCAGCAACCACTGAGCTAGGTTTTTATTTCAATGATGCTATGGTGATTTGTACCAGCTGAGTTTCTAGCTCATTGTCTTTCGTAATCTCGTTGTGCCTGTAATTTCCTTTTTAATTAATTCAGTCTTAAAGAGTTTCCTCGATATGACTTTCTGCAAAATTCAGCTGCTAATCACCATTAATGCAATGTTATTGCTTCCACTGCTAGATTTCTGGGAATCTTATGTAGTTCTAATGATGTTATGTTTAAATACTGACCCCAGACATTTTAACAACCTTCTTTCTTTAAAAAAATGAACCCAACAGTGAACAAGTCCTAGGTGCTGTTTTTAAAATCTACTAATGTACATAGATGTACATTGTGTGAGTTTGATGATGATCCTTACCCCGCCTTTTGTGATAAAGGGCAACTCTAATTACTTGAGTACTTTTCACATCTTTTCAAATGCAAATAATAATATGAATATCATTCCCATTTATCACAACCATGGGGTAAAAAAAAGAATAGTAAATAACTGTAAATTTCTTACTTTAATAAAAATATCAAACAAAAGCACCAGGTTGAAACTCTGTATTTTATTCCTAAATTACATCAGAAGCAAGATCTGTTTAAAATATGCAGCCATTACTACAAGACCAAGGGCATATACATGCACATAGCTTTGTATTTTGCACTTCAGACCAAGTGTCCAGGACATTGATTTAGCAGTACTGCAACACAGAGATATGCTTCAGTTTTGTGTGTTATTTAGCAATTTGGTAAAATTTAGTCTGATAAGCTGTAGATCATGGTCCTAGCTCCTCAATATATTTCAATATGGGTGAAATGCACAGCACATGAACAAATCCGCTGAAACAAATGGAACTGTTTATAAACTTGAATATACAAATGTCCTGTAGTAACAAGCTGAACTGGGCCTCTAAAATCACTCATTGTATCTGCTTTTGCCATTTCTTTTCTGTTACAGAGAAGAGGAACATAAAATAGGAATATAAAATGTCTTCTAGACTGATTTGTCTAACAGACACACAGAGCTTTTTAATCAGCAAAGATTATTCTTTCTCTAGGACTTCCATGCATGCTAGTGAAGCAAGGACAGTAGTTCTTGTCTGGATCATTTACTAAAGGTGTGTTTCTTCTATTGCATTGTGCAATGTTTAATTGCAGGGATTATTCCTGGGACTGTAACTCAAACACCAGAATTTATTTTAGAAATTAAAGAAATATTTACTTCTGGAAACTGGAAGAAAAACCTAAACTCTAGAAAGAAACTGTTCACTCGTGCCATTATATATGAATTACCATGACAGGTAGACGTAGGTGAATGAGTTGTCAGATATGAATTGGGTTATGCTGTATATCCTTTCTGGAAAATAAATGATAATTTATAAATCAGAGATACTCCGTTTCTTTGGTCTAGTTGTAGACTTCCGCGTTTTTATTTACACAATGTTCAAAAAACTATCTCTGAGCTTGACAAGTGTAGAAGTTCATAACAAGAATCAGTTATTGAGTTTCAGTTTCTGTAAAGATCCTACTGCAACTCTTGCCAGAGCTGGAAGCACCAGCTGTCTTAAGTCTTACTCAAGCCAGACTTCAGTGTAGTGAAGGATAGATTTACACATTTTTATAACACTCCTCCCTTCCTACTGATATTTGCTTATACAATTTGCTCTCTCAGAGATGGAAGTAAAGCATTTTAAAGAACAGGGATGATTCTGGGAGTGATGATGGAGAAAGCATGTGTATAGTGTTCATATATTGCCATCTAGCATACAAATATGTCTCCTGCCAAATGTTGTCATCCTACAGAGGTTGTTGAGACATTTAAAAGGTAGAAGTGCAAGGCATTTTCCATTCACACATGTGCATAGCTCATGCTCAGATGAAAGTCCTGAAAAGGCCAAAATAACTATTAAAACATCAGACTTAACAGCATAACAACCTTGCAGACATCTATACATCCAGTCAGCAGAAGTCTCATTGATAAAACCTGTGAAGTCTAGGTGGGCATGAGAATAAGCCTGACTAACTTCTTTCAATGGATTGTCTGCGCTGAGTGTGCAGAAAGCATACATGGTCCAGCTTTTCTCAAGATGTATATTCCTTAGAGGTGTATGGAGCTGACTGTGATGAAAAACTTCAGGAGAGATTTACATAGAAAAGTCTTTATCTGCATGGATTTCCATGTGGCAAGTGGGGTAGGTAATTTTGACAGCAGAACAAAATCACACTTTATATAACTGGATATTCTGCCATGAATATTTTGCCTCATTTTTCAGAAAAGCCAAAAAGGTCTCTAATACCCGCAGCTACTTAAAGTAAAATTGCACCGATTTTCTTTCTTTCTCTACTGACTATTGGTTTGTAATTTTATTGACATTATTTTATATTTACATAATTTCAAAGATTTCATATTTATACCTTGCTAAAGCAGCGTCTTACACTGTGATGCAGTTCTATAGTCTGTGACATCAGGTTGCCTAATAGTGATGGAAGAAAATCTTACATTCAGAAGTTTCAATGGACTTTAAATTAACATGAGTATCCATAAGAATCTGCTGTTGTTCAGGCTGATTTCCTGCTATACTCTCTCATCCTTGATGTACACACCTTAACTTTTGAATTCCACACAAAACACATTTTCTTGTTCTTCTTTTGATCAAGTGCTAAATTCTTCTCTTTTAAATGCATGCAAAACCAAAGTAGCAGCATCAGCTTTGCTTAATATCTTAAGACAAGGGTTCTATAAAAGGATATTAGAAGTTTGTATTTATAAAAACGGTTAATGAAATCTTTCCTTTGTCTGCATCTGTGTTTCTCTATTAGTGTGTATGTGTGTTCACTTTGCCTTTAAAAAGGAATGGAGAAGGGTATTAGTCTTAGGATTAAATATACATGTGCACAGGAAATGATCTAAAAAAAGCTGAAGAATCATATATGAGTAGACTTCCCTAAGCACAGACTATAATACATAAAAGAAAATAATTAATATCAGAACATTTACTATTTTTAGTCCTTTAGAGACAAAAGAAAGAAGCCTAAATTGCGTTAAACTCTTTATATATCAAACAGCTCAGAAAAGGGAAGAAGCTCGTGTGTACGTTGTGTCCTGAGGCTGAGGTTGCAGCAAACGCTGACCAATCACATAAGGACAATTAGCATTGTCTAGCTTGCCCAACATCGCTGCATTTGAGCTCCCATAAGAAATCTCACAAAGATGATTCATCTTGTCTAGCTTGCTGACTTTAAATTAGAAACCCCCTTTAAATCCCCCTTAAGAGTTAGCAGAATTCTTGAAACTTGTATATGTATAAACAACTCAATTTCATTAAAAATAATTGATTATAACAACTTGTGACCATATAATGGTTCTGTTGTGGCTAGGAATAAGATACTGTTTATGAAAATACATTGAAAATCAAGCACACAAGCATAGGTAGGAGTGATATGCAGGTAAAAACTATATATTTAAGGTATATATAGTGGCATACCAAAGGGGAGAGGGTCCAATTTATTGGCTGATCCCGAAAGTTTCTATGACATTTCCCCACCACCAGCACTTTCCTCTTTGTTTTCCTTTTTACAGTATCTTGAACCTTTAGGGCAGATGTTCAGGTGGAGCTTAAGTGACTGAAGTCATTACACCAAATCCTGTTGACTAATGGAGCAAAATTTCTTACTTCACATGCCAAGACTTAACTGTAAATGCCCAGTAAGAGTGGCTACAGAAGTGTTTTGCCTCAGAGATGGGGAGAAGGTAGGTAGACTTAGGTGTAAAGGTGTGTTTCAGTATTGTAATGATATTAAAATGATGTTATAATGGGTACAGGGCAATTGGAGGACAGAATTGTCAGAGCAGCAGCTTCTATTCATGTTCTTGGAAAATAATTAGGCAATTGTCCTTGGGTACCACACTCCTTGCTGAAAGTGGAGGCTAGCTATATCTGTCTTGTAACATCCTGCCCCCTACTTGACAGAGCAAATTGTCATTGCTGTATTCCTCTGTGATTAAAAGTGTACTGCACCTGTGCACTTTGTATCTCCACTGATTTTGCTTTTAAAGAAAAACTACTTTGTACTCAGCCTATGGCAGGGGTTGTATTCAGAAAACTTCATTTCTCTTCACATTTAGCTATATTCCCACATTTATCTTTATTTCCACATTTAGCTTTGCTTTTACATCCTACACTGATGTCACCATAGGAAAGTTTCTTTAAGAATCTTTGGTGTGGAATGATTTAATTTGTCAGCCTTTTTTTTTGTCTGTTTGTGTTCATAAAATGTCAGGGTCTTAAATGCATGAGCAGGCTTTGCAGCCTCTTAACTGTGATCAAGGTCAGCTCTGACACAGTGAAGCCATGCAAAAACATCTGAGGCTCAAGAGACAGCCGAGATAAGTATCATTTGGGTCACTTTCTTTTGGCTCAGTGGCTATATTTGGGCTTCAGAGTTTGATTCTGCTTTCTCCTTGTTGCAAACATGTCTGTTCCAAGACACCTACCTTGTTGATCTTTTAACTGAGGTGACAATTTGACCTCAGATTTGGACCTGCCTTATCACTAACAATTTGCCTGGTGATCACTGAACTCTTGTCTGAACACTGCTACTCTCAAAAGAATTGCTCTGCTCTCCTTGTTTGGGTCCTATGGGACAGCATTCTGTTTGATGAGGACACAGCTGCTCTCCCTGCCTCACATTCACCCCAGGCTCACAGTAGATGTGGATGTTTCATAGCTATTTCATAATTTTATGCCACAAAAGAGTGTATTTTCTTCTGTAAGCCTTAGACGAGGAACTGAAACTCTTTCTGGAAGCAGTACTTGTCAGGACCATCTACTTACCAACTGTATCACCATCAAATGTTGTCGCATCTATTCTCAGTCAAAATACTTGCTAACCCACACAGCTGGGCTAGGTGTGCATCAGTCAGGGCAAGACTCTCAAGAATTCTTAAGCAACTCGCCATTACTCGCTGTATTTCAGTGTACATATAAACTCCATTCATCTCTGGGCTGAAATCTTTCTCGAGGAGAAAAATGTGTATGAACACTCAGGAGATGAAAACTGAAGTGAAAAATATTTAGACTTGAAAGAAAGCTCAAAATCAATGTTAAAAAGTTAAGATTAAAATATATCCACAGAAAGTAGTTTTTAATTTGTTTGGAAATCCAGTGCTGTGTACTGCCCACTATCCAGCTGGATGATGCTAATTATTTTAGTTTTCAATATAAGCTTTTTTAATTTGGAAAGAATACTTCAGGTCTATGTGGTTCTTGTGACCCCTATTATCAAGAGCCAGTTCTCCCTATTTATGCTGTAAATTGTTACAAGCAAGGACTGTGCTCATGCTATGTTTCTTTTAAACCTAATTTGTTTCTAAATGTGGCTCCTCTGTGCCATGACTTCTAGTGACATAATTGTTGATTATTTTTAAGAGTTTTTGTTCCCACTGTAATGTGGGCTGAAATCAAAATAAAGGCACAAATATAATGTGGCAAAACAGCGTTACAGAAAATGGCAAAATGGAAACACCACTGAAAACTAAAAGGAAGGGTGATCTGCTACTCTCTTCAACTTAACCCTCCTGTCTCTTTGTTCTGTTTTTCAGATCTGTCACTTCTTACTGTGCCCATTTCTGTGAGTGAACTGAGGTTGGAGAAACTTTTTCACAGCCTTTCACATTTCACAGAGTATCAGGATACTCAAGTGTGACCAGCTTCATCAGCAGAATGAGGACGTATCAAGCCAGAGGGAAGACAGAAAAGTGGCCTGAGTGACACTGAGAGAAGACATGGCAAGCAGTTCCCCTTTCTTACACTTCCACCTCCCTGCCACATCTACCAGAAAATAAATATGTAAATATATCACCGTCTCAGGCTGTAGATCCTCTTGAAGATAAAAGGAGGTTTATTACCAGTTTAACTAGGTAAAGACTTAAGTGGTACTGAGAGCTCTGTCAGTCCCACAACTGTTTCATATGTAAATTCTGTGAAGCCTTTTTTTTCAGACTCTTGGAGAGAGCTCAATGTCTCTATTTAAAAAGTTTACTTTCAAGGTAAGGGTGGACAAGGAAGAGGAGAACATCTTGACATTTATACTGAAACCACTATTGCTGTCTGCTGCTCAGGATCAAATACAGCAAGTGAATAATCAGTACACTGGATTGTGTTGAACCTTTGCTACATTCACTCTGCTTTTTAAGAAATGATCACCGCTGGAGATTCAGATTGTTTTACTCATATGAGTATGCAGAGGATATGACATTGGGAAGGGCAAATTAAGTGTTACTCACTGTAATTAAGAGTATTTTATTGATTGGCTGTAATGAAATATCATATTCCTTTACAAGCCTGCCACCCTCCCACATATATTAGAGTTTTCTCTTATCCTATTGAACTTTTAAATGACAAGTACTTAAAAAGTGGGAATTCATGTAATTTTTAGTGTCTCCATTGCTTATTGTGACATAGATAGGATTCTGGAAATCTATTTGTCCTACAATTTATATACAGTAATAAAACAGAGATTGTATTTGCACAATATGAATCATTTCTAAATTGCTATGACACAGTCATAATTGGGAGCCAAGTCATGCCAGGGAATGCAATCCAGGCTATTAAGAATCTCTCTACCTAGTAGTTTTTCCCATTCACTTAAAAACTCTTCCTCATGCAAAGGCAAAGATTATGCAGCATATATATATAATTTTTTCTTCCATAGGCAAAATGACTAAAGACATTTAGTCCATGGGGATGTTTCAACTCCTAGATAATCTTTTTTCCTTCTCACTAAGAATCTGAGCTCAGAAGCAGAAGATGAATGTAGTATGAAAATAATCAGGTTATCTCGGTTTGCACTGAAATACATGTCTCCATGCCAAGAAATACCCAAGACTGGGCAGGGTGGACTATTTCTGCTGGTAGCATACTCACAAAGCAATACAAACAGGTTGATTCAACTAAAAAGAATCTTGTCTGGTTGTGTGTCACAAGAATGCAAGTTTATACTACACCCGTTCATTCCTCAGACCGTGTGCACAGCTTGTACTTCCCTCTTCTCCACATCAGGTAATGGCAATTACAGTTCCTAATTCACACACACATTTATATCTTTATAACCTTCATTGAAGCAGTTATGGAAAATACCTTCAGGGCAACAACAGAAAAACATAGAAAGAATGATACAAATGTTCAGTATCAAGTCCGGTCCCTGACATTTATTGTCAGTGCCTGACAACAGTGACAACACAGGAACCAAAGTAATAGCAAATAGTTAGCTTTAGTGTTTCTTACATACTTACTCTGTCAGGTGAGTTGGAGAAAGATAATATCCACCTTATGCACAAGTGTTTTATTTCATCATTTCCATACTGGTTTTATATTTAAAAGTAAAAGTTCCTGTACCAGCATCTTTCTGAATGGGCTCTGCTGCTTTAATTAGAAATAAAAGTGTACAACAAATAGAGAGAATATGGGCATCACAGCTCTTTGACCTGGCTTATTTCTTAGCCTGTGGACTACAACGGGAATCTTGAATGGCCATGTCCTGTTGCCTGCAACATGTTCATTTACTGTTGTCAAAGATAACTTATGGCTAAAATATTACCAGGAAACATTAACCAAAACTCCATACACACATTTTTTAAGGTGACTGCAACAGAACATATTACCGTACAATTTTGGGAAATGAGCCAGTAAGCAAGTTTTGAATGGTCTCTAGAATTCCAGTCATTGACCTAGACATTCAAAACGATTTGATGCCTTAAATATGATTGTGGCAATGCAATATTGCTGAAGGAATCTGACCATAGCTGATCTTCTTGAGGGCATTCTCCAGACCCTTTCTCTCCTCTTGTCTGGATGCAGTTTCTCATTCAAAGTAAAAATGATAGAAATGATCAAAAGAAACTATGAAGTTACAACATCCTCTCTTTATCTCTCCAACCTCACCAACTGCTTTGCATCAGACTCTCCTAATCCTTTTTTAAGTATTTCAGACTTGCAGTCTTAGAAATCTCATTTCTCCTATGTGAAACACAGGTAAAGCTAATAATGTCTATACATTCAGGAATACTATATTATTCATTAATTCTTGCAATCAATACTAATTGGTCTCAAAGGACTTTGTGGGTTTGTTACCAGTCCTGTGCCTTCTCAGGCACCCTGCTGTACTTGTAGTATGCTTTTGTGCAGCTTCTTTAACCTGTTGTCTATGCATATGTCATTTAATAGATGTTTCAAACTCCTTTTTTTTAAGTGTAAATAACAGCAGTGTTGTCAATAGCTACTGGCCATACCCAGCATGTTCATGTTCTCACAAACCTTTCTGCCAGCTTCTGAAAATATACATTTGAATCTGAATGCATAACTGACCCATATAACTGAGCCATCTCTGTCACTAGGTGTAAATTTCCAGGCAGGCTGATTAATCACAGCAAATCTCAAGAGACAAACCTTGCTTCTGTGTTATGAGATAGGCTTTTTCAGCAGATCAGTTAGTGTGAATCAACTTGTGTCCAAACAAAAAAAGTGTTACTTTTCTTCCAAACCTAGAGTTCCTCTATGTATGCAAGACATTGCCCTTTTTATTATTTTACAAACTACATATTACATAATCACCACTGACTCCGAAAAGAAGGCAAATAAGTAACTAGATCCAACAGCACTTTCTCTTTAACTCAAAACGATTAGCTCCAAGCATCTCCAGCCTTTGGGCTTATCTACCTTTTCCCTTCACCTGCAGGACAAGTCAAGAAAGGACTAATACATAGTACTCTGCAGAAAGAGAAGAAAATAATTCCTCTATGGTTTTCCATATCTCCAAGACATCAATTTAGCCGAGGCTTTTTGGTCATCTATCAGGTAAAATCACAGTCTTCTCTCAGTATTGCTGAGTTCAGTTTAGTGCTCTAAAACAGACCAGTTACTTCTTAGGACATATTTGGTTTTACTCTGGAAGCTATTTTGCTCACAATTGTAGTGGATAGTTTTAAATCAGTTTAAAATTTCCAGCTCTGAAAATTTCACCCAGGCTGGGAAGACATGAAAGCACTTCTAGTAAGCTTAACTTACACAGAAGAAAATGCTCAGAAACAAGATGGTAAGAAATCACACAATTCTTTCTTCCACAGCTTAAAATCTTAATGCACCTACAAGGAAGAAACTATACAATGAACTGTCAAGACAAATAATGTGCATATAAGGACAAGAGACACCACAGAATCATCTAGTTTCCTGAGGACCCTGTCTTTTCTACACAGATCAGTAGATTCAGTTGAATATGAAAAGGCATATTAAGGGCATGGTGATATAATCTCCCCTAGCCTTCCCTACCTTAGGTACTGTACTGACATGGCTCTGCACTTCCCACAGGCTGCATAACAGGGCATCATTTACTGCTACAGGGCTTTGTTACAGGGCAAACTGTTGCACAATTATGGCAACTAGCATTTGTCTTGATATATCTTTTTCTCAGGCTATCAATTTCATCATAGTCAGAGAACATAAGATAATATACCATACTCCAGAATAATTTAATTTTATTTTACATTTGGTAGCAGCCAGTGTCTTTAATTCCAGCATGCCTGAGTTAAGGCTTAAGGAACTGAGATGATAGCATGGAAAGACTTGTAAAAAGAAGTAATAATGAACTGTATGAGGGAAAGTTTAAAGGCAGGGACAATCATCCACTGGAGTAGAACCACTAAGTTGCAAAGAGCCACAAGCTCCAAACTATGTATCACCTAATGGAGGCTTCATCACTGTCTTCGTTATTAGGGAAAAAAAATGCTGATGTCAGTGGATATTCAGAAATTTACTGAATAGGTTCCTTTTCTCCTGGAAAATGACTTGACTCTTTTTTTTTCCTAAGCATTTCAGGAACTAGGACTCCTACCAAGCTCAGTTCCTGTATCATCTTATTTGCACTTCGCCCTGTGCAGTGTACAAGATCTACTAGATGTGCTATCAGCATCTCGACAGCAGGCTTGTGCCTGACTCTAATACACAGGGTACCTGATTCAAAGAAACCCAGAGTTAAAGTCATATGAAATACTGAGACATTCAGAGAGGGGGGTGTTCATGAAGAGTGCACTGAAAACCATTTTTATAATGTACCCAGTTCTTTGAAAATACTCTATTACAAAATCAATGAAAAAAGTACAAGAAAGTAATCCGTTTGAGTAGGTGCACTCCGCAGTATTTCATTATATGGGCAAATAATATCAAAATCTGTACTACTAAATATGAACAATTTTTTATGCTGAAGCAGAATTATTTTTCTGTTGGTAGCCAGCAAGGTTATAGTTAATGGACATATATAGGATACATATTGAATTGTATTATATTTTTATATTGAAAGTTTCCTAAGACCTGCAAGCAACAATCAGATTCAGAACAGATATTTTCCTTCCCTTCCTTTTTCTTTCCCATTTCTTTTCTTTCCCTTTCCTTTCCCTCTGTTGCATAAATTTGGTGGGAAAGGGAATTTTTCCTTACAAAATACAACAATTATGTGCTTTCTAATGCTTTAATTGTTTTGATGATATTTTCATCTTAGAAAAAAAAAAGAAACATAAATGGAAAAATAATTGAGCAATTTTATTTTGTATTAACAAGCTATAAGGAAAACTGATAATACACTTGAAATAAAATATATCAAAATAGTTAAGCAAAGAGGTTTGGTGAAAGTAAATAATAGAAGTTAAGTATCTGTGTGTCCTATGGGAATTTGAAACAAATTATAACTGAGAATGTTCATTTCCTATAAGAACAGCATCTGGAAGGATCAAGCGTTTAGGTTACCAGAGCCTTTAATTAAGGGTTCTGGTTGCAAAAGGGGTGGTTGAACATGAAATCATTTAAAGTCACAGAATCACAGAACAAACACGTTGGAAGGGACCCATTGGATCAACTAGTCCAACCATTCCTATCTAACACTAAACCAAGTCCCTCAAGACCTCATCCACCCGTGCCTTAAACACCTCCAGGGAAGGTGAATCAACCACCTCCCTGGGCAGCCTATTCCAATGCCCAATGACCCTCTGTGTGAAAAACCTCCTCTTAATCTCCAGCCTAAATCTCCCCTGGCGGAGCTTGAGGCCATTCCCTCTCGTCCTGTCTCCTGTCACTTGGGAGAAGAGCCCAGCTCCCTCCTCTCCTCAACCTCCTTTCAGGTACTTGTAGAGAGTAATGAGGTCTCCTCTCAGCCTCCTCTTCTCCACGCTAAACAAATCTTATTAAATATGATACTTCCTGATATTGATTATTTGAAACAAATTTAAAACAGAAAGGCAAGTGTTGCATAGGAAGAATATGGTGAAATGAACAAAAAAATTAAAGCTGACAATTACATAACCATCACTACAAGCTTATCCTCAAAAACCTCCTGCACTGTAAAACCATTCAAAAAGACACTAGTTTTTCCAACAATTCTGAGCATTTTAAAATTGTTCCCATACTGTATTACTGCTCAAATTATTATTTGATGAAGCATTTGAAACACACTTAAAAAAATAAATTATATATCTGTTTTTCAATGTCCAGTGGACTTTTGGAGAAAGGTTTGACTTTCTATCTCTTAAACAAGCCAGAAATATTCTATTGAGATTTAGATTTCAATTTATTTGTTACAAAGAAGTCCTATAGAAAAGATGTTCAGAATCTGGTGGTACAGGCAAGTCTGTGACATTATGTCTCCCCAGCTGCAGATGTGTCCATAGTTGTGCTGAAGAAACATTTCTGACTGTCAGTCTGAGTGGCAAAATCACTGAACAATGTAACACACCAGTCAACAAGAAGTAAATTCATTTCTCCCTTCTAAATGCATGTATCGTAATCACTAATATAATCTGAAAAATCTTATCTCCCCAGGGCTGGTGATAAACCAAACATCTGCTCAGATCTGAAATTTATTTTACAGTAGAATCATGTTCAAGTCTTTTAAAAATATTTCTTGGGGGAACTGTGCTCTCTTTTGTACTGAGACCATTAAAAATATTGTCGTTTTCATTGGAAGAGTAACTATATGCATACATTATATATAATCACATATGCATTAAATACATATCTTTATATGTAACTTGCATATATGTATGTAAATATATATATTTCTATAATACACAAGCATATCTAGTAATATTTTCTTATTTATACATATTTAGACACATATAGATGCATATTAGGTTTGTATACACTTAGACAATTTAGACATGTATATATATGGTAATTTGTTATTATTCCTTACAACTATACCTATGTCTGTATATCATAAGCATATATATATTTAACCAGCATCTACAAAAAAAATTCTGAGAGTAATCTTCTGCTGTAGAATAAACTTTAGTGTGCATTTTATGTTCCCAGTTTGAACTGAGTGTGAACTTGATTCTCTCAGGTAACTGTGAACACCTACTCTACTACATCTAAACAGAGCAGAGTATCCACACATACAGATTGAAATAAATCTATATTAAAAAAAAAAACAACCCCCAGCTGCAGTTCGTGCAACATTTAGAGCATTTTCTTTTACAACATGCAAGACATTTCTAAACAATTTGTAAACTGCTATACCCCTGAGAGCTTTCTCATGTAGAAAAAACTATTGAGCTGGGGCATGATGTGAAAGGAATATTTTACTTTACCCATTTGCCAGAAGGCAGTTACCATTTTGTTTTCTGTACAAACTGAGGATTCAGAATGCCAGTACTAGTGATCTGTGTGTTAACCCAGCAAAGACAGCACTGAGGAACTGGCATTTTTAGTGAGCAGGAACACATATAAGGAACAGAGCAGATTGTCAATGACTATAGGCAGAAGTCTTAGGACTTAACCTCAGCACAGGCAACAGAAGTATCAAACTCTTCTTCATGCATAGTCTTCTTCATGCATAGTCACCACTTACACTGCTATTCATCTTCATGGTGGAATTAAAAATACGAATTGCATGGCATCTTGAAAATACGTCTCTAGAAGATGATGTTGCAGAACTCTTTATTCCTCAACTACCTCTGAAGTTCAGTTCTTAAAAAGATGTTTCATGAAACAACATTCCCAGAAATAGTCTATGTTTAGAAAATGGACTGCAAAATTTATCAACACCCTCCCTTGAAAATGATAAATAAAAAAACACCAAAATATTTCCCAGCTTAACACAGTGAACTACATGCCCAACTGCAGTGTCTTAGCCATGGCAAACAGCCAAGTAACCACCCAGCTGCTCACTCACACCTCAGCCTCAGTGGGATGAGAACTGTGAGTTGAGATAAGGATTGTGTTCCTGGCCTCCTTCCACAGGCACCATCCCTGCAGTCCCATCACTACCAAAACTTTGCCACATGCAGCTCATACAGCATTTTATCATCCATTCTACGTAGGTAATTGACAAAACATAATCCAAATCTGCACCTATAGTCACAGGACAGAAAAATACTTTTTTTTCTAGACCACCTACAAGATCATCTCTGACTTTATTTTACTGTGTCAAGATTCCATCAGTTTTATGCAAGCCTGAGTGAACTAGGAGATTCTTTTCTTGATGGCATGTAAGCAGCTTCATCTTCTGCAAGAAAGAGCAATTTGCAACTGTCTCTTTTTCCTGAAATACTGAAAAAATGCCTCCTGCCATTCCGTGCTTTTCTGTCATGGCTTCCTGTTTCTCTCCTGCTTTTTTTTCAGTCTTCTTTTTTTTAATTAGAATCCTTATTCTCTCCATAATTTCTAACACTATTTCCAATATCGTTCTCATATTTTTCTATATATATTTAAAAAATCAAACATTCATTTAATCAATTATCTAAGCAATATTTGCCATATTGTTTGCCATTGTACTTTATTCCTCTAACAAATTTTCCTTGTCATTCTGTCACAATTTTACAGTGAACAAAGGTTTTTACCACCTGCTCTAAAGTGTTATCCACAATTTTTTTATGTTATTATATTTCATTCTACAGTTCATCGTTTAATGTCTCTTTTTAGTGCATAGTATGTTGTATCAAACTTACAAGTACTGAATCAACCTCATGGTGGAGTTATGCCTTGACCGTATAACAGATGCTGTCTTGGGCTTGTCTTGTCTTGAACAACTTAAAGAATGTTCAGAAGTGCTCATCTTACTGACGACTGTTTTTTTGAGATATGGTCTGGAAAGAGTGGTAATGTATTCAAGAAGAAAAGCCAGATCTGATACAGGCTTCAGAAGTGGCTGCTCTTGAGCTTTAAGCAAACTAAAAAGCAGTAATTTGTCTTCCTGCTTTGTTTTACGTCTCCTAGCTTTGGATCTATAAAAGCACTTTATATCTCATCTGTAACTATACTTCTTGTTAAACAGCCTGTTGTGGTAGGTTCTGCCAGAAGCTTTAGAAGCTCAAATACCCATGCCACCTTTCTAATCTTCTCCCCACTAGTATTCTGATTACAGTAATATATTATATGTGAAGTCCTGTTGAAGAACACCCAAGTCCAAGGGAATTGAATGGCAAATTTTGAGTTATGTGAAGAGTCAGTAAATTATTTCAGAGAAAAGTTTCAGTTTCATCTAGTCCTGAAGATTTCCTGAAGGATTTTTTTTCCCTCTGAATTATCAGGTGAAATTACAAAGAGCCTTTATGGCTCTGCAGAGACCACAGCAATGTGACCTCAGCTGGAAACACCTAAGAAATACGTGTCTAGTCTGATCATTTCTCTAGCTCTTACTTGCTCAATGTCTGAAGTGTAGCATACTCATTTCTCCCTCCTCTGAGACAGGGAAAATAAAAACATTATTCAGAACACAGGTGAAATACTTATCAAATGCTTTCTAAGAAGAAAAACTTCAAGAAATTGTGTGATGGTAGTTGCATTATATGTGTAATGAAATCTAAATTTTCATGTAGTACATCTTCAAAGTTCAGGAATTTCTTTCAAGTATTTATTCTTCAAAGCTGGAAACAAATATGGCTAAGTGAGGAAGCCTTGCATATGACCTGCTTAAAAGGGCACACTCAAAGAGAATTTGACCAGAATCACTTTGCCATGCTTCTGATCCAATCTGTCCAAGATAAATTGCAAGAAATCTTTTTTCCCCTAACCAAGCTATGCTTTATCTGATAATATGTAAAAAATAACAAAAAGACCTGTCTGATATTCAGTGCCAAAATAATTATACGCAAAAGGGTGTCCTTTATCTTGCTTTGCATAGTGAAATTTCCTACTGCATCTAACTTCCCACAGGCACACAAGATCCTGTGTGATAGAAACTCATCAAGTGCCATCAGCAAAAGAAAGAAAATTAAGCTTAAGCAGACATATGTTTATTCTAGAATAATGTTGTTTTGGAAGGTTCCAACATGTGATATATTGACATATTCACAGTGAATAAGGTAGTGAGTAGATGCACTACTGCATTTTGCCAGGGGCGATTACACCAACTTTAATATTTGTAGCTGTCTTATTAAATAGGCTCTATCACTAGTAAGAGTTAATAGGGGCCTTTCATTAACTCAGGCAGTCATGCGCGCTTTTAGCAGAAGGAAAGCTTGTAAGATAATTTAACACCCTATGCATCAGTGTTTGAGGATGCACATGTTGTCTGTGGTATAAACAAGCAAAAGCATTTCAAAGTTGTTAATAAAAAAGTGCTTTTTCCTGTGCATTCTGTACAGTCATTTTATAAAGGAATTGAAAACCTTTTCTTCATCCTGTAAGAATTCTTGGCATTTTCACTGACTTGAAACTGGTTGAATTTTCAAAACGATTGAAGAAACAAATACTTGATCAAAACAAAGGGGTATAATCAAACACTTTGTTTCAATAGTTCTGAAGACTTTTATTTCATCTATAATACTTGCTATAGGTCATGTTTCTACTCTAAATAAGTATTTTGCATATTCTGAAAGTTGTTCTTTAAACTGAAGTACTCATTTTCACACTTTGGTTTGGTAATGGTAATCTCATTGATAGAGACCTTTATGTCCAATTATCCTGTGTTTTAATTACTCAAGTATTTTCCTCTGACATAGTAATTAGGAAAATTTTAAGCCAGCTGTGCATCTCTTCATGTGCCTGAAAGATACCTCCTTGCAAGGCTGATATTCTGAGACATTCATCCCATAATCAAAGGATATTGAAAAAAATTTTATATATCAAGCAAAATGGGAGGAAATTTATGTGCCTTCTTTATGAGACAGGCCTTACCATATCTTGTCACCATTAGAGACTGAAAGATCAACTTCCTTCCTTGTATTTTGTATGCTTTAAACGTCATCTGGGTGCAAGGCTGTGTGTGCTTGAGGGACCTTTGTGCAGCTTCTGGTTGGAAAGGGAGAGGAGAAAGGGTTTTGCTGTAGGAGAAGGTACTGCTCCCCCACCCTCCATGCTTTAGGGTCAGCTCAACAACATACTGTCTGACCTGCAGTGTAGGAGAGAGGGGAGGATGTGGGAGCAGGTGCTACTCCCCTCTTTCACACACACGTACACACACACACACACACAACTGCCCTGGTGTGCCCATAGGTCTCACACAGAGGTTATTTGTGGAAAGGGTCTGTTTAACTGCCAGGGACACAGTAGCCCCAGTCCTAATTTAAGAACTTTCCCAAAGGTATTTCTGTGCATGCCCTAATTTGAGAACTTTGCACACAGAGAAACACTGCAGGTGCAGTAGATCTGCTCCCCACATGCTAATTAGGGCATGTACTCGCCCTTTAAAGGGTTTTTGTCAAGAAGTATATCTGCATGCACCCACCACCCCATGGACCATATTTCCCAAGGAGTTGATGCTGGACTACACTTTCCAGAGGAACTGCTGTGCTTTGCTACTGTGGTGACTATTTGTTTAAACTTGTCTTGATACTTTCTTTCTTTTCTTCTTCCTTTCTGCCCTATTGTCTTATTCTTATGTCCACTTGTTCACCTGGACCCTTTTTCCCTCTTCCTTGGCACTGGCGAGGCCACTCCTTGAATACTGTGCTCAGTTCTGGGCCCCTCACCACAAGAAGGATGTTGAGGCTCTGGAGCAAGTCCAGAGAAGAGCGACGAAGCTGGTGAAGGGGCTGGAGAACAGAACCTATGAGGAGCGGCTGAGAGAGCTGGGGTTGTTTAGCCTGGAGAAGATGAGGCTGAGAGGAGATCTCATTACTCTCTACAACTACCTGAAAAGAGGTTGTAGAGAGGAGGGAGCTGACCTCTTCTCCCAAGTGACAGGGGACAGGACAAGAGGGAATGGCCTCAAGCTCTGCCAGGGGAGATTTAGGCTGGAGATTAGGAGGAGGTTTTTCACACAGAGGGTCATTGGGCATTGGAATAGGCTGCCCAGGGAGGTGGTTGATTCACCTTCCCTGGAGGTGTTTAAGGTACAGGTGGATGAGGTCTTGAGGGACTTGGTTTAGTGTTAGATAGGAATGGTTGGACTAGTTGATCCGATGGGTCCCTTCCAACCTGGTTGTTCTATGATTCTATGATTTAGCATGTATCAGATCAAATCTGAGTTTTGTTGTAATTTGCTTGGCAACTTCAAAATATATTCAAAGTACAGACTCTGATCTGTGCAGATTGAGATCTGCTTTGCAACTTTAAGAAGTCACCTAGGAGTATACCCGAGTTTTGTTGCACTAAACTACAGATTGAGATTTGTTTTGTGATTCTGGCTGTGTCCAAAACAAATATTGGTTTTAATTTACCCTGAAGGTGACATGTTGTCACTCCAGACACTCTGCGTAAATGTCCAAAACAACCCCACACCCTGCATTTTTTCGAGTAGTTCAGTTTTATCCCAGTCGTAACATGTATACAGATTAAAATCACGGTCTATCAGGTACCTAAAAATATTTTTATTTACGGTGGTAGATGTTTGGTTTGGTTGCATATCTTCACATTGTTAACAGTCTCTAGAGTGCATATTCATTTACTAAAATGTGGATGTAACGCATCTAGTGAATACCTCCAGAGTTCTGAAATCAAAGGTCATTCACAAAAAATTGCCCAATTATTTCTTTTGAAAAACTGTTAGCAAGTCTTAAATGTGTATTATGTTCAAAAATAGAAATACTATGAATACACTGAGGAATATGACTTTAATAGTGCGACTGTAAAGGGCAGAGTCAGGTAACTGAGCCATTCAGTTTTGACAGAAACATCTTGAGATTATCCCATATTACCTACGCTTTGAAGTGTCCTTGCTTTCTTTGGTCTTTCTGACTCAGTTCTTTTTTATCTGGCTTCTTTCAGTTTCCTTCTCATTTTCTTCAAACTTAAAAAGAAAAGAACTACAGTATAAATTACTCCAGTTTTTATTCAGCTATTTCTTTCTTCCTCTGAGTAATAATTACCCACACAAACTAGAAATACCTTCATAGTATAAAGGAGAAAAAGAAAAGAAAATAATCAAAAGAAGACATTTTAAAAGCTTATCTTCAAAACTTTATACTTCCACTGAGGTTTAGAAGGTTACAGAAAAAAGAAGTACAGCAGTTAATTTCTTTCCTATCATTTGGTATAAACTAAAGTTCTGTTCTAGGAAAAGAATTCAGTTGATACAGAGATTTTTAATGTTATTTTATGTCTTCAATTAATATATCATTGTCATGTATTTAATGCAAATGCAATGACTGAAGTATTAATCACCCTAATAAATGAAGTAGCCAAGTTGCACAAATCATTGCGTTTTGTGGGTTTTTTTCTCAATTAATTGATCAAATACTTTTTTAAGATCAAGTGACTGATAAAATAAAAGCTTATAAGAATAAGCATAAGAAAATTATTTTTTTAATTGATTTCTGAAGTTTCATATTTACCTTGATTCTGCTCTGTATCTCCCTGCTGTTCCTGGTTTCCCCCCTAGAAACAGAACAATAAAATTCTGCATATAGAACAGACATATCGAAGGTTAATTCCACATGAGGAATAGGTAAATGTATCCTAGTTTTGCAAATCTTTTAATTATTATTATGTCCAAGAAATGTTTGGGCAAGAAAGGAAAGAAAAATATTGAGGAGATGATCCCTGGAAGTCTGCCAATTAATGATCTTTTCCATACTGATATCACTATTATTGTAAGTCTCAGAAGCATTCATAGTTTAAAGGACATCAAGGACATCAAAAAAAAAAAAAAAAAAAAGACTTCAGGGCCCTTGGGAAGACGATGGAGGGCTCAGGGGCACAGGTGGTGTTCTGCTCCATCCCCAGGATACATGGAGTGGACCTGCAGAATACTAAGAAGGACTCGATTAATGCCTGGCTCCGAACCTGGTGCGAGGAAAAGGGCTTTGGGTTCTTTGACCATGGAGTGGTTCGTGCACCCCCTGACACGGGTGCAAAGGTTGGGGCACGGGGGTCTCCTAGCGGGGCTAAGGCCCTTGCTAAAAACTTAGCTAAGCTCATAAATCGAGCTTTAAACTAGGTGTGAAGGGGGAGGGGATTGAGTCCAGGCTAGACAACTGCGTGCCTGGATGTGGGCCTCTAGAGTTTAGGAGGGGGCTTACTGGTGAGGACCACCAGCACGTCACCACACAGGAAGTGGGGGAGAATGCAGCCTCGCTCAGCAAGGGAGATATAGATATTCTGGTATCAGCTACTCCAGTTAATAGGCAATTGGGAACAAGCACTGTCCCCTCTAGGAGGGCTGAAGGCTCAGCTACTCAGCTGAAGTGCATTTACACCAATGCACGCAGCATGGGGAATAAGAAGGAAGAGCTGGAAGTCGTTGTAGGGCAAGGAGCCTATGATGTTGTTGCCATCACAGAAACGTGGTGGGATGAGTCTTATAACTGGAGTACAGCTTTGGTGGAGTATAAATTCTTCAGGAGGGATAGAAAGGGTAGGAGAGGAGGTGGTGTAGCCCTCTTTGTAAGGGAGGACTTGGACAACTCCGAGATGGACTGTGGCGATGAGGAGATTGAGTGCCTGTGGGTTAAGATCAAGGGAGCCCATAACAAGGGAGATTTTGTGATGGGAGTCTGTTACAGGCCACCCAGCCAAGGAGAAGCAGCTGATGGATGAGCTCTTCTTTAAACAACTGGGGTCAATCTCCAAGTCAATGCCTCTTGTCCTTGTGGGAGACTTCAATCTCCCTGATATCTGCTGGGAGTACAATAGAGCAGAAAGGAAGCAGTCTAGGAGGTTCCTGGAGTGCGTGGAAGACAACTTCCTTGCACAGCTGGTGAATGAACCAACGAGGGAAGGTGCTCTCCTGGACTTGCTGTTTGTCAACAGAGAGGGGCTGGTGGGGGATGTGGCAGTAGGGGGTCGCCTAGTACTTAGTGATCACAAGATGATAGGGTCTTCTGTCCTAGGTGAAGTGAAGAGGGTGCTAAGCAGGACAGGAGCACTAAATTTTTAGAGGGCAGACTTTGAACTGTTTAGAAGGCTGGTTGGCAAAGTCTCCTGGGAGACAGCACTTGAGGGCAAGGGAGCCCATGAGGGCTGGGAGTTCTTCAAAAAGGAGATCCTGGCAGCTCAGGAGAAAGCCATCCCCGTGTTCTGGAAAAAAGGCCGGCAGGGGAAAAAAACAGCTTGGTTAAGTAGGGAAATCTTGAGTCAAATTAGGAAAAAAAAGAAAATCTATAATCTCTGGAAGGGGAGACAGACCTCTTGGGGAGACTACAGGAGGGAAGCGAGGTTATGTAGGGAAAAAATCAGAGGGGCTAAAACTGAGCTAGAGATCAGATTAGCTAAGACTGTAAAAGACAACAAAAAATCTTTCTATAAGTATATAAACAGTAAAAGGAGGACAAGGGAGAGCATACAGTCCCTTTTGGACTCAGAGGGAACAGCAGTGACAGGGGACGAGAAGAAGGCTGAGGTACTTAATGCCTTCTTTGCCTCAGTCCTTAATTGTAAAGAAAGCGGTTCCCTCGGTGTAGATACCCCGGAAACAGAGGAGCAATACGAGGCTCCCATGGTCCAAGAGGAGGTGGTCAGAGCCCTGCTTGGCCAACTGGACACCCACAAGTCTATGGGGTCAGATGGGATTCATCCTAGGGTATTGAAGGAGCTGGCGGATGTATTGGTCAAACCCCCTTCCATCATCTTCCGGCAGTCCTGGAAGACTGGGGAGGTACCTCTGGACTGGAGACTGGTTGATGTAGTTCCCATTTACAAGAAGGGAAGTAGGGAGGATCCGAGGAACTACAGGCCAGTCAGTCTGACCTCAGTGCCAGGGAAAGTCATGGAACAGGTGATCTTGAGTGCTATCATGAAGCACAAGCAAGAGAACTGGGTGATCAGACCCAGTCAACATGGGTTTACCAGAGGCAGGTCCTGCCAAACCAACCTGATCGCCTTCTATGACAAAGTCACTCGGCTGCTGGATGAGGGAAAGGCTGTGGATGTGGTCTTTCTGGACTTCAGTAAAGTCTTTGACACAGTTTCTCACAGCATTCTGCTATGGAAACTGTCAGCCTCTGGCCTGGACAGACGCACACTCTCCTGGGTAGAAAACTGGCTGGATGGCCGGTCCCAGAGAGTGGTGGTAAATGGTGTTAAGTCCAGCTGGAGGCCAGTGACAAGTGGTGTTCCCCAGGGCTCAGTGCTAGGTCCAGTCCTGTTCAATGTCTTCATCAATGACCTGGATGAGGGCATTGAGGGTACCCTTAGCAAGTTTGCAGATGACACAAAGCTGTGTGAAAGTGTTGATCTGCTGGAGGGTAGGGAGGCTCTGCAAAGAGACCTAAACAGGCTGGACCACTGGGCAGTGTCCAACGGCATGAGGTTTAACACGGCCAAATGCCGAGTCCTGCACTTGGGGCACAACAACCCTATGCAGAGCTACAGACTGGAAGAAGTCTGTCTAGAAAGCTGCCTGGAGGAGATGGACCAGGGGTTGTTGGTAGACAGCCAACTGAACATGAGCCATCAGTGTGCCCAGGGGGCCAAGAAGGCCAATGGCATCCTGGCTTGTATCAGAAACGGTGTGACCAGCAGGTCCAGGGAGGTGATTCTCCCTCTGTACTCAGCACTGGTGAGGCCGCTCCTTGACTCCTGTGTTCAGTTCTGGGCCCCTCACCACAAGAAGGATGTTGAGGCTCTGAAGTGAGTCCAGAGAAGAGCGACGAGGCTGGTGAAGGGGCTGGAGAACAGGCCCTATGAAGAACGGCTGAGAGAGCTGGGGTTGTTTAGCCTGGAGAAGAGGAGGCTGAGAGGAGACCTCATTACTCTCTACAACTACCTGAAAGGTGGTTGTGGAGAGGAGGGAGCTGGGCTCTTCTCCCAAGTGACAGGGGACAGGACAAGAGGGAATGGCCTCAAGCTCCACCAAGGGAGATTTAGGCTGGAGATTAGGAGGAGGTTTTTCACACAGAGGGTCATTGGGCATTGGGATAGGCTGCCCAGGGAGGTGGTTGATTCACCTTCCCTGGAGGTGTTTAAGGCACGGGTGGATGAGGTCTTGAGGGACTTGGTTTAGTGTTAGATAGGAATGGTTGGACTAGAAGATCCGATGGGTCCCTTCCAACCTGGTTGTTCTGTGATTCTGTGAAATATATATTTGACCAAGAAATAATAGAAGATAATAATAAAAGCATTGTTGGTTCATCTTTCTTATCTATAGCCTCTGACTAAAGGAACTTAGGACAACTTGGAAAATATACACAAAACTATTGAGAGAAGTATGACTGGGTAGCCAGATGCTGATTATAGGCATTTTGCATTGAACAGTTTTAATTAAGGCATTCCCAGATGGTGTAATGGTGGAAGCTCTCAAACTTCAAGTTTATACACTACAAAGGAATACACAAGTTAGGACATTGAAATAATTTGGACAGTCATATTGGGTCTTATGTGACTGTCAATACAGGAAAGCTTCTTTCTTCTGGAACCTTGAGTCTTTACAATATTCAGGAATCACATGGGAAAAACTTCTGTTTTAAATAGAATAGGTAAAAATGTTAAAAATATAAATAGGTAAAAATGCTTCCTGTCTTAAGTAAGATTAACCATATGAAAAGTCAGGATCCCCATTAGGTTTTAATATTTCTTATCATGGGTCTAACATCTCCTGAGTCAACAAGCTGGACTCAGGACCGAATCACAGACAAAATTGTAGGAACACAGGGCAAGGAAACACCTCTAAGGCTCAAAAAATATCTTGTCTTTTGAGTATGAACTCTGAATATCCTTTTAATTAATGAGTTTTAATTCTTCCAATTTTGAGATCTGAAAGGAGCTTCAAAATCAATAAAGGAAATGTCTTTATCTGAGGATTGTGTTTTTGTTACTGATAGGTACAGCCTCATGCATGTCAATTGTCTGCTTGAGGGCATATGTAAAAAAGAATCCTGAGTATTGAACAATGTACTCAGCTGAAGGATGAACTTTCTTTTTCTCAACACTATTAATTAACACATGGAAGAAGAAAATTACTGAGAATTTTGCAAAATACAAAATATTGTTCTAGTTAAATGCTTCAGAGAGATGCTAAAATCATTTTTATGAACAAACTATATCTTTGTGTATAGATATGGTTTGTTCATAGAGGCACTGGTGATTTTACCAGAGGAAACCAGGACAGTCAAAACTTAAGGAGCCAGACTCCTTCCTATTTGGAAGGTAAGGATAAAATTCTCAATGTTATCACTCAGGACAAGATCAGGCCAACAGTAAGTGTTTTCAATAATTCATAGAATCATAGAATCACCAGGTTGGAAGAGACCCACCGGATCATCGAGTCCAACCATTCCCACCAATCTATAAACCATGCTCTTCAGCACCTCATCTACCTGCACCTTAAACACCTCCAGGGAAGACGAGTCAACCACATCCCTGGGCAGACCTTCCGTTGCCTAATGACCCTTTCAGTGAAGAATTTTTTCCTTATGTCGAGCCTGAACCTCCCTTGGCAGAGCTTGAGACCATTCCCTCTTCATTTCACTTCACTCCCCTTCACCAGCTTCATTGCTCTTCTCTGGACTCGTTCCAGAGCCTCAACACCGCTCTTGTGGTGAGGGGCCCAGAACTGAACACAGGATTCAAGGAGCAGTCTCACCAGTGCTGAGTACAGAGGGAGAATAACCTCCCTGGACCTGCTGGTCACACCATTTCTGATGCAAACCAGGATGCCATTGGCCTTCTTGGCCACATGGTCACACTGCTGGCTCATGTTCAGTCGGCTGTCAACCAACACTCCTAGGTCCTTCTCCTGGCAGCTTCCCAGACAGGCTTCTCCAGTCTAGCATAAAATCATAGAATACTTTGTGTTGGAAGGGACCTATAAGACCCAGTTCCAATCTCCCTACCATGGGCAGGGACCCTTTTCACTAGATCAGGTTGCTCAAAGCCATATATAGCCTGGTCTTGAACACTTCCAGGGATGGGGCATCCATGATTTCCTGGGTACCCTGCTCCAATGCCTCACCATCCTAATTGTAAGGAATTTTTTCCTTTTATTTAATCTAAATCTACCCTCTTTCAGCTTTAAATCATTATCTCTTGTTATGACTGTATACTATTGTCCAAAGTCCATTTCCAGCTTTCCTGTAGGCCCCCTTTAGGAACATAATACGGTCTTGCCAGAACCTTTCTTCTGCATGGTGAACAACCCAAACTCTCAGCCTGTATTCATAGCAGAGGTATTTCATCCTTCTGATCACCTTTGTGGCACTTCTCTGAATAGACTCCAGCAGGCCTATGGCTTTCCTGAACTTAAGGCCCCAAATCTGGATGCAGTAACCCAGGTGGGTTCTTACCAGAGTGGAGTGGAGGGACAGAATCACCTATGTTGACCTGCTGGTCATGCATCTTTTGATGAAGCCCAGGATGGGTGGCAAGCACGCATTGCTAGCTCATGTCTAGCATCTCACATACCAGTCCCCAAGACTTTCTGGTCAGGGCTGCTCTCAATCCCTTCATCCCCCAGTCTGTACTGATACCAGGCATTGACCCAGCCTAAGTGAAGGACCTTGCACTTGGCCTTGCTGAACTTCATGAGGTTTGCATGGGTCCACTTCTCAAGCAAATTATATCCTTTGAGTGTAATGATCCAGCAAATTCCTTATTCACCAAGTGGTCTATCTGACAAATCCATGACTCTCCAGTTAAAAAATTAGGCAAACTGCAACCTAGAAAATTTACACTGACTGTGTGACTAAGCTACACAGGAGTGGTACCCAATGCACTGCTTGGCAAAGGACTAGGTAAGTAAGAGAGGGGAAGAAATGCAGAAAAAGCAGAGGAAAGGGGGAAAAAGGACAAGAGAAGTGCATCTTTCTGTCCTTTTTCTTCAGCTGGGGAAGCACTTCTTGTGGCAACTGCAGCAGGCTGAAACACACCTAGCAAAACTTCCTCCTGGCATTTGTTTTGTGCACTGCAGTGTACAGCACAAACTGTGCATGTGCTGCCAGTTCATTAAAGAACACATTTTGCTCTGTGCTCATTTCTCTTCCCAGTTCAAAGAAATTGTGTGTTTGTGTAAGGTTACCAGAGCAAAAGTGACGTCTCTTTGATCTCTTCTGCACATCCTCTGCCAGTCAGCAAAAGAGAAGGCCCTGGGTTTGCCCAGTTCTTAATACCATGGATCAGTATCATCTGTCCCATATACAAGACTGAGACCTAGCAGTGATTTATCTGTTAGCTTGCAAACCTAGTGATCATGGATCACACACAGAGACTACTACTCCTGCTAGATTGTTCCTTGCACTACAAATTGGTTCACTTATTTGATGGAGCTCTTTTAGGAGAAATATATTATCCTCAATCAGGAAAACAGCTCTCACCCACTAGAAGTAACAGCCTGGTCGTCTATGAAGTGTTTGCCTACTCCTCAAGTTCTGGCACACTGCTGTGCTTTTAGTTTATGTGTGGTTTTTTATAGATTCTGCCTTGTTCTCATTGCCAATAATTTCATCTCCTTAGTTTTATTATCACTGTGACTAATGCGGTCTCTTGAAATAGATTGCATTTATTTTTACTATTCCTCTTACTTTCTTTTTAAATTATGTCTTGCTGTTCTAAATAAAAATGACAAAAATATCAAGGTATTAAATTTCTATAAAGGCACCATGGGATTAATATTCCACAGTCTGATAAAATCGTAGAGTTGTCCACTAAACATAATAAATTTGTGCATACGAAGCAATATATTCACTGAAATCAAACAATAAAAATGAACGTTCATACCAAATATACATATGCTAGATGTAGAAGAAAAGTATTTATGCAATCAAAGCAATAAATATCATTTATCATTCTCGAATATGAAAAATAATTCAGTATACATAGAATACTAAGATTAGTTGTTCACAACAACTAACCCCCTTCCTGTTTCAGCCTCCCTTCCTTCTCTACACCTCCTTGAGAATTCAACTAGAAAATAAGAATAGATCTCTTCTCACATAAATGAATATTACAGCATGTGTAATACAATGCAATCATAACAATCATATAGCTCAAAAATCTGATGTCAGAGGACAGCAATATAATTGTGCATTAGTTTAAAATTATGTTTATCTCAATTGGCCAGCCTCTTACATAAGTAAGACTCCACAGTTTTAAAGCTTTCTACTAAATCTTATTTCCTTGAGTAGCCATGAAAATTTAATGCATGAAATGCTCTTGCCATGTCTGAAAGAACAGATTAGAAGCCAATATTTAACTGACACCCTCAACTATGTCTAACAAAGCACAGTTGATTAGTCTTTCTCCTAACCTGCTTTTTGGCAGTTCTTCCCCTTAAATTTAATGAGAGTTTTTCCAATGGCTTCATTAGGATAGGATAATGGCTTAACTCCTTCTCACTTCTGATACAATGTAAGTAATTACAAGGCTTTGCATCCATTTTCTTGAGCATAACACAAAACACAGGCTAGCACACATTAGGACGCAGGATAATGTATTTGCTCTGGATCTTTGTTGTAAAAATTAAATGTACAATTTCCACTTCCAAGGAAGCTCCTGTATATGCACAAAAATACACAATTAATGGCAAAGGGAACATTGTAGTGGCCTTGATCACAGTGTATTGAAGACATGTTACCATGAGATGTATTTAAATGTATTAAAATAAGAGCCCTGATGCCAAGGCTGGGGCATCATGATGGGCAGCCTCATCTTTTGGGCTTTTATCTTTTAATGCAGAAGGGAAAAATCTGACTATTTGTTACAAGATGCATCTTTGTCATTCCTCCAGCACAGCAATCTTGTCTGCATGAAAATAATCTTGCCTGCATAAAACTAATCTTGCCTGCATAAAACACAAGAAAATATATCCTTTGGGTTTGCAGTTGTTCTTCACAGATTTGGGAAATAACTTACGAATATATTTGCAATAGGATCAGCATGTCTTCTGCTAGTCTTTGAATCAGAAAGTCAGGCAAAAGTGCCAGTATGCTTTAATATATAGATGCTGGAGGAAAATGTGTGTTTCCCATATTTGTGAAGTTTCCCTGTAGTTTCAAGAATGCATACACATCTGCAAAACCCAATGAAAATGATCACCTCTTTGACTTACCTGTAAATTATTTGCTGGCAAAAGGACCCTGTGCTATTACGCAGTGCTAGTAAATGAGACACAGAACTGTGTTTCCTATACTAGGTGAATACATAAATATCACTAGCTATGGTTCTGAAAATCTGCAGCCAACAACATTGGGGGCAACATTAAGACCTTGCTTTGGAAGATTCACAGCAACCTGCAAAAGTTTAAAGTGAGGTACTAGAAGATGCTTGAATGAATAGCAGAGTGAAAGTATTCCTCTCCCATTTAAAGCAACTAGCTCTTCTTGGGAACCAATGATACCAGCCCCTTTGGCTAGCAGATTGCAAGGAAATGCGTTTCAGTAGCACAGGCATATGTGCGTGTTGGCACAGGCTCTGATCCCCACTGATGCCACAGAAATCTAGAATTAGTCCAGTGAAAAACTTCAAGCTACTTCCAAAGTGTAGCAAGGTGGACAGCGGCAGAACTGGACATCAGGTTAGTGAAATTCCACATAACCACAAGTTTCCTGTTGTTTACTGAGTGAGTACTGTGTATTGTACAAGGGAAGAGGAATTATAATTACTGCTGCCTGCCTTAGCGTAAGAGTACTTGTAATTTGCTTAGTTAGTGGATTCAGAATGGGTCTGATGTGAAATTTCACAGAATTACTGGGGAAATGAGAAATGTGGCAAATGCAAATATCTATTGAAAAGATGGACTGCCCATTGTGAAATAAGGAGACTTAAAAAGAGGTCAAAATGTACGAAATCAATGAATGCTGAGTGATAAATACCTCACAATCATCTGATACCTCTCTTTCCCCTGCATCTGCCTGTTAGAAAAAGAGATCCTGAATGGAAAAAAACGAAATTGTCAGATTTCACTTTTTGTACCAGGTGCAGGTCTCCATCTGGTAATGTCATCAAAGTTAAAACTTAACCACATCCAGAAACTATCAATTGAACAGAAATGAGTACTAAATCTCATTCTTAAAGGTTAAAGACACAACTAGCTACAAAGGATTTTCAAAACTGTAATATCTTCCTTTAAGACAATGCTCATGACTACAATAAGTATGAATATGGAAATTTGCTATTCAATTTAATAATTTTTAATAGATATGTCATGAATAGAACTTTGCTGCTCCTGTTTTCTTCTTCAGAGAAGATAAATGACCTGATTATTCAGAAATACCATAAAAAAATTTCACCAAAAGTACTGTTCAGAAAACACTTCAAATATTCAGTCATCTACTGGGATACAAATATCACCTGAATAATAAAATAACCCTTCAGAAAAGGATCATATTTAATATCCCATCATCAGTTCCTTCCACTGTCACTTCAATTTCTGAACTGCATCATGACTAACCACACTTTTGTGAGAAGAACATGTTAAAAGTCTGACCTCTGGAACCAAATTTTTTAGCAAGTCTCTCAGTTTCTTTGGGGCCATATTTTTATAGTTTTATCCCCAGATATGGGGATAGTCACAACACTGGTACTATTTATTGCCACTTTAGCAGAATCAGTTGAATAATGCATTCCAAAGGTCATGTTCTGAAAACTCAGTAGCTGGCAGTACAACTCAAATGAAAAGAAGAAGAAGGAATTGCTTTTTAAACAATCCTTTTTTGCCCCATGCTCTCAAAAGTCTAAAGCAATGAAAGACTAAAAGTGAAAAAAAAATTCTAGTACACTAATAGTTATTTCTTGATTTCCTTGTTCCCTGAATTCTGGGAGCTCTAATTGGTGCTGCTGAGTGGGAATGACATAGCCAGGAACATGAATGTTCTGCCTTTGTGTGAGGCCTTCCAGTCTCTTGTAGATGTTTTGCCACATGCCCTGTCCGCTTGCATTCTTTAAAAGCAGAGGTCTTTTCTCACCATGGTGAAACTAGCCAAAGGTGATATGATTGCATCGTTTTTCATGCCTTCCAACCTGGGTTCCAAAGACTACTGGAAAATTGCTGTCTTTTCTATATAATTATTTTCAGGATCTGTTCACAGACTATGTTGTTTAATTCTGTGCAGCTAAATGAGCTACAGACATTGCCTGACACAGATAGTTTAAGTGATAGTTTTTCGGGTAGGAAGGGAAGCTAGGTCATAGCTCTACAATGTCCTTCTAAAATTATTTCAGGTTTTCTGTACATCAACAAGAGATGTTGAGAATTTAAAGTGGTTTCACACTCTATGAAGAGAAAACAGAGTCTATCAAGTACTTAAACACCTCCCTTTTAGTGTGCATAGACATAAAAAGGTACACACACAGACACAAACATGAACTACATCTTGGCTTCTGCAATGTTCGTAAAAATCTACTGTTCATACATGTAGCACTGAGGTAAAATTATTACAAAAATAGAAAGGGATGAAAAGGGGGGAGTAAAGGAAAAATCTTTGTATCTTTTACGAGATAATAGAATTGAAAATAATCTTTAATTTATCAGACCTCTGACTCTTCAAGGAAATTTGACTAAAGCAACCTGTAAGATTCATAAGGAAGAATGTTTAGCTTGTGTTCTGAATGTACTGCAAACTGATCAGCACAGAGTGCTGCATGTATACCATAGGACAAACTCCTAGCCTCATCACCGTATCATTCTTTCTGATGTATTGTTTCTATGATTGACAAATTTTGATCCCTACTGATCCTGGTGTTGGTGCAAATCCAAATATATTTCTTTCTATTCAGAAGAAACTCTCCAGACCTACACTTCCGTGACTGGATGCAGAATTTCACTTTGTAATACACTCACTTTCGGAGGTAGAATCCATCATGGTTAAAAAAGCTGGGAGGAGAAGAATTTTCAAGCCTAGTTCAAGATTATACTTGTCAGTCGGAGTACTACTGTGAACACTGCGCAGCCTGTTAAACAGGTTGAACTCTTACAAGTGATAGATCAGATACTTCTGCTTATCTGGCTACAATAGTCCTTAATTCCTTTAATCACTCTATGTGTTAAAGGATTTTTTTTTTTTATTTTAATGGTATGTAGTACCATAAAATACAGCTGTAATCTGCAAGACAGGATTCTGAGGTCACTGAAACATATTACCTAACTGAGTAAGATAAGATGGGATCTTGTTAGATACCTAACCATTTTCCCCCCTCTATTAATAAGTTCAGTTCAACACAATTCTAACCAGTGGTGGTGAAACAGCTGATGAAAATACATAGCAAGGATTGCTCTTCAAAGTGTAGCCTCTGATGAATGGCTATAGAAGCAATAGTAGTTTTGTCTAGAGAGAGAAGAGTCAAAGATACAAGTCTTCCAACATGCAGAAAATGGCTTCTGATGTAAAAGCAAAAAACTTCCTTGAAGAGAGCAGCTTACTTGAAGAAATCATGAACTGGATGTGGAACAACAAAGGTCTAGGAGAGAAATTAAGGGGAAATATAAGGCGTCGTTCTGGCAGTTGCCAGAGAGTCTTGTTTATTTCTGGAGGAAAGCAAGGGGTCTCACTGGATGGTGTCTCAAAAAAATCCTCCAGCCTCCTTTTTCACGGTGGCAGTTTGTGAAGGTGCTATTTTTCTCTTTAGAATCAGAATCACAGATAGATGCAAAAGCCTTCCATAAGACTGAGTAAGAAGTAGCCTGGTTTTTTTTTGCTGCAGAAACATTATATCTCTGTTTATCAACAAAAAACAATGTAAAACTACTACCCCACCTCACTTTTTCATTGCAAGTAAAAAAAAAAGAGTTGGAAAAGAAGCAAATAGGTCTATAGATCTTCCAGTTTGTAAAACTTGTCATCTCATTTGGACCTACAAATCGAAAAAATAATTTTAATTCTTTCAAGGCAAATGAATTTAAATAACCTGAAATCTAAACTAAGTAGCAACTTTTGGTAGATTTATTATCTTTTTATTTTATAACCATATTCCTCCCTGTACCTACTCAGGGGGAATCAGCATCATTTACTGTCTGTGAATGAAACATTTTTCTGGGCCAAGTCACTACACAGATATCTCTTCTTCAGAAACGGTCGTATTTCTCTCATTGTGTGCCCTTTATCATGCACTCCAAAAAAAACATAATATAGAAATCATGAAAGGACATCATTGGCTTGTTGACATGAGGAAACAAAAGAGTAATTTATCAGCACAGTCAACTTTCTGACCCAACAGAAAGAGCATGAATTAACTTCTCATATTCCTGGTTCCAGTTCATTGTAACACTATTCATTGATTAGAAACACTTCTTAAAGACAAGGATGACAGGATTGCAATGAATATGTGAAAGCCTTGAGCAGATCCATCAATCATTGTAGCTGACCTCAACTAAATTATTCACTTTGTTCAGTTCAGATGCGATGAACAGCATGTTCACTTTCCTGCCACTGTATGCCCAAGACACTTGTCATGCTATAAAAGCAGTAGGTTAAAGTAGCAATCCCCTTTATGCTCTCATCAGATCCCTTCCTTAGTACATATATGCCTTCCTTCTTTTTTTCCACAAATGTTTTGAAATTAGAGCAAATTAGAAATTCAGTGGAACTGGCAGTTCAAATAAAGTTTACTATTCTCAAAACATAAATACATAAATAAGATTAAAACGTTCTAGTAAATAGTGTATTTTGTTGCTTACAGCACCAGTTAGAAGTATTTCCTTGATAACCTCTCATATCAGGATATCAATAGAGCAACAGCTATTTCCAGCTGTTTGAAATGTGAGATCAGAAATTGCAATCTAAATTCAAAAGTCCGATAACAATGAAAAGATAAATTAATGTGTAGCTGATCCAAAATTTTTGGCTCTAGTATGTTTTTATTTTTAAAAATGCATTGAGGAGCAAGAAGTAATATTTTTAATCAAATAAAATTACTCTGAACATAAATAAGAAAATAAAAGAAACATTACTTTTTTTCTTGTCAAATAAGAAAGATAAATAACAGACTAACTGGACCTGTAACCTTTTATGCTTTATTCTAGCTATCAGTCATGGATCTTTTGAAATATTTTCTGTAAGCTTTGCCTCTTAAAGCAGTCTTAGCTATGTCATTTTATGCCCTCCTTAACAAAGCAACAAATAGAAAATCTCAATGGATTAAGTGTTCCATTTTGTCTCCACATCAATATATCACAAGGGCACTACACGTAGTTTAACTCTTCCTGCTCATCATGCACAGATGGACAAGCAGGTCAGTATTCATATCAGGTCAGTATTCATAATGCACAATAATGTACACTAAATAACACTATGTTACCTAGTTCTTGCAATCTCAAACTGCTATTATTCCTCATTGTTTCCTATTATCCGTGGCCTTCCCACTTTCCCCACACACATTACATAAAAAATTTATTTTTAGAAATATAGGGTTTTGGATTTGTGAGTTTCCCAGCAGTGTATTTTAAGCAGATGGCATTTAATGTCACTAGCAGTAAAATAACCACTTCTTCCACACCACATTTCCCTGTAAATCTTGAAGTCCTGAAGGATACATGACTCTCCAAGTTTTTCAGATTGGAAAATAACACTGCTGGAAAAGAGATTCAGCAGTTCAGCTCATCAACAAAATCAGAGGTAAAATCAGCACTCCCAGCTCCTGCCCCTACACTATCCACTGTCTCATCTCCTCACAGGCACAACAAAGGTGACTTCTTCCTGAGGTGAAGATTCACAGGAGTTGTTAGTGTACAAATTATGAGCAGTTCAGAATGCCAGCCATTCTTGGAAGAAGTAGAAACCTCAAAAATATCTGCTACTCTAGTGAAGAAATACTGGCTGCTGGGAGAAAGGCAGTTTTCTTCCAAAGGTGTGCTATTTCTAATGTACTTTTTAATGCACTCTGCATCAGCATGGGTGACCAAGCTTCCAGCTGCCACAGGGACAGATACCAGGATATTGTATGTCAAGCAGTCTGGATAGAACAGATTCCCTACGCTTTCCAAAAATTTGTTTTTAGGATCACCATCCATTGCAGTATGTGTTTTAAATAGCAGGTGTAACGAACATAACCAGTCCTATTTGGTAACATTATTATAAATTAACTTAAATTCTGTTACAAATTGTGAATATTTGTGATTGTGCATGTGACAAATTAGTCAGATCTCCAGGAATTAAAAAATATTCAGCTCAGAGAAATGCAAAGTAAATTTTTGAAATCTGAACTGCTACCACATCCCAGTTAACTATAAGGGGATGTTTGTCACTTGCTGAAAGACTGAAGGTTTAAAAAAAGAAGAAAGAAAACAAACAACAAAAAGCTACATAATCAAATATATAATGCAAATCAATGATATGATCCATGCATGGTTAAAAACAAGCATGATGCTGCTGAGCATCTGCATGCATTTGTGGGAAGATATTGACTTTCCTGGAGACATTTGGATTGCCTCTGTGTAAATTTTTCAACACCATGTGCAAAAGGTACTATTTTATGAAGCGAACATAGACACCTGTGAAGGACTGCACACATTCTCATGCTTAATGTTCTGGATCTTCTTGAAAGAGCCTTCTAGCATCATGAGCTAAATCAAAGCTGCAAATCACAAGACAGAAATGCTTCATCTCAGGGGAAGGAAAAACCAAAGGAAGACCCTACTACAAAGTTGTTAAAAACATGATCAATCACACAGAGAAAAATACTTTTGAATTATTTCTTATGTTACACAACCAAAGTCTATAAGGCAGTTCTTGTTTCAAAATATTCAGACTTTGCAGTGTGAGTTCTTAATTACACCTGACACTGATGTACAAGGTCTGATCACACAGGTAACTGCTGGTAACAGATCAAGGTATCTGCCTTTGATAAGAGCATGGATGCTTCCCTCCTTCCATAACTTCACTGGTGGTTGACTTCAAAGCAGAAATCAATTTTTTTTTCCTCCTGGGAACATGAGAAAGTCTGAGTACCTAAGTAAAATTATTTTTCTCCATTTTCTGCAGGCTGGAAAATAGCTGTCAAGATAAGATATTTTACTACAGTTATTTTGTTTCCTTGTCATCGTTTCCCCTACAAGAAGCTTATCCCTGAAGCCTTAGCTGTATTTGATATTGATGTAACCATCTACATAACACCACTGCAATTAATGTAACTCTAATTTATAGCTTGAGTCCACATGTTCATGCCGAGAGTTGAAATTGTTATTTGATCCCGCAATACGCATCTGAGATATTTTTTCCAATACTACACAAAGGTGCCTGATGAGCTTCCAGTACTGTGAAATGAAAAATAAAGCAAGATAGTTTGTTCTCTATTTTGTGCTAATGGCTTTGTCTCGTCAGGATATCTGTTCCACAAAAGCTTTGAAATACATACAAATTAATTACATTTATCACAAAAAAAAAATCACAATTTCAACATCTAAGTTGCATAATGTGGCAACCGTCATGGTTATAGCTGTTCACCATCATCTCCTTCACAAGAGTTTATTTTCTGCCTTCAAAAAAACATTAAGAAAGGCAGCCTATATCGCATTCCACACATCAATCCACAAACATTTATCAAGGTGCCATGAGAGAGTAGCACTTCTAGGTTGTCAATATTTAATCTACAGTAAAATTAAATCATAGGCCATTAGATGCAGTTGGTTGAGTCATGGGTTCAGTGCAGATGCTGAACAGGATGTCAGGAAGATTCTGAAAGAGGCACATGCAATCTTCTGCCTCTTTTGACTATGGAAACACCACATAGTATCTACATATGCACACTACATATGCACACCATAACCCATAGCACACCTTGTTTTCTAAGAACAGGTAGTATCAGGACTATTACTCCAACAAAATCAATATGTTGCTCTTGGAGATGGGCAGAATCAACCCCACTGCTTAGATGACAGAGTCCGGCAGAGAACCAAAGGGCTGTTATTAGCTTTCAGTGATGGGATAATGTTCTAGAGATCTCTGTCCCTGGAAACTTCACATAAGCTGCTAGCAAAATACACACCTGTTATTGAAGAAGCTTCACTGTTTTCTTCCCTCTTTAATCTGTAGAGATATACTCAAGCCATCAAAAGGTTAACATCAAAGGATCCTCTGTTAGCAACCTGACATAGATATGCTTTTCATTAAATGACTATGAAAATGACATGCCACAATGTGACCCTGTTCTTCCTGCACCTTCTTCCCTTCCAAAGCAGGACCACAACTATCTCAGATTTTTAGAAAATCTCAGCAATTAGCAGCATGGAAACAACAACATTCATTTGCCAGGTTGTTAGAACTTTTTTCATTACACAGACCTCTCCATGCTTTCTCAAGCTGAGTGAACTCGGCTTGATGGGAGCTCATTCCTCCTAACAATTCTGAGAGGAGAACATAAAAAGAAAACCTGCCCTTCAACCAACAGCAGCCAAGCTTTTATCCTCATTATGCAGTTCAAATGCAAGACAAATCTCAGGCCTGAAGTCAGCCACCTTAAGCTAGACTATGCTAAATCAAAGCATGAAGCATGGAGTCCAGTGACAGTCAAAAACCCTAAGACAGAACTTCAGCTAGTGTGATGATAGAGCCAGAGCCTGAAATACTGGCGTTTCCTACAGAACAGGCTGAGAGTATCACAGTAGCACTATGCAAATCTCACCAACACCTAGCTGGTAATATTACTCTCCTTTAAGAGATAAAGTCACTGGAAGGTGTAGGGCAGTGACGAAGACTGCAGCAACTTCTTTGACTAGCTCCAACAAGAGAACACTTTTACCTACTACTATAGCCATGCCACAGGACTCCTTTTTGCCCTCATGGCAAGTGGAATACTAAGAATTACCCTAAGAGTCAATCTTCCCAACCTGCAGTCCAGGACAGGCTTTTGTTTTCTCCACACATTCTTTGCAAATAAGCAGGAGCATCTTGTTTTTCATAAAGACACAGGCTTAGGGTAAAAAGTAACAGTGTATGACCCATCCTTTATTTTCCATTGTTTCCCATTTGTTCTAGCTCTCTCTTTCATGGATAATTTTCTTCCAAGGCCATCTCCTTCACAGCACATTATTGTTCTGATTAATCTTCATTCACCATAGACAACTCACAGTCAAATTGCATCAACTACTGCTGTCATCAGAAAGATGGCTGGGTAACTCCTGAGGGCATTGGCAAAAACCCCCGCATGAAGATCAGAAATAGCTCTTCAGTCCAACTCTACTCTAATTTCCCCCTTTACCCTTGCAATTCAAAATGCTGCAAAGAACTGTCATCTGAAAATGAAAAAAAAAAAATGTAATTAGATAGATTTCTCTTTTGCATTGCAGGTCTGTTTGTGTTATAATACAATCTTCATTTGCTACCAGGGAATATGTGCCTTCCAATTTGATCTTATTTTTATCACATCAGTAAAAAAGGACATCTAGATCTGCTTTCTCTGCCTATTATCTAAATCTGCCCTGCTCCACTTATTCTTCATACCTCTGAGCTGACACACATCCCTGCAATACGCATTCACACTTTTAAATACTGTGTCTTGGCAACTTTTTTTTACTTAGGTGTATACTTCCTAAATAGGTATGCTAATGGTGAAAATGTACTAATTCCACCACTCATTTCATCTCAGTTTGTCATAATTTGCTGCATCTAATAATGATGTCTCATTTCTTTTATCAGTTAGATTTATGTTCTCCTTGGAAATATTCTGCTGCTTAAACTTTTATTTTGAGTACTCTCTTTGAAACAGCCTTAAGTGTGTTATCAAGACCTCCACACACCTCCCAGCACTCAGAAGAGGAAGCACAAATGTCATTGATTGCAAATTCTGTAACTTGGTTTTTGTTCCTCTAACTGGCTCAATACCTTCCACTTTCTATAGAAATATCCATTTCTGTCTATAGGCTGCTAAATGTTGGGAGGCATGGAGTCTGCAGGGAATTCTGGGGACCTGCCACAGGAAAGCTTCTGCAGTAGCTCCCTATTCTAAATCATCACACCTGGGGATTGGTGCAGACCTCTTCATAGCATTTCATCTAACTAAAGCATTGAGAGAAAGATAGGAAGTGAATTTCAAAGAGAACATTGTTCTTTGGAGGAATTGGCAGTATTAACAAAATGTTTTGCAAAAAAGTGTGAAACCTTCCCTGGTGCTTGGGAGAAGAGGCCAACTCCCTCCTCTTTACAACCTCCTTTCGGGCAGCTATAGAGAGCAGTAATGTCTCCCATCCTACAATTTAAGGCAAAGTAAGGATTCTGCTGAGATCAGGAAACCTGTTTCACCAGCCCGAAGTCCACTACTAAACAGTTAAATAAGAGTCTATCCAAACTTTTGCTTGGGTAACAACTTTCTTGAGGGAAACAACACTAAACAATCTGTTTCTGGAAGTCTTGAACCAAATATAATATGTCACTCTACACTGGAAGTTGCTAGTTCAATTTTCTGAATTAACCAGAATACTTAGGATATCCTGAAACCTTCTGTGATTAAACCCTGTGAAAACACAAAATTAACATCAACCCCAGTGCTGTATCTGTAAATCTTAGAAATGTATTTGCATATTACTCCTGTAAGCTCTTAGAAAACAAAGCATTTAAGTACGTGCCTCTTAAGGAGGGGAGTAATTATACTATAGCAATGGCACTTGAACTCCTATTTAGCTCTGCTCAACTAGAATCATGAGTGCAAAGTTGAATTAGAATTTTGAATTTCACATACAACCAGGCTTTCAGCAGTGGAACACATTTCCCAGAGAGACACTGGGTGACTTTCCCCTTCTACAGTCAACGGTTTGTGTTTGAAAATTAGTAGAAGTGTATTCAATACTTCTGACAAATCTCAGACAACTGATAAGTACTGCCAAAGGTGTGTCTTTCATGAAGTGCTGCTATCTATTACAGAGGAAACTGTTTGTGCTTTATTTAAAATAAAATATTTTTACTTAAAACCAAATACTTGCATAAAACTTATATAAAAACTGAAGAATTATTTCAGTTCATCCATTCACACATTTAATTTATGCTGGGTAGATGTGTTGCTTATTTTCCTTCCTGGCTGTTACAAAGAACTTGGAAATACACACAAGTACTGAATATTGGAGTAAGGCATGTTTCCTTGTGTTGTTGATGGAAATAAGCAGTTAGAACTGACCTTAAAATATTCAAAAGTTAACTGAAATAGTTCCAACTCTTTCTTACAAAAATACTTTAGTACTACATTGCAATTATAGCACACCAAGTAAAAACTGCTCTATCAGCACACCATGTTTGATGCAGCAAAAAGGCTTCAGGTATAGAAACTATTACATAAAATTTCTTTCTTCTCTTGCTGTAATACCCACATGTAGCCATTTACATTTTCACCAGTGAGCAGTATTTTGTCATTCTGCAACAGTATCACCACATACTGTACACGGCTGTAAGCACACCAACCAGAACTTCAATGTTGTTTATCTTTTTTGCACCAGTTCATAGCCTTCCTCTTTCCACGTGTCATGATTATTTTTGTCAGGCATCCAAACATGTTTTCTTAGCGCCCTAAGGCAGTTCAAGCATTTAAGGAAAAGACTGACTATGCTTTTAAACTTAGAATCTTTCACATACACTTTGCTGTTCAGTGAGCTGCCCTGAAGAACCAGCAAAAGCCCATAAAAACATGACAGAGACTCTCTGGCAATAAAGATAGTGGCATGGACCAGCTTCCTTCATCCCAGTGATCCTAACACAAATCCACAGTGGTAGAGCTGATGGATAGGGCTCTCATATCAGTATTAAGACCTGCTTTACTGCAGAAACTAAGGTAATTAAGCATTCCCTGTTAAAGAGAGATTGTGAATAAAATACCTCTCAAAAAATATAGCATTTTTATGGTGTTTCCCTTGAGGGGTTTTCAATATACTATAATGTAGGGATGTCAATAAAACCTTACTGTTCTCTTTGATAAGTGAATTCAGGAGAATAACCTCTACTCTACAAATCAATCTGATATGCTTTTGCAGTTCCAGTAACAAAAAAAAAAACCAAGAAATGTTCCCATGAATGCAAAAACAGAAGTCAAAGTCCTTAACACAAGATATCATTTGTCACTAGCTAATATTTGGAAGGGATATGTTAATTACAAACCAAGGCATCTCAGAAAATTCTGTGCATTATGAGATAGGTGATAAAAGTACAAAGGAGAGGCAAAACACAGCCAATGTAAAATAGGATTTTAAATTAAGAATCTGTTGAAATCATTTGCAATGCACACCTGAACAGGAAATACAGCTGTTAGCATAGGCCAGAGGAAAGTATTACTAGTACTGTGAAGTCTATGAATGGCCCCCACACACACAGGTCAGGGGAAACAAAAATTTTCTCATGGAACTGAGAGATAAGAAAAGTCACCATCCTGCATGAGAATAAAAATGTGTATGATATTACCAGAGCAGCACGAGGACTGAAAACTCTACTTTCCTTCCACCTATTTAAAAGTAGTGATATACTGGTAAGAAGATAATTTGTAACACATGCAGCAAGTAACTGAAAGAAAGGGTGTACTTAGAAGACCTAGCTCTGCGGTTGGCCCTTCTCTGCTCAGAGCATGACTGTGTAAGATGAGCTTCTGGGGTGCCATTCAGCCTGAAATATTTTTTGATTCTATGATAGATTTCAAACTACCAATAGTACATGGCCTCCTTAGAATATAACTATTTGTTCTCTTGTGTGAAATAATTCTGATATAGCTCAGCACATCATCATCCAACACTGAGTGGAGAGGAAAAAAGGCAGCTGGATACTAGAAATAAGTTTCTAACTCAAACAAGGAATAAGACTCCTGTGTACTGTGTAGTCACAGCACCAGGCTCGTGTCCTAGCCATGCATTTTCCGCTGTTCTGTGCTCCTCTGCCAGGAATATGATTGGGATAATGCTAACTCCTCCCAAAATCCCACCTTGGAGTTTTAATCACTGTGTTATTGGCACATAACTGAAAATGAGCAATAAAGAGGCTTGTAAATGAGAGAAGAAACAAATATGTGATAATGGATTCTAGATTAAAGTTATCCCTTTTCCTCTGTCATATCCAGCCAAGGCTGACTATGTAAGTTAGTGACCTTGTGAACTCAGTACCTAGCCTTCTGAAGCACCAATTAGCCAAAAAGCAGTGGATAGAAGAGTGAAAAGCAAATTGTTCTTAAACACTTAAGTCAGTGCTAGGTCTCTAAGGAAAAAGGAGAGAAATAATCTAGCAGTCCAGGTGCTGAGTTCAGCCACACCTAGGAAGCACTGGCTAGAAAAACGGAGGCTGCTCCATGTGCAGCATCGGCCTCTGCAGCCACCACTGTATCAGAGGTTTCAGGAGTTGCAGCATCTCCTGTGCAGGCTGGAGGCAAGTGGTAGGGTTGGAGGAGGCAGAGCTGGGTTGTAGGGGTTTCTGCAAGGGTCTGTTCATATCTCTATATCTAGAAATCGTCCTTCTCCATTCACTTTCATAACTATTCCTTCGTTGGACTTCAGCAATAGGGATGGGGAAAGTCAATGGCTTTCTCCAGGGTGGCAGTAACGCCTCACATGTCCCTGCAAAGGCTACTGCAGCAAGAGGTCACCCCACCTTTGCCTCAAAAGATGATCTTTGTAATAAAAATAAAACAACCAATTAAAAACCTTTTCTCAAATTAACAGCAGTGAGGGTTGAACAGTGCTGGGTGAAGACAGACAGGGTATATATCTTACTGAGCACATGAAAAGACAGTGCAGAAAGTCTTTCACGCACTACCATGCAATTTCTGAGTAGACTATACAAAGCATTTCAAAAATAATAAAAAAAACCCTGTACATTTCAAAAGTTAAAACTTGAGTGGATCACAGCAAGAATATGTGATCTTTCAAAGATATTTCCACTACAATATTTCAATTCATTTGTGAACTGCCTTTATAAGCTTTCAAAGCAGGCCACTACTTTCTGAACATCACATTCCCTTTCTCCCCTTTTTCCGCAGCATCTGCATTGCAGATACCTTGACAAAGAGCAGCCATGCTGTAATTAATTGCATCCAGAAACCACTTGTGCTCATTTTTCAATTTTGCTGATTTAATATCCTTGTTGTATGCTTAGAAACTACTTTGAGAAGTATTATACATTATAAAGCCTGTTAGTACTTAGATAAGCTTCACCCAAGGTGTGGTTGAAAGACTAAATGGTAGATATCCAATGTTCAGACAAAACTTTCTACGCAAAGGGTCCAGAAAAAGACCCAGAACAGGAGAATAACTACAGTTTTTTTCAGCAGAAGGAAGTCACTACAGTTAATTACAAATTTCTTTTGACATTTCAATTGTCCATTCACAACAGTTAAACATTAAAAATAAAAACACCAAGAAAGATGAGGAACAATGATAGCTAAGGCCTCGGACTTACAGATCTGGTGACAGTCTACAGATGTCACAGGTAATTTGACCACAGAGTTTTTCATATAAAAGGCTGACCCTTTGCCTAGTAGTTCTCTGAGAACTCCTTCGATGCTGAGCTGGAAGAAGTAGCCAAACATCTGAATAACATCACGTACTTGTCTGTGTTTGATCCTGCTAAAGTGAATTGAAATATCCCTTTGTTTTCTTCCACCGGACCAAAAAAAAGCAATAAGAATTTAACAGAAATTTAGTATTATTTTCATTATATATATATATATATACACACAGATATATATATTACATATATATGTAAATTCATAGAATCATAGAATCACCAGGTTGGAAGAGACCCACCGGATCATTGAGTCCAACCATTCCTATCAATCACTAAACCACGTCCCTCGGGACCTCATCTACCCGTGCCTTAAACACCTCCAGGGAAGGTGAATCAACCACTTCCCTGGGCAGCCTGTTCCAATACCCAATGACCCTTTCTGTGAAAAACTTCCTCCTGATGTCCAGCCTCAATCCCCCTGGTTGAACCTGAGGCCATTCCTTCTTGTCCTGTCCCCTGCCACTTGGGAGAAGAGGCCAGCTCCCTCCTCTCTACAACCTCCCCTCAGGTAGTTGTAGAGAGCGATGAGGTCTCCTCTCAGCCTCCTCTTCTCCAGACTAAACAACCCCAGCTCTCTCAGCCGCTTCTCATAGGGTCTGTTCTGCAGCCCCTTCACCAGCCTCGTTGCTCTTCTCTGGACTTGCTCCAGAGCCTCAACATCCTTCTTGTGGTGAGGGGCCCAGAACTGGACACAGGATTCAAGGAGCGGCCTCACCAGTGCGGAGTACAGAGGGAGAATCACCTCCCTGGACCTGCTGGTCACACCATTTCTGATCCAAGCCAGGATGCCATTGGCCTTCTTGGCCACCTGGGCACACTGATGGCTCATGTTGAGTTGGCTGTCGACCAACACCCCCAGGTCCCTCTCCTCCTGGTAGTTTTCCAGCCAGGCTCCTCCCAATCTGTCGCTCTGCATAGGGTTGTTGTGCCCCTAGTGAAGGACGCAGCATTTGGCCGTGTTAAACCTCATGCTGCTGGACTCAGCCCAGCAGTCCAGTCTGTTCAGATCCCTTTGTAGAGCCTCCTTACCTTCCAGCAGATCCACACTTCCGCTCAGCTTAGTGTCACCTGCAAACTTGCTAAGGGTGCATTTGATGCTTTCATCCAGGTCATTGACGAAGACATTGAGCTGGGCTGGACCCAGCACTGAGCCCTGGGGAACCCCCCTTGTAACTGCAATATAATATATTAATATCATTATTTAATCCCAAAATATATCTAAGGCTTGAATGCATTTGACATATCTGAGCCTTTTTTAAAAATTAAAACATTAATTCTGCAAATATGAAATAGATTTATAACCAACAGCCCTAATGTTTCTCCTGTGTACTACCTCAACATGACTTTATGATTTTTTTTTTTCTCATTAATAAGCTGGTTGTATGAATGTAAAACAAGTTAGTCTTTATGGTCAAGTCCAGTGTTTCCAGAGTTTTGAAGGAAGATGAAGTTGTATTTCTCAGATTTGAAAATGCCTGAAAATAAAAAAGGCTTGGAAATAGAAATGGATTTTTAAAATAATGAATTGCAGCTTCACCCACAATTTACACTTCTTTATATTTCTTTTAGGAGAAAGAAAAAGATCAAGAAAAAAAAAAGTTGGGTTTGGAGGAATTTTTTGAGGCGTTTTTCCAAAATGGAAGAAGAGTTTCTTCCTTTTTTTTTTAATGGACACAAGCACTGAAACAATGTCAATGCTCTGAAGAATGGTTTGAATTGTTCTCTTTAACGTATAACTAGAGTATACCCCACCACAGGCTTCCTCTCACTGAATGAAATAGTGACCTTAAACAGAGATTTAAAGAGATTATATTTATGATAATAGAATTTTATTCTCTTGCATTAGCTTATAATGTTTGCAGTTATACCTATATTTTAAAAATCTTAGTGACACATTAAGAACCATAAGACAATGAAACAAAGGAAGGGACAAAATGGGTTGCTGAGAAAAGTGAGTCTTCATTTTGACTCAAGGATGTCACATTTTGTGGTTTAGGCAAACCAAGAAGTCTAAGTACATACCAGTAATATAGGAGTTGAAAATCATTTTGGTGGGAAGCTTAAGAAAATAAAACCAGCTACAGGTGAATCTTAAAAACAATCTTCAGGGAATGCACACATAAGCAGCCTATAAGGACTTTTTCATCATAATCATCTCCAATGTGGCCAGGTTCAATAATTAGAGGTGGGGTTTCCTTACAGAGTCAACCCCAAAGTTTTATAAAACCTGAATAAAAATTAAAGTCCTTTAACCTGTTTAGGTGCTGTATGCTGCAGGCTGCTGACTGCACACACCCTCTGCATCAGAAGAGATCTACCATTTTTGATAAAGAAAGTATGAATACTTCATGTAAGATTCAGTTCAAAGACTACTTAATGTAAAATAATTCAAAGTCGGCTATTCTGCAGCTAATATGTGTAGTCAAGTCAATGATTTAGTGACAATCTACAGATGGGATTTTCTCAGTTTCATTTTTATTACTCATCCATTTTGCGTACTATGAAGATGAATTAGCAAAAAGCACAGAACATTGCAACTCTCTGTACTAGCCATCAAGCCTTGGGCATTACTCTGGTGAAAGGGAGTCTTCTATCTGGACACCCTCAGTACAGAAGAGACCTGAATTTAGATCTTTGATCATCCTGTTCGCATACACTAACTCCACCTTAGAAGTGGGATGGGGGCAGATGTCAGTAAGTTCAGGTCAGTTTACGTTAAACAAGCTCGCCTCCTGAATCATTCATTTCTAGCAATACTGTTCCATAACATGGGAGTGTGAAAATTGTGTGGTCACATCAAACATTAAAAGCTGTACATCTTCTTTAAATGAAGTTTTGTGTTCTGAATTAATTTATACGTACCTCATACAAATGTCATAATGTCCTTTTAGCAGAATTCTATGATTAAAAGCAAACTGACCTTAGTCTGCTGCTGACTTCCAAGCTTCTGAAGGAACAGAGTTTGAACTGAAGTCTGTTGATCAAATCTAAAGACTTAGATGTTATCATAACAAGCATGAATATTTGATGAATCACAACTAGTTTTCAGAGCTGTCTTTACACTTGGACTTTCCAACAGAGACTTCTCTCCACTAATATGGCAGTAGCCCTTTCAGCTACATGACAGTACATATACTAATACCTGAGACCCTCTGTACTGCCCAGAATGTTTGCATGGTAGACACCTAATGAACAATGTTGAATTTAATCTTTAGCTCCTGCTGCAACAGTAGCTATCAATTGACTATTATACACAGACTGCAAATTACGCTTTTTACTAGAAAAGTTGTAAGTGCAAGCTGCATTTATCCTTTCTCTCTAAATATTTCAACACTAGGAAAAACAAAGTTGTAAGAAACTCCAAGACCTGAAGGCACCTCAGGTCTCTGATGTTATCATATAACTGTGTCAATTCCACCAGTCTCTCCTCTTCTTTGCACACCACCAGGTCCCTGTCTGCTTGGAGTAGGGCAGCACTCCGCAGTATTTTGAGTTCCTGTAAGCACAGACAGAATCCTCAAGATAAAATTGTCCTTCCCTAGGTCTTGTTAGTTAAAATTTTAATGGCAATGTGGAAAATCCTTGTAGAAAAAAATGTTCCTGTATATCCTTTCTTGTTAGAAGATGATTCTTATTCTCTTGACATTCATGAAACTTCTCCAGATGCTAACTTATCCCTTTTAGGACATGTCTTATTACCTGTGGGATGCTCTGTGCAACGTGCAGGGAGGCAGGTAGAGTTCCATTGTCCTGGTTTGTATGTTCACTGTGCTGCTGCATGAAGAACATCTTGCCAGCCAATTTACTGTGACATCATTCTTAAATCAGGTCACGTTGAATTAAAAAGCAAAGCTTTTATAGCATTCAGTATACCGAAAATCTGTGGAGATTTAAGTGAAGAACAGAAGAAAAAAACACTTTTAAACTACTTAGGATAAATTAAATCAGAATGTCTCCCTCCCCTGCCAGCAGATTAACTCATAGTTTTTTCCTGACACATAGTTGGCTGGAGAATCTGGTTATTCATTAAAGAATTTCTGCTTCTTATGGTACATTCTGGCTTGTACAGCCAACTTCACTTTCTGAAGACTTGTAGAACTGAGAGAGACTAGATCTTTCTTTCCAAGCTTTAGTCATTCCTTCCTGTTCATGAAACCCCTCCTTTTCCTCTCAGCTGATTCACTCTCTTCAAGGAGGCTCTGTTCTTAATCCAAGTGTCACCTGGTTTTGTTTAGTTAATATGATAGGTTAGTTAACAACTCTGCCACCTAACAAGGAAAAATCTCTCCTTTTGGTAATCTTCCCAGATTTAATGTCTTCTCTGCTAAATCTTTCATAATGACCATGCGGGAACAACAGATTTGGGGGGATCACCACCAACACCTAACATCTAATCACACTATATGCAACTGCTCTTCTATTCTTTTGAGACGCAGACCTGAGGAACCTGAACATATATAAGTCTGAGACCTGGTGATATGCACCCCAGAGTCCTGAGGAAATTGGCTGATGTGGTTGCCAAGCCACTCTCCATGATATTTGAAAAATCATGGCAGTCAGGGAAAGTCCCTTGTGACTGTAAGAAGGGAAGAATTGTGCTCATTCTTAAAAGGGGTAGAAAAGACAACCCTGGGAACCACCAATCTATCAGCCTCAACTCTGTACCTGGGAAGATCATAGAACATATCCTCCTAGAAATTGTGCTTACGCACGTGGAAGACAGGAAGGTGATTGGAGGCAGCCAGCATGGCTTTACCAGGGGCAAGTCCTGTCTGACTAACCTAGAGGCTTTCTATGATGGCGTAACCAGATCAGTGGACACAGGAAAAACAATGGATTCATAGAATAATGGTCAACAGTGCAATGTCCAGATAGAGATTGATGACAAATTATGTCCTTTAGGGGTCCATATTGGGACCAGTGATGTTTAATATCTTCATCAATGATATAGACAGTAAGAATGAGTGCACCCTCAGCAAGTCTGCAGATGACACCAAGCTGAGTGGTGTGGTTGTCAAGCCAGAAGTACAGGGTGTCATCCAGAGGGACCTGGACAAACTGAAGAAGTGGGTCTGTGTGAAACTCATGAGGTTCGACAAGACAAAGTGCAAGGTCCTGCACCTGGGTCAGGCCAATCCCCAATTTTAGTACAGGATGGGGGATAATGTGATTGAGGGCAGCCTTGTAGAGAAAGGCTTGAGGGGGCTCATTGATGAGAAGATCAAATGAGCCAGAATTTTGTGGTTGCAGCCCAGAAGATCAACCATATCCTGGGTTGCATCAAAAGAAACATGGCCAGAAGGTCAAGCTAGGTGATTCTGCCCCTCTACTCCATTCTCATAGGAGATCTGGAGTAGTGTGTCTAGTTCTGGAATCTTCAACAAAGGAAGGATAAAGAACTTTTGGAACAGGTCCAGAGGAAGGGTACAAGGATGGAGCACTTCTGCTATGAGGACAAGTTGAGAGAGTTGGAATTGTTCAGACCCACCTCGAATACTGTATTCAGTTTCAGGTCCCTAACAACGAAAAAGACACTGAGGCCCTGGAACATATCCACAGAAGAACAATGAAGCTGGTGAAGGGGCTGGAGAACAAGTCTGGAGCAGATGAGGAAACTGGCGAAGTTTAGACTAGAGAAAAGGAGGCTGAAGGTAAACTTTATCACTATCTTCAACTACCTGAAAGGAGGTTGTATAGAGGTGGATGTTGGTCTCTTCTCCCAAGTGATAGGTGATAGGATGAGAGGGAATGGCTGCAAGCTGTGCCAGAGAGGTCCAGGAAAAATTAGGAAAACATTAGGAAAAATTTCTTCACCAAAAGAGTTATGAAGCACTGGCACAGGTTGCCCAGGGAGGTGGTTGAGTCACCATCCCTGGAGGTATTTAAAAGGCAGGTAGATGAAGAGCTTAGGGATATGATTTAGTAGTGGACAGGTAAGGTTGGACTTGGTGATCTCAAAGATCTTTTCCTATCTAGTGAATCTATGATTCTTTTTTTGCCTTAAGCATGCAACAGAGGGTTGGCCATTTGCACCCTTCTTTTGTTTTGTGGCACTGCCAATGAACAGTGGAGGGGGTCCAGCAGGAGGCATCCTCCAAATACTACTGCCTGAGCACCTTGTCGCTGACACTATGTTAAATAGGATGAAAGGTATAGGAGTAAGCACCACTCCCTGCCTGCACCTGGCTAAGTTTACAGTCCTGAGCCAGCTGCTAAGGGTGGGTAGGGGGTGCAGCAATGGGCACTGCCCCACAATCACCACCACCTGACTATCCTGGAACAGCCAGACTCTCCCAAAGGAGTTTCTTTTCTCAGTTTCCAGACAGATTTATATCTTGTTCTTAGAAGAGTATCTACTGAAAAAAAAAAAGATCCAGATAAAGGTGAATATCCTGCAAAATTGAGGAATGAACTGTCTTACACTTAATCCTGAAAGCCGTATACATGCTTTTACTCCAATGGCATGTGAACAGCGTTGAAGTGCTAAACACTCCATCAAAGAACTCAAAAGCAGATTCTTTGTTTCCTATATTTGTTACCGTTGCAGAAATCAAACTGTGGAAAGGAGAAAGCACTGAAAATTTAATCTTAATCTGGTTCTAATCACTGCTGATATAAATGGCAGCAGACTGAATTCTTTGTCTCTACTCCAAATTTAAGCAGCAGCACTTGCATGTATTCTGTGTGGTTAACTACTTAAATTTTCTTATCTCCCAGTCAGGAAACTCTCCTGCAGTACGTTTGTATAAAATCACACAGGGGTGGCCAATGACTAAGATAAAACAAGGATATTGCTAATAATTTTCAGAAAAGATCTGCAGGTACATCATTTAAGGGATTTTAAAATTGTACGAAGGTGCATGGTCTGAGACACAAGCATCTGGCAAAGGCTTCTTCCTGACGAGTGCAAAATTCAGTCAGGTCAAGCATAAGGATAGAGGAGTATTTTGCAAAATAAATCTTGGTAACAGACATTTCAAAACAAAGATGGTCTAGGAAGATGTTTAGATCAGCTAAGCAACTGTCAAATTGTGAATAAGCTGGTCAGGAACATGCCAAGAAAGACTTGTAAGAAACAAAGAAAGCAATGACTGGAGGAAGATTGCTTGTGCCTTATGATTTCTAAACCTCATAGCAACAAAGAGCATGAATGTTCACAGTGAGAAAATGGCCTGCTCTATTGCCTCGGTTGGTGAAATAGGTATCTTCAAACCTGTAGGAAAAGAAAGACAACTGTTGCTGCAATTTGAGTGGTCTTTAGAAATGCCACTTGGAAAGACAATGGAAGGGCAGCAATTTCCAGTGTACTCAGTCAAAGATTGTTCCATGTTTATTTACACCAAATTTTACACGAGGTCCTCTGGAGACCTACACAGAGAGGGGAAATTTCCTAATTTCAAACAAAATTTAAAACCTTAATTAATTTCCTGATAATGCTCTCTGCTAAATTTCTCAGGTACTCCAAGGAATCTGGCACTGTATGGTCAGGAAAAATTAATACTTGCTCTCCCTCTTTATCAATTTCTACATTTTAAAGTTATCTTTTACGGATAAAACAAAAGGTACTTAATTTTCCAATCTGAGCTCAAACTTTTATTGCTAAGTAGTTCTGTTCCTCTATTCCTCTTACAACACATACCTTTTGTAATTTTGTCACCCAGTTAGTCTGCCAAAAGACTCAAATTATGCCAGCATGCAGGAAATTTCTTCCAACAATGAACCATCAGATGATCTCTGTCCTCCATATGTACATAAGTTCCTATTGCATGAATTTTCTTTATCAATGAATTCTTAAACCTCTAGCTACCTCACTCCATGACTGCCAAAGAAGAAAAATTGATAAACAATGTCATTGAAAGCAGGTTGTTAATGCTGAGTAGCTCTTTAAGTATGAATATTTATCACTAAATCACAGGAAAATATTAAAAGGTTATAAGCCAGTAGGATAAAAGTGTAATAATAATTTGAAGCTGTAGGAAGTGAAAATTTTGATCATTCAGCATGTCAAGTGCAATCTTACTGCTGCCATCTCTTCTTCACAAAGTAATTTACTAATTACACTATGAACTTAAATATTACCCCCTCCTCCATTATCTTCACATATTGTACTTGAAGTGAAGCATCAACATCACTGGCACCAACTACAAATTTCTTATTTGCCCTGTGGCAGTGCATCAAGGAATTGAAGCCATCATTGATTCCTTGCATTTGGCTCCATTCAACTCTAGCTAAAATTGCAGTACATGCCCTAACGATTGTACAGCCTACAAATTTCTGTGATCATTGCAGCACATCCCTGGTACTTGAGGTAGAACAGCATTTTATCTGAACAGGGCAACGAGTTTATTGACCAAAATGATGGAGGAGAATGTAAGGATTAAGGGTTTAATTCATCTTAACATTTTAAACCTGCCACACATTTTGAAAGGTTATTCTGTACACTTATGGCTGTTACTTTAGAGATACTTATGGTCAGCTAATGCAGCAGTAGCAACAGGATCTAGTTAACACCAGGGCTAAGACCACAAGGTACTAATACTCTGGAGGCACAAAGGGCTGTGCCATCCTACCATCTTGTAGTCTACACAAGGCATAATCACACCATTAGCAAAAGTTTTCCAGGTAAACAGCCAAAATAATGAAGACTTCTAATGTCATCCTGACCTTAGAGCGTGACACTTAGTAAATTAGCCACGAGATACAGACTCACAATGAGCAACCTACAAAGGACAGAGCAAACTACTGCAGGTTTCTTTTGATGCCCAAGAGCTATCTGAGAGTTTGCAAGAACTAAATGGATATGAGTTTAAAAAAAATAATGTGGCGAGAGTAAGAATTTCATCCATGATCAGTAACAATGTCAGTCAAAATGTGAAAGTCCTCTGAGGTGACAAAGTATGGAGAGCTTAATTTAAAGATCACATATACATACTAAGTATGTAAAGTATATGTATATAAGTATATGAATATAGTAGAACAGGAGCCAATCAATACATATGAGAGAACTGATTTAAATGTGATGGTTTTTTCCTGATACTGTTTCAAGAAAGTGTGAAAGAAATTAAACTACTAAACCCAGCAGTTCTCCAAAAAGACCAAATTAAATTGAACAGTTTTAAGGTAACAGAATACACTGAACTCAATAAGCCACATCAGGGAAACCTTGAGAAAACTTATCAAATTGAAAGCTAAAATTATGTTGGGGAAATATTGCAAAGCAGTGAATTGAACTGTTTGCTCTGGAATGATCTTCAAGAGCTGCCTTTAAAGGAAGTTCTCACCTATACACTCTATAGGACATACTAGCAGATATTGATAAACTCTAACTATTATTACCAAAACCATTGCAGTAGTCAGTAGCATTACAACAGTATTTTCTCTTCTAGGCACTTGATTTGAGGCAAAAAAAGTATGCAATTGTTGATAATAAGCAAATTTTCACCTCAGAAGCAACTGGTGTCTTCATTAATTCATGTACAGCCTACAAGGGACTGCACAAGACCACTACTTCAGCAGTATCCTGCAGTTGTTTAGGGAGAAAATCACACCAAGAAAGAAAACTTAATCAAAAACTTGCAAAAGTTTTAGTCAAAAACAATATGCAATGGGGAAACAAAGTAAGATCTGGGGAGCAGAATACAGCAGTTAAGGCAGCAAAACCACTTCAGATCATTTGTCTACAAGGATACATGTGAAGTACCAAAACAGTTTTCTCTCCCCAAGTGCAAAAATACCTGAAATCAGCAACCGACAAAAGACCTAAGAGAGAGAAAAGTCAGTATGTTAAAAGTGCAAAAAGTATGTATCAGGAGTAGCTGCATCTGGAAGACCAACACAGGCGACACTGCCACAATTTCATGCCCCAAGCCCAACAAGAAGTGAGATAGAGCATGCATTCCCAGTAGGCACACATATAGAAACACACCTGTATAACACCCACAGTCACCTATGTACAGCCAGATACACAGACTAACATGGATAGAAAACAGGCATTCTGAAGAACAAGGGCAGGCTCTCAGAGGGAATAACTACCACCACCCTTTCATGGATTGGGTTAAAAAGCAGTGTCAGTAAAGATGTTTTGCAGAACAGTTTAGAATTCAAAACCAAATAGAGGTATGCTGCCTTTTGTACACTTGCAAACCATTACCAAAACAACAAGCAATTCATTTCCAAATAAAAAATTTCCTATGGACTTGCTTTTACAAGTTAAAAACATACATGGAGCATTGGAGTACAGGTTCTAAATGCTGTAAGAAAGATCACTGCATTTGCCTGTTGATGGCACTTTTTAGTGTCACAAAGTAAATTTGAAAACACAAGACACTTCAGAAAGGCAAAGTTTACCAATCTGCTTAACCCTTTTTCTTCAACAGTTTTGCAAGAATGAACATAAACTGTGCAGCTTGCCCAAGTATGGTGCACTGAGCCATCATGCAAGGGCAGTTAATACTGTCCAGCTTGCTCTACACTGCTTTACTGGGCTCATGCTTCATAAAGATAATCAGTCTTGTCTAGCTTGCCGAGTTTGAATCAGAAACTCCCATTAAGTCCCTTTTAGCAATTGGTAAGATTATGAGACTTGTATATGTACAAGCAAGTCATATTTGTTGAGAATAATTGATTATGACAACTCATGACTTAGTAAGTGTTCAGTGGTAGCTTGGGATAAAATGCAGTTTGCAAAACTACATTGAAAGTAAAGCACTCAGGCACTTTTTAAAGAAAAACTGCCTTACACTCAGAAAGCTTTAGGGTTTCCATTCCTCCCCACATTAAACTTTATTCCCACATTTAGCTTTATTCCTACATTGGCTTATGAAGAACACCTCTGGCAGAGGGAGAGAACAGGTGAAAGACTCCTAAGGCATCACTATTGTCAGAAAATTGGGAGGAAGAGGGTGTATGAAAAGCTCGGCTTTGGAATCTTCTGAAAAGCAACAAAGACTCAAACAAGCTGCAGGGTTTTGTGTCTTTAATACTGGTTTAACACAACATAGATACTACACTTGTCCCAGTGTAAGTACTAACTGAATTTTCAAATGTCTAACTTATTTCCAAGAGGCACTAATTAAATTTCCAAATTCCTTAGAGAGCGAAGTAACACTGAGAGTATAAGGAAACTGCTTATATGCCCAGGTCTGCTTTCCAACCCAGAAAATACATACTATATGCTGAAATGACTGATGACACAACAGACTTCAAATGGAGAGAGGGAATTGCTGTGCACTAAAACCATCTTGTAGTACCAAGGAGTATGCTACATTTCACTGTGAGCCCTGCTTCAGCTTCCCTCACAGAGAGAAAATAACTCTTAGTCCTGGTCAGGACCTTCCTTCTCTTCACAACCCAGTAAACAGAAAGGAATACTTTTTCATTTTCTTACTAAACACAGTGAATGACACAGGCACCAGAAGCGTGCCACCACTGAGTGATGTATTTCTACAAGGCAGTTCAGACTAGCTAATGACCATTTCTCAGAGCTCATTAATGAAATGCTGACAATTACCTTACCACTCCCTCTTTTCCCAGGAAAGGGTGTAACTTCATCTCTGTAAATCACAAGACTAGGCTCAGCCCTGACTCAATAAGGAAAGGCATGTCATCTCTCAGGCAGCCTAACTTTACCTTTTGTCTAGTCCAACTATTTTTTGATTTTGTTCTTGTAGGGAACTGCTTGCAGTTTTCTTCTGGCTGGATTTGCAGAAGCATCCTGTCTGGTGCATTGGCTGTGACAAACAGCATGTTTCAGAGAAACTATGGATAACATTAATCAAAAGGTCATGCTATGTCATACCTACCACAGTAACTATTATCCTAGGTATTGCAGGAAATGTAAAGCAGGCTTCTTCCAGGCTCATTGTGTCCTCTATGATACACAGGCCTCAAAACAGAACTTTCTATTAGGTTTCTCCAATAAATACAGTAAAGGTTTCCCCCTCAATGCCCAATCTCTTGATTAATAATCAAGTCATTGCAGTGAAATGGTCAATTCAGAATGACAGTCTGGTATCCATTACCTATAACGTGGCAATAATCAGGAGCCAGGGGGTGGGGTGAGGCACTGCAGAACCTTGTACATCTCCCAAGTAAATATGATCCTAAAATACCAGAATGACAAAAAATACTGTTGAAGGAAACACAGAGAATTCACTATGACATATCACGTAACCATCACTTTGTGCAATGTTCATTGACTTGTACAAAACGATGAAAGCTTATTCCCTGGTGAGAAGTTAAAGTGGCACCTGCCTATTTATAGCAAACACACAGAAAAAGAAAACCTGTATATCTGTAGAACCATCTTGAATATTTTTTGTTAAAGAGAACAGAAATAGATTGCAAACTAATTAACACATTTACTTGATCCTCCCATTCAAATCATTGCCTTTGTTTGCATATAGCAGAGGACACAAAGGGTCTGCTTTATTGCAGAACTCAATATACTCCATATATTTCAGTTTGTATTTTGGTTGCCTTGGGTGCTCTTCTCTTTTATATTTTTTTTCAAATGCAATGCATATAAATGATCTTCACTTCCAGAAAGTATATGCTCATTTTATGCAAATTTTTAATACTCTTTAAAAAAACATGAGTTCATACTGTACTGATTGTCATAAACACTTCATTTAAAACACTATGCCAAGCTATGAGTACAGGTGACTTCTTTAAGAAATATCTGAGACATAAACTTGATGGGAATGTGGTATTATTTATGTCTTTGAAATGTTCCTTTGAAGATCCCAACACTCTTTTGGGTTTGTAATCACACACATAGTTTAATGAGTCCTTAATTATATGGGTAATTGAGACAGGAATTGACTGGTCTGATGGAAAAAAATTGAGTTCCATCTAATACCTAATGCAAAACCTCATTTTTCTGATCCCATGTGCCATAAAAGTCCCAGTGTCCTCCTCCTCCTATTATCTCCTGGCTCTGTTCTTCCTGTAGTAACGAACACTTTCCTCTAGTGCCTAAATGCATCAAAACAGTGATCCTTCCACCACATACATCTCTACAATGCTGTTGAGTTAAAATGGCCCATGAAAGAAAAGAAACCAGACACAAATCTCTTAAGCCCCCAGACACTTCAAATTGTTTCTGAATGGACAAGAAATTTGCAGCTTCCTTATACATTCCTTTTCTAATTATTTGCCATCCAAGACAGAGTTGGATGGCAAAAAAAGTTATTATTTAAAGAAGACTTGTACCAGTCTTACTATAACAAACTCATTTGCACATTTCCTTCCAACTAATCATTTATCCAACCATAAGAAAAAATAAAACCAGTCACAACCTCAAACACCTTTGGGCAACAGGGCTCATAGTAAGGAGGGATGAAATTTTCAGAAACAGAGGTTTCGGGAGGTTTCAACCTCAACACTTTTGCTTGAATTCTACAAATATTATTGTAGTTTGAACTTCATTGAACAACAAACATTTTGAAAGAAAAACTACCCTGAATTTTTCATGCTATCATTAGATCAAAGCTTTTTGCTGTATGAAGTTTTAGTCCACTGGTATTTTTTCTATGGGTCTTCTGAAGCTTTTCTGTTCCAGCCTTTACACCAACTTACATTCTATTACCCAAGAGTAACCATCCCCCAGGAAAAAAAAATGTGACAATATTTTTTTCAGCATCATTTCTCACTTACTTGGAATACTGAGGACCAGAAACATTGAACTTTGCAGGCTGATTCACTGCCATTTAGGATTTAGCCGTATTGGTAATGACAACATGCAGCCAGTGAAGCTGTTATGAACAGAACAAAATGATTTCATGATGTCTCCATTAGTCATGCGAACAATTCCAGAAAGGTGAACCACAGCACAGAAAATAGCAGCACCTCTCTGATAGCTATGTCACAGCTCTGAATATACTTGCATGTGTTCCAAACACATGTGATGACAACACTTTTACCTTTTAGAAATTGCTGTATGCTCAGAAACCTGACTGCTTTTTTCTCAGAAGATTGATTTACTAGAGGAAGAAGAGGACACCAGCTCATTACTTAAGGTGACAGTATTCCATTATGTGCATACTGTCTAGGTACTTTAATGAAGGGGATTTTATACACACTGACTTTGCCACTGACAGCAGAAGCAGGTCATGAGGCAAGAACTAGTTTATTGGGGTAACAAATTTTCAAGTTTACTCAAACATTGTACTAAGCAACACTCAAAATTTAATTTGGATTGGTAAATTATGGTGGCAACATTAAGTGTCTTTGCTCAATATAGTGACCTCTGAGTTTACAGCTTTATTTCAGTAGGCATTTTTGAATGCATCATTTGAATTCCAAAATGTTCTCAGTTGTACTCAGAGGGTTTCACTTACATCTCAATATTAAACAAACTGTTGACTATCAGTAAAGTAAAAGTAATTTAGAAGTCACCTGTGAAATGAGTAAGTAAAACAAGAAGTTCAGATTGGCCACAGACTCTTCTAAGCCACTGCTACCACAAAAGCTACACAGCATTTCTCTCCATCTACCTCCCCATCAGCTCCAGAAAGCTGATTAGCCCATCATGCTCCTAAACTCTGAGACCTCAACACCTGGCAGCAACAGTCTCGTTTGTTTTGGGATCTAGAAAATGCCAGTGCTAAGCAGGGACACCTCTGAGCTCATTGCAACATTTTACTGGACAGACAAGCTTTACAGCTTCACTAGAGCAGTGCAGTAGTTCATCAAGCAGGTCTCCAGTGGGTCTCTGTGGTGGGGAATGAATAGGAGTCAGGAAGAAAATATCAGACCTTGTGATTCTTTAGTATTGTATCTTTTTCAAGCATCTTCACCTACTGCTTTCTCTACACACCCCCCTGTGGCTAGCATCCTTCACTGCAGCATAGGTTGAGCCAGGAATTGTACCTTCACGGCTGAGACATTGAATGACCAGTGGAAGAATTTCCACTTTTGGAAACCTGTTGGATGCCAATCCAGAAGTCTGTGTTTGGACCTTTAGTGTCATAACGCCAAGCCTGATAAAGCAATGCTGTTAGGAAGTCAATATCTGGAGCTGCTCAAAGCTAGTGATTTTGCTCTTTGTACTAATTCCTTTTGCTTTCAATTCCAATTCCACCTCTCCCTCCTCTTCATCTCTCGTTGTCTTCCCTTCCCACTTCACTTTCTGCTCTCCTTTACCCTTCCTTCGTCTCCTCCTTTTCCTTCTTTCCTTCCTCTCCTCCTTTTCCTTCTTTCCTTCCTCTCCTCCTTTTCCTTCTTTCCTTCCTCTCCTCCTTTTCCTTCTTTCCTTCCTCTCCTCCTTTTCCTTCCTTCCTTCCCTTCCTTTCCAAAAAAAAAAAAAAAAAAAACAGAGTACTGAAAAAGCCACTGAAGTTTCACACCTGCATGGTAAGTGGGTAAATCATTAATGTTTTCAGCCATAACTCCTACATACAAATCAATCCTCCAGGAGACTTTGGCAGGGCAACTTCCCTTGTCCTGAAGTCCAGTCACACATACCAAATCCTTCTTCATCTGTTCATGGGCAGAATTAGACTCTCCTGTGCCTCTTAATTTAAAAATCTAGAAGCTCTTTGTTGCACACACTTCCCTTTCCGTGTTTTCTTCCACTTCCCTCACTGTATTTACCATGATATGACTGGTCACATCTTTATTCCAAAGGGTGGAATCTTCTAAGACACTACCTTACAAAGTAGGATTTGCTCCAGTGGTACCTCACATTACCATTTCCAATAGAAATCTTCCCATTTTGTCGGTGATAACTCTTAAAATTTGGTAGCATCACACTGTAAGCATTCCTGAGTTGTTTGTAGGGCAATCAACTCTGATGAACAGGTTGTATTAAATGTGATAGAACATTTTTTACTGTGATTTTCTCCAGCTATATGGAGTATACCCACAGGAAGGCTAGAATCTTCTTGTGCCTCTACAGATTTATCTGACCTATATGAATTTCAGTCTGCTTTTGACCAGAAAAGGCTTTTTGACATTGTTTTGCATTTTCATTTGATTCTATAAATGGAAATTTTCCTATACGTTCCCAAAGGAACAATTAAAAAACCGCCCCAGAGAACACATGAATAATTTATTTTACATGAAGTGTACATTTTTCTACAATGTCAAAGGTTGCTGTTGAGCTAAATATTTTAAAGTTGTACATCTATTTTCTACTACATTGCCTCCTACTGTCTAGTACACCTAGCTCTTCCATGCTAAGTAAAACACTATTCTCTGGTAACCAATTGAACTTTTCAGCAGATACAAATCTTGTTTAAAAAGATGAAGTCAGGAGTACAGTGTTGTGACACATGGATCTGGTCTATTCACAGCTAAAATGTAGAATCACAGAATTGCTTAAGTTGGAAAGGATCCTTCAGATTATCAGTCCCAACCATAAACCTAATATGACCAAACCCACCACTAAACTATCTCCCTAAGTGCCACATCTACAGTTGTTAATGACTGCACATTCAGAACGGATTATTCAGATTACTTGTAAAGATATTCATAGTCAATATATTTACAAAGAACATGAGGTGAGGAAAAAGCTTTTTGATGTGGTGCTTTGAGTAGTACCTAGTAATACTATACATGAGAAAAAACAAGTAACAAATATGCAACAACAATTATATCTGATTCTCTTCATTAACTATATAACCAATGTGCAGATACACACTATAAATATTACCTGGCAGCCTGGCACACACCATAAAATGATGCAGCCTAGAATTCCACAACAACAACATCATACACTGAAAATCTAATACTTCAAATCCCCAGTTCACATATGAATGAATGCTGAAAGGAAGTATGGAAATACTCCAGTAATGCTATGCTGTTGTAGCCAGTATAGTAATAATATCATCTGCAGGGTTTAAGCTTTTAAAAAGAATCTAAAATTTTTTTACTATATTTCCCAGTTTTGTTTTGAATTTCTTTTCCAACCATAGAAGTATTTCCAGTTGTTAAAATAAAGTTTTAAATGCAGAACACTGGCATATTCCTTCTTAACAGTTTAGAAGAGTAAAAATTGGTGATTAAACATAAAAAAGGGTAATGTCAGAATATTAAAAGCTATTCTTAACCTGCAGAATTTTGTGGGAGATTGATATCACTTGTTTATAAGGAAGAATATAAATGACTAAACAGTGACAACCTCAGTGTCTGCAACTGAACACTAATCTGATTTTTGTTCTCAATCAAAGAAAGACATTTTCTAATGCATTGTAATATTAGCCTCAGCTGCTCAGCTGTTATTCAGAGGAGAAAAGACAATGTACTACTACTCCAGATTTATCAAAACTCACTAACTATGAAAAATCTCTTCTATTTCAGTAATTTTGAAAGCTGTGATCAGTCTACCAAGATTTTTTTCATATAGATGTATAATTCCACCTATGTGCAACAATTTTTTTCATCCAATCAAATGTTGACTAGACTTTTCTCTATACCTTCTTTTTTAAAAACGTAGATTCTAATCGCCCAGGGTAAATGAAAGAGTATGAAACTGGATTCATTAAGATGAGACCTTCCAATCAACTCACCAGCTGTTTCTCAGAAAAAGTTCCATATCATCAAATGTCTCAGGTGTCCAAAATTAGTTTGATTCACAAAAACAATTCCTGAAACAATTTAATAAGAAACAGGCAAGGTTTTGCATTGTTGATATAATCACAACTTTAAATTGAAACAGGAATATTTTCAAACTAAGATTTAAGAAATAAATGAGTCAGCTTGTACATCCCAACAACTAAAAATGTTCTCAACAGCAGACATTGTCTAAGTAAGCTGTCTCACACACGCTTTTATGTTTAGAGAAAGTGACAGTTATCAAGATTACAGTAATGTCTTGCCATGCTTCCCTGATACCATGAAGAATTATCAATGTGCTGTTGAGAATAAATTAATTTGGTGGGAAAGGTAGGGCTTTTTCACAAAAATCTGGAGGTTTCATGGCCAAACATGCTACCTCCATTGAGTCATTCTCCTGTAAATCACATGGTTACTAAAACAAAGCAGTTAGAAGCATCATTAGTGTACAGCTATACAACATAGTTCCTGCTTCTGCTACCACACGAAGCAACACTGAAGCAAAATCTAACAAAAAAAGGTAATAAGGAAAGGCTGGAAAGAAAAACTGTCAGCATGTTATGAAGAAGTGTTGTGAAACTGTGAAGACAATGTCTGCAGGTTGTAAGTGTGTAGGAATATGCAAAGAAAATGTATTTGGCAAAAGAGGAAAATTATTCTTATTTATGAATAAAATATCTCCTAATGAATTAAAAATCATAAATAGGAGACATTAGAGAGAAGACTTGGGACTGAGAAACATAATTTATGAACAATGTAGTTTACTAGAGGGTAGGTATTTCTAAGCTTTTTAAAGCATCACTATAAGGAGCACAAAGAGAACTTAATCTACCTTTATAAACCAAAATAAATTAAAACTTTGTTTTATTTATACTCAGATTTCATTTAAGTTGAAGTTTTAAACAAATGTGGAAAAGTAGATGCTCTAAATTTGTTGAAAGCAAACTCCAATTAAACAGGAAAGCGCCCATTTTTTGAAAGCCTATATGCTATTGATAATTGGCAAACAAATTAAGGACAGATACCTGTTTCTAATGACTGAAGTAGCAAACCACTATCCCTATGTTACTTGCTTTCACAGTATCCAGAGTATAAAATTTGTTCCCCCCTTAGTGCTGGGTCAACAGCTATTGTTGTGACTGAACATATCACACAGGCACTGACAGAAAAGACAGGAAAGAATATTTATGCCACAGGCCTTTATGCCATGCTTGCCAGGAGATGAGCCCTGCAGGAAGCTTCATGTTTTCCCAATGTTATACCACCCCTTGGGTTACCACTGTGCCACATGACACCTAATACTGTTCTTTCTCATATCCCTTGGTGTCCGCTGCAACTTTCTTTTTATCTCATCTGTTTATTCCATGATTCAGTATTAGTTCAGTTTGCACTCAAACTAAATTCAATTAACACAAGCTTTTTCACCACCCATCAGCAGTCCAACTCCAAACAAGCTTCTCCTTACACCATTTTTTCCCTTCAGCTGATTGCTTTTTATAGAAGATACCTCTTCCAATCCTCCTTGCTTCTCACTTCTTTATGCTACTTTATGCTATCTCTCTAGAGTAAAAACTTTGGGTCACAGCTCCAGTGAACACAAATCTCCACACTTCTATTGACTCCAGTCTAACTACTGGAATTTACATCAGCTCAGACTTGTGTGTATGAAATTCAGTGCTCTTTAAATATCATCTAACAGCACGGACTGAATCCATTTAAATTCGTAGCAACAGTTAATTGGTGAGGAGTCATGTTTTAAACAGATGCCTCCTTTATTGGAACTAAAACAAGTTGCCTGAAATATCTACATTCAGCTCTAAGCTGAGCAGACTATTCATGCCATCAAGTGACTTTTATGACACAAGGGATAATTTTCACATAAAAAATATATGTTTTACACAGCACATTAGCCACCTAATATAAAGGAAAAGGCATACATTAATAGATCATGATGATACCCCTTAATTTTTTGTTTGGAATAAATTAAAATATGCAAAATGCATTTAAAATGACAGATTTTTTTTCCTAACATAGAGAATTTTTATTCCAATAAAAAAAGAACCCAATCAACAATTACTTTTAGGGCACATATGCCTCCAGTGAATATCACAGATATTGGAACTGAAGTCAGCTCTCATCCACACCTGGAGAAAGCTATAATTCAGCAGAATCTGAATTCTTTGGATGTCAATGTAAGTATGTCAGTTTAAGCATACTGCAAATCAGTGATCTAACCTCTACAGGGCTGCTTAAAATGTGCAGATGAGAGAAGAAGTTATACTAAAATAAATTCATCTGTAATTTGAGAAGTGCAAATTAAAACATCAGGCCTAACTTTCTTATGTACTAACCTATCTCTTACCAGATTACATACTCAAAAGGGCTGCGTAGATCTGTGAAAACAACCAACCAAACAAAAAGATGACCACTATATAATTTGGCTAGATTTGAGAAATAGAGCTATAAAACAGTAAAAGAAATACAGAAAGGTTGTTTAAATTCCAAGAATTAAGGAAGAAGAGCTAATTGACAAAACAGTAGGACAGACACACAAGCATCATAAAAATCAATGAAAATTAAACCAATTTCCACAGTAAGTCTTCTGCAATATAGGGATGATCTTGTTCCACTGGAGTCTTCATCTCCAGCACTGAAACTTAACATGGTATTAATTAAATCCACTGAGTTTGCTTTTTCATTTTAAGCTTCTAGCGTAAGCTTAAAATGCTCTTAAGGACCTGCTTCTCCTTGGAAACACTGAGGCTTCCCACCCAGCATGGCTGATCCAAAGCATTTATGCCAAGAGACATTTTTATGAATTCAAGCAGAAAGGAAATCTGCTGTTAAAGAGAGCTGCCCTACCTTAGAGACACTTGTCGGAAGCCAAAGACAAGCACACTCAGTCAGCATGCATAAGCAGTAAATATGGTGAGTGCTGCTGCCAGGCACTAGATTGAGGGTTAGCTGTCAGAGCGGGCAAAACCCAGAAACCCTGGAGGGCAGGCAGTTCCTGACTCCCAAAAGTGGCAGCTTTTGGACTGTGGTGGCTGATACAGGGCAGCAGTCCTGGAAGCAACCACACAAAATATAAACTGCCTCCTCTGTAAGTTGCAACTCATGCAGCCTCCCCGACAGAGCCCCAGTGTACTCATGCTGCCACCCAGATTGCAGATTGCAGACTGCAGGCTGTCCCCACCTCTTGCACCAGTGTCAGACACCAGCGGGGAATTCATCTGTGGGAGTTGTGCTCAGTCTGAAGAATTCTGAATGGTGACAGAGCTCAAGTAACAGATTAGTAGGCTGAGGACAACCAGAGAGTGTGAGAGGGAGATCAACCACTGGAATAATACCTTATACTCCCTGTCTCAGAAACAACAGGCAGGTATGCTTTGTATGACAGAAGACTACCATTCCTCACTCCATTCAGATGAGGAGAGAAATTTAGGAAATCAAGGAGAATAGCAGTGGGTTCCTACCTTATGCAACAAGTGTGCCTCCCCTGGGTCAGCCTCAGCCTCTCAGGCTCCCTTGCACAATACATACAAAGTTCTGCAAGTGGAACCAAGCCTCAGTGGTGTGTCTCACAGTCTAGCAATGTTCCCTAGATTAAGCCACACTGACCTCTTCATTAAAACAACCTCTGTTAAGAATGAGAGGTGGGTTATTGTCATACAGGTCTCCCTTCCAGGAGGACTGTGATTTAATCGCCATCATGGAAATATGGTCGTATGACTCAGAAAACTGGAGTGATGCTGTGGTTAGCTACAGACTCTTCAGGCAGGATAGGGGAGGAAGGAGAGCTGGTGGAGTAGCCCTGTATGCTAGAGAGAGTTTCAACATCCTTGACCTCATTGATGGTGATGAGGGTGTTGAATGTCTATGGGTAAAAGTCAAGGTGTACCTAAGAAGGCATATATCGTGATGGGAGTCTGCTATAGACTACCCAGTCAGGATGAGGAGACTGAAGAGAAAAATCATGGTCTGAGATGAACAACTTTTTACAAGCAAAGCAAATAATGAGTTCCTTAAGTAATTCCGATCAGTGGGCAACTTCAGGACAGCAGAATTCCACCACACACATTTGGGAAGACAAATGCCATGACTCTGAACATTGCCCCTTCCTTCTTCATCCCTTTCCTTTTACTGCTGAGCGTGATGACATATGGTATGGAACAACCCTTGGTTCAACTGGGGAGAGCTGCCCCAACTGTATCCCATTCCAACTTCTTGTCCACCCCCAGCCTTTTCCCTGGCTGGGCAGAGACAAGCACAGAATAGGCCTTGATGCTGTGCAAGCACTGTGCAGTAACAGATAAAACATCTTGTGTTATCAAGGTAGTTTTGGTCACAAATCCAAAAACACAGCACCACATCAGCTAGCATGAAGGAAATTGACTATATCCCAGCCAAATTCAGTAAACCTGCACAGCCTGACTGGGAAGCATAAACATGTTTGCAACCCAACCTTTTAAATCAAAAAATGTGTACTACAACCTGGGAAAGATTGTGGGGGGTTTTCAGCATTAATTTAATTTCAAGTCCACAAAAAATTCTCATGAAAACACAACCACCACTTTTGAGCCCAGCTGTGTTTCAAATCCCATCGTCTTGAATGCTTTGTTCCACTTGCTAATGAAATTACTACTTTTTAAAAAAATCTTCCTTATTAAAAAACTCCATTTAGTTTATAGGTACCCAAAGTCTGTGTAATAACAATAACAATTACAAGAATAGTCAGGAATGTATAGAAAATTAGACCTTTGCTGCATAAGGCAAAAAAATAAATAAATAAAATCTAGAGTCATAAGAACTGGAAAACCAACTTTTAAGAGAACAGGCAAGGAACCAACAGGAAATTAACTTCAAAGGCAGGAGGACAGTGAGGTACTTAAAACAGGAGCTGCAAAGCTAAAAATAATAAACAGAAAATCCCTACTACATAAATGAAAATTGCCCAAATACACAGCACATATTGGTGTAACCATGACAAGGAATTTAGGCAACTCAAAGACCTGCAACTGTCTCACACAGCTGGAGAGGAAAGATGAGCTTGAAGAATTTACTGAAATCTGGATACTTTTAAGCTTTCTATGTACACCTGGTGAGAACTCAATGGCAGTGCAAGAACTGCTCATTCTCAGCTTCCTATCCCTTGCCACATGCCTCACATCAGTGACCACATCACTGCTGCAGAAGAGTGATTTTTAAAGGTTGTGCTCAATTGTTGAGCAGCACACTGTGTGAATGAGTTGATGGTATGTTTGGAATTAAATCCTGAGGACCTATTTTGGGCTCAGAGATACCATGGCAATTGCTAGCTTGAACTGAGGTTCTTTTGTCAGCTTATGCATAGATGTAATTTTTTGTATGCATTTATCATTCCATACAATTACATATATTCAATAGTCATAAAAACCTGGATTTTCACCACAGATTCATTTAAGTGTGTGCTAAGTATTACATGAAGATATTCGCTATAGTCTTATATTTAACACATGCTGCATAAAACTTAAAAATCTTGTTAGGCCTTCTTTAGAACTAATACTGAGATAATGACTTCAGAAAAAAAAGGTAAAGTTGTATCATGGCCCCTAGAACACTGAAAGTCTCCCATGAGTCCATTGTCCCACATAATTTCTCCACTGTTTCCTCAATTTGTTTTAGTTTAAAAAGCTGATTATGGCTTTATTTCTGTGTTTCCTAGCTTACTCTAAATCACTACCTTTACTCCCAATTTACTTAACATGGAACTGGAACACAATTGTCCCACGTATGCCTTCCACTCCCTGACAAATTCAAAGCAAAATAAAAAAAATTTAAAAATCCAAATAGTAATGAAAAGTTAAGCAGCTTTCATTACCAAGAGTATATAGTAATCTAAGCAGAATCTTTGTGTTTCACCTCAAGGCAGCCTTCACAAATTCAACCATAGTATCTCTGCTTATGATTGGAAATAAAATAGATTTTCAAGTTTATATAAATACAACAGTAAATAAAAAGGTAACATTATTCCAGTCACACCTTCTCTACTCCTTTTTCTTTGGGCTCTTCCTAGTCTCAAGCCTCCCATCCTCTACTTTGTTGGTTTCTAGGTTTTGATACCCCGTAGGTTCTTACACAAAGAGCTACTTCTGCCTCAGGAACCCTCAGAAGTCACCAGTCAGCTGCCTGAGGAAACCCCCAAGTTTCTTGATTAATCCACTCTTTTAGTTTTTTTCAAGCTATGCAGTCCCCAAGGCCCCCTTTTCTTCCAGCAATTACATCTGTGTATTCCAAAGTTACACTAGCAAACAAATCTCCCCTCTGCCATAAGCCTTGTCCCCTTTAGCCTTATTGTATTTTAACCGCATGCCCCTGGCTCCAGTCCCAAATCCAAGCTATTTGAGATTTTTTTTTTTGTAGACAGTTATAGGTCAGAAATAGAAAGCATATAATTCAAAGACATTTTTGCAATATTGCATTTTCAGAATGAAGACTGTTTGAAATTAAACTAACTGGAGCCGGAATTATCAAACAAATCTGCTAGTGAAGAACCATGTTACTTCACTGACATGGATTTCTTCCATGGATCAGTACAGAGGCACATGAACTGTTTAACTCAGTGTGAAGTATGTGGGACTCTTAGATAAATTCATTTTTCTTAAATGAGTACATACATCAGATCCCCATTTCCACTCACAAAGTTAATTGTGTGTGTTTTGGGGCTTGCCTTCTTAGCAGGCCTAAGTTTTACTTCTTTATGTAAATGTCATATAGCATTTGTTATGATACAGCAGAATAGGTCAACTTCTTCAGCTGGTATGAAATGTGTATGAGCACAGAAGGGACCGTGGCCTTGCTGTCTACATTAAAAAATTGCAGATATTGATGACAAAAACACATGGGAAACAGTCCCTTCAAATGAGGAAAATTAAAACTGCTGTTCACATACATCTTTTAACAGAGAAGTGTTAACCACCAGAACTATCCAGGCGGAATGACCATGGAGAATATCACATTGCCTGGACTTCTAAAAAACAAGAGCAAATATTTTTCTGTAACATATGCCCCAATTCCAGCAAAAAACATCACACTTGGCACAGGAATCACTTGGTAAAATTCTGATCTGTGTTTTACACGGGAAGCTAGACTTGCTGATCACAATAATGGCTCCTTGTGATCTTCAAATCTACAAGGCTCCTATGCCCACAGAGCACTGCCACCGTATCTATCTCAAAATGTAAATTTGAAGAAGACAGTTCTGTAGTGGGGCTGCTTCTTGTTAGCTGTAACTATCTCTGTACTGTGTCCATCTTTCAGTAGACAACAAATACAAATTCATGTGCTCAGGTCACTGTAAAAGGAGTTTAATCAAGTAACATTTTTTAAAAGGGCTGGCTTGGAAAAAGTAACGTGCTATTCTCAACCCAGATGTAGAAACATTAAAAGAGGATAGAGCCTGACAAAATGTTCAAGAACTATTTAAGCAGAACATACTTGAGAAAGAGAACAAAATTTCCTTGTTCCCCTTAAAAATGTTGCCTGAGGTGTCAGAAGAGCTCTTAACAGGAAGATGGGAAACCCCTGCAAAAATCCTCTAGCATTGCACACTGTGTTGTACAGAAGAGATTGGACACCTCACTTGAAGATGTGCGAGCAACACGTAGTAACACATTTAGCACAGCAAAGAAGAACTCCATTCTACTTGGCACTGAAGCTGCCCAAACTATAGACTGCTATTTTGAAGAAGGCAAAGTTCAGAAGTGCCACAGTTGAATAAACTTTAATTTCTCTGGGTTCTTTAAGATGATAAATAAAATATGAATTCATGAGACTCTGCAATAAAATCACATGCACCCACCATGCCATTTTCAACCTGTATGTGCTGAACAGAAAGCATACAAATAAAAATAATATGCAGAGATATGTTGCCAGAGAAAGCACTTAATTTTTGTGACACTTCGTGGTGCCTTTAACACCAACGATGTCCATGAAATGTAAAGAAAAAGAACATGTTGTAAAGTGGAGTCATGGTAGCTTGAATTCAAACACCATTGAATGAACAAATTGCAGCAACTTTAAATGCAGGTAACTTGCATAACACACATGCTTAAGATATAAAATAAAAACTACAAGCCTCTGTACAGTGCACAATAATACACCACAGCCCCTTTTACTTAAAGTCATTGCTATAGCAAACATTCTCAAGGTCACCTTTACCCTCTTTTACTTGTAGTAAGGAAGATGTCCTTCTCATTCTTTCATTCTTCATTACTTCATCAGAAGTACTGCCCCTCTGCCATTTTTTATAGACTTGAGCTAGATAATTAGCTTTTTTCTTATAGCCACAGAGCTTTTATTTTGCCAGTAAAAGAGCCCAGCATCCTTTGACATAGCTTAAGTGATCCTGACCTGATCTTTCTAAGTACTAAAATATAAACACAAAAAAAATTTAAATGTGGTTTCATTCCTTTGCTTTTTCAACTGTGTGATAGCTCTGCAAATAAATCCCTATCCTGGGCACACATTGCACTCACTTCCTGAAAATAAAGGACACACAAAGGTTGCTTCTTGTCCAAACTGCTGGAAAGTCTTGGTCGTGTTCCTGTGCACATCTTTAAAGGACTCAAAGCAACTATCTTCCCATGGCAATTTTGCAAATAATGATAAAATCGAGCAGTTGAATGGAGATATTGCAAAGATCATAAATGAGGATTTTAATGATGTTAAGTCTAACATTTGGGCTTATAGGCATCAAAAGTTGTTTTTAATTGTGAAGTATTTATGAAGTACCTAGCATCACTTACTAGAAATACTTTAATATACAGGCTGATATAAAATCCAGCTGACTAATGAGGTCACAGTACCAGATACCCTGTCAGAGATAATACTGTTATTGGGTCTTCTCTGCAGATTCAGATATAGAGTTTACAGTACTTTATTTTATCTCTCCCCTGACAGAAAATAAGAGCTAAATTTTCACCCACCTTCATACACTGTCTTGTGAATCTGAGTGGTGCCAAGGTTAAATGGAAAACCAGCAGACAGGCACTATACCAGAAAGGTACAGTGTCACATCCCAAACCACTAGAGAGATAGGACTGAAAGGCACTTAATTGGGCCACCACTTTGACTTCTTCTAAATCACAGGTAACAGTGCAGAAGGTATCGCAGGACATCTTCTACAAAATAGGCTCTATTAAAAAAAAGGCCAGGTTAAAAAAAGAACAGCTAGAACTCAGTAGAATCTTGACTGCAGAATGGATGAAATGCAGAGAGCTAAAGCAGTAAAAGGCTTCTTCTAACTGGCTGAGTACCTGCAGAGTGACAATAATATGTAATCTCTAATAGGCACTTGCAAACTGAAAACTGATTATGTAATATAAAATACATTCAGATGCTAAATTCTTGCCACTTGCTCAAGAGCAGACTGGGATAAAAGAAAATAAACAGGGCCCAGCAAAATACCCTCACTTTCCCCTTGACTTGACATGAAGGAAGCATTTTATTCTATTGGAAACCAAACTCTATTTCAAATTCAGCTACTAAGTCTGGGAAAGGCAATAAAGCCTGGAGGTGTAAAGATTTTGCACCTTGGGGACAGCAAGTGGTCCTGCAGTTTCTGGCTGTTTGGAGAGGAACAGAAAAATGCGTAAGGGGGAATGTCCAGAAACCCTGGAACCAAGGACAATAAAGAGGGGTAAGGTTTTGGGTTTTGGTTTGGGTTGGTTGGGGTTTTTTCTTAGTACCACAATGCAAGAGAATAAAAATAAGAACTTAAAACAAGGAGAAAATTTAGACTGACTGGCTTAGATAGGCCAAATCAGAATAGCTGGGGACAGCAGTCAGATATTCAGGGATATTAAAAGGCTACAAAATGTCTTGCTTTATGGGGAATGAAACAGAATGGAACAAATGGACAGGAACAGACACGGCCATGTTACTCAAATTACTTCAGCTCCCTTCAGACTATTTCTAGCATAGTCTGTCCAAGCAGAGTGTCTGCCACCAACTGTATAGGCAGCAGTAACAGTATTCCTCTGTCTCTCCATGAACCTCCTGTTCCCAGACATGAGGAACTGTGTTGTGTGCAACTGTTGAGAAGTTTTCTTTTTCATTCTCCTATTAACATGTCACTGAAAATTCATGTGCAGATATTTGTTTCACATAAAAATAATCATTTATTGTGAGTTTCTCAAAGCTCAGTTTTGTGATGAAATTAACAGTTTCTAAGACAAAAAGCGTGCTTCAGATATAGAGCTCCTATTTTTTTGGCAAAAAGCCCACTTTTCAGAGAGAAAGTTTAGAGGATTTTTTTAAAAAAACCAATATTTTATTTTTATGTTCAAACACATAACAAACACGTCTTTCCTCTTAATTGTGCTGCATCTTTTTACGTTCTCTCCCCACCCTAGTTTCTCTTCAAGAAAACTTATCCATTCATGTGTTTGGATTATTTCTGAAACTGGAGGACATTTTGCTTAGTGAGCACCACTACATTTTTACCTTCCCTTCATCTGTTTTTTCCTTTCTTCTTGCTCAGCTATGCTGTACTCAATCTTATTCTCTGCTGGGTTATCAAAGCAAAAGAGATGTGCCTGTCCCTCCTCTGATGTTTAGAGGTTTATCAGAGGTGGAAAACTGTGGTGACTTGGGAACCTGTATTCTGAAATAATTTAGTAAGCACAATAATGCAGCAAGGATAAAGAAATTAAAACTAAGGCTGACTGACTATTCAATTATTAATTCTTTTCATAAAGAATTTAGCCTCTGCTTAGTTCAGCAAATAGTTTGCAAACTTGCCCATTCTTCCTCATGCAATACGTTTGTTATTTGAATGGTCTGAAACATGTTTTTCAGACAGAACACTTACCTATGCCTTTTTCCTGCATAATTTTCTTTTGATGTAGTGTGGAGATGCACTTGATTCAGGAAGCAGTAGTGATCTCATGGCTGGAAAATTTAAAATGAAATGGTATCAATGGGTGCAGAAGGAATATATATAAGAATTTATAAAGACTTTTTTTGCAAATTAGCAGTCATGATGAAAAATACCAGCCTACAAAATTACCACACATACTACACAAGTACACAGCAGTGATTAGTACACTTTTTAATAAAATATATTTGTGTTCAGATCTTCCTGTGAGTCCACTCGTGGGCACTCATGGAGTCATTATATGTGGAGAAGGCAAGAAGACACCTTTAGCCCAGCCTCCAGCACACACCTTTGCCAGAGCTGAATTCAAACTGATCATTCAGGATCAGTCATGTCTTGAAAACATTCCAAGACAGGGATCTTAGAGCCTTCTGGGTCGTTGGTCGTCTGCCGAGCTGACCACAGTGTGGCAAGGATTTTTCTTTTTTTCAAATCAGAACCTCCCCTGTTTCAGATTTTAACCATTTCCACTTAGCACAAATCAAGCACAATCAGATATCCTAAGAATCAGGTATGTAATACTTCAGAAGAGAATTGTCTCATTAGTGGGCTTTATTAAAGCTTTGGTTGACCATTCAGCTAAGCTTTGACCTAGGTGTTCTTAAGAGAGCCAGACTCTTGAAAAATCTAATTTGAGTTTTTGTTCTTTAAAGGTGAAATTTAGGGCACTAGATGACAGAAGCCTCACTTAAGATTATTTAGATATGGGATGCATGCAAGTTCCCTCCATTCTGGCAGTTTTAGGAAGCCTATTTTGCAAAGCGCTGATAAGGTAAAAGACCTCCCATAATGATGTCTTGTTTCAGAATATTTCCCATTATTTTGTTTCATGATCCTTAGCCAGAACTCAGCCCCTGCTTTTCACTGTGCCTTTTTCCCAAAAGTCCACATGCACACATGCTACAAGCCCACACATGCACAAGTCTTTCATTTATACAATAAATGAGCAACAGAGAGCAAGAGCAAGTAAATTACTTGTATGATACTATTAACTTCGTAGGAAAGTTTTGATGAACTCACACTAGAAATTTTGTATTTATTTGTTTCTTTCACAGAGATTTTTTATAAGTTTTTTCACCTTTTTTGTAGCAACTTTTTACAGAACTTGAGAATTTAACAAGTATTTTCTTGCATTCCATGGACATGAGTATTCTCCACCTAGCAGGAAATACTTTTTGACAAATTTTGAAATAGTTTTTACTTCTCCATTCTTTGTGATGGCCTTCTGAAATTAAGACCCATCCACCAAGCCACAAACCAGTCAGTGGCTATGTGTCAAAAGACATATCTTCTAAGTAATCCTCTTCATTCCTAGAGGAGGCAGAGTTTCTGTAGGTCAGGATATTATAGGCAAAATGATAGTTGTAAAGTAATGAAAAGGTGAAAAAAATTGGTCTTTAATTTCTGACTGCTGGTCACAATTTTTATTATTTGCGTGACATTTTGCAATCCTTTCTTAAACTGGTCAATGTTTTTTTTTTAACTAGTACTACTGTTCATTTATTTCTCTTACTGGGTCTGAGGGAGTTGCTGTTCCTCCCCATTCTGGAAATGCAAAGTGGAGAGGGTCCCTGGGGCAGGACTCCCACCTGAGCTTCATGTTGTTCTGTCTTCAGTAGCAAAAATACAGAACCCACAATTTCAAATACTCATCGAGGATAATGATGGTTAGGGAAAGAAAATTTACTTTAAATGCTAGATTCTAATTTTCAACCCTTTGTGCCTACTATTCACAGGACTTCGGTTTTTCTCGTATCAGGTTTTATTCTGCCTAAGCTCTATGTATGTTTATCACACAGCTATGTCAGAAATGTTTGTCATTAATGAACAGGGCAAAAGACTGCTGCACTTCATATATCATGATGTATAAAAATGAACTAAGTAATCATAGCATCAAATGTACACTTTATGGAGTTTTATGATGGTTTCAATTCCTCCTAGTCCAAACTCATTTCTAAAACTTGTAAAACCAGAATCATCCCTTAGCTAAATCTTAACACAGTACTGCTTCCAAGCACACAGTACCTTTTTCCCTTCCTTTTTTTTCTGTTTTATACAACAGGGAAGCTTATATAGAAATTAATTTGGTTTTGCAACATATAACAAAACACTGACATAATGAAGCTCAGATTCAGTGAACGTTATTCAGTTAAATTACAGTGTATTTGTGCAATGGATTTAATATTTACTAGAGTCTGAAACAATAATAATGCATGCTCTGAAGTGTATGCAGCAGAGATTCAAGAAGACTTCGAATATAAGTGCTACGAAGGAGTGCATCAGAAATCAATGAAGCTTTCATGTCACATGGTTGCAATGTATCCAACTTTAGGCAATCTGTCATAGGCCAAGGAAGTTATTGCAGGCTCTTACACATAAAAAACTCATACAAAAACAACACAAAGAGCTCTCAGGTGCTGTGAGCTCTCACTTCTGGCCATTGAGCCAAGGTTTTTCTCAAGTGTGTTCTGAAATCATCATTAGTCAGAAACAGAACCAAAACCCTGCTCTGCAAAAGTCTGTGACAGGGACCTGGATGGCAAGGAATATAACAGATGCCAGCATCTCTTAGTGAAGCTGGCTTAAGGTTATTAAAAGTAATTCCTGCATGATAGCAAATAAACTTCTGACACCCTCTGCACTCTGGGAAACAGGCTCCTGAGGAGGAAGAACAAAAATAATTATAACTTCGACCAGCCCCTGCTATCTCTGATGTGTTGAAAGCTGCCAAATAAGGTGTAAGTACCCAAGAACTCTAGACAGAAAAGTTAAAATATTCCTTTAGAAAATGCTGAGAACAGAAACATTGCATTCTTCTCTTCCACCAGATAAGGGTGACAAACATAATGTCATTCATTTACTTAGACTCATTTACAGTGCATATTCATTAATCTGAACTCCCTAGGACACAACAAGAGAGTCAGACAGGAGCAAATTGCCACTTTTTTTGTAAACTATTTAGCTGTTTTTGTGAATTAACTTGTCATTTATGGACATACTTTATGCAGAGGGCCACAGCTGGAGGAACATGTGCAGCTATGTGGTTCTATTAAATTTAAAAATAAAATGTTATTCATTTTCATAGCTTCTTTATCCTGTTCAGCTCAAGCTAATAAAAACCACACTACCTCTGCTATTTGTGCTTCTAATTGCTTTATTAAAACTGAATTATAATGAGCTTATGAATGATAGTCTGCCAAAGATATAACATCATTTCTGTCAATCTTTAAAAGAGAAGGCAACATAAGGACTCTCCAGAACAAAAATTGCATATTCTGAAACAGAGGAAAAAGTCTGAAGCTAGTATTGCTGAAAAAACAATGAAATTATTCAGCCATCTTTTTAGCCAGGAATGTTTGCATTGGCTTGTGAAACTAGAAAGAATATATTTAAACTGTACAGTTAACATGGCCTGCAGACTTCCTGCAGTCCAGTAACTTTCTGAGGGATATACCATTACCGTTTTTTATAGTATAAAGAGACTTTGAATCTGAACTACTAAATTCTTGCCATGGATTGACTAGGGAGGAGATATGTAGCTAACTAAAAAAAAAAAAAATAAAATAAAACCCAAAACCAAAAAAAAAAAAAACTGCTGTGGTCTACTTCATCTCCTTCTGCACAGATCTTCTGAGATTTTGATTCACAACTCCCCAGTTGTTTTATGGTCATCATTAGAGTCACGATTATCAAAGCCATTCTTGGTTTTTCACTACAGCTGGGTTGCTAACAAGCAAATCCAGTAAAAAAAACAGAAAATAAAAAGAGTTTTCTTCAAGGTTGTGCAATGAAGGACTGGAGATTCAGACAGTTAAATTATGACATCTGAGGAATGTCAGTCTGCTCACAACAATGTATTGATTTTATGCCAGTCAGCAATAGTTTCTGAAAGAAAGGAATTAATACTTGATCTTTAAATTCAGTGTTTAAACAACTTTTTCACAATTACTTAAGTCAAATTTCTGCTAAATGAATTACAGTGAAAGCACTTTGCTCCTAATTGTTCAGGGAAACAACATTTCAGTTATTTACTTAGCAATTATTTAGTAGGTTGGCACAGGCCCTCTACAAACAATGCCTTGAATTCAGGCCTTGTAAAGCCTGGGAAAGCAGGATAGGGATATTCCCTATATAATGAGGAATGGTGACAATGGCCAGGCAATAATCAGTGGAGTTTGGCAAAGCCCTTATTCACTGAACTCAATTGCATCGAATGTCCACTGGTAACTTCTACCACAACTGTACCCCATATTCCAAGTCCTAGTTTGTTTCATAAAAAATCACAAACCCTAAGGCAATGTCTTCTGCAAAATCAGTCCTTCATGCATGGCAGATATTTTTTAACTGAGCTTGCTTTTTAAAAAAATACACATAGTGAAGAGCAATAGTGGACTCTGTAAGTGGCATCGTCATTTCTGTTCAGCCACTTATATGTTAGTCAAGGCAGAAATCTTCCTTTTTCTTGGACTTTTCTTCTTTGATGTCTGGTTGAATGGGAAAAGGGGGGAAGAAAGGTGTGAGTAATTCTGCAGCTTCTGATGAGAATTTTTTATTTTCTTTCACCAAGAGAGGATATACACTTTATATGGCTAGATAAGCAATTCAACTGGTAAGTGCTTAAGATATATTAACCTGGAATTGAATAAGAAATCCAGGGAAATCAGGATATTTAGTTAGATGATATATGCACTGTGCTTGCTCTTTAATTTCCAGATTTCTTATTTTCTTTCTGCTCTCTAACTGCAGATGTATAGCATTGGTGCAATTGACCTTCAACTTGACATGCAATCTAGTACGCTGTATCATAATTATCTGCATGATACAGTCAAGCACATGCTATGCTGATATATGTAAGCATGTCCAATGTTTAGCACTTTTCTCTCAAAGAGAAGCCAGCCCCATTCTTACAGTCTCATATATAATTTAACTACTCAACTGTAGACTATTATTTCTAGAAGAAGAACTGACTTTCTCAGATGTTTACAAACTACTCTGTATTTAAACAGGAGTTTTTCTTTGCTATCCAAATTTTAATAATGGGGAAGCTGAGTACAGTATTGCTAAGGGACTGTGTCTCTGCAGTGTTCTCCTAAGAGCAGAAAAGAAAATAAATAGGAACTATATTTGTCCTCTGTAAGAAGAATCAAAATCATTTCTGACAAAATAATCTGCCTCATAATCTAACTACTATGACTGCTAAACTTAGTACAGGAAGAACATAAAAGAAAATTCCATGAGATTGGCAAATTTATGTCCATCTTGAAAAAAAATTATGCCTTTTTAATGCTACAGCTATATTTCCTCTAAAACTATTTTAGAGTTTCATCCAACTTGTATAAGCTTCATTTAGGAGTGCAGTTCTAGGTCAAAGAATACCGACAGTATCCAAGCAACAAGTGATTAATTAAATTATATTTTTCAAGTTGTTATATGTAAGAGGCAGATGTACATAACAAAAGTAAAGATAAGGGAGTGAAAGCATGACAGTTCAACACAAAATCTAGATATATTCACCTTCCATCCAAACATATAGTATATTTCTGGAAAAGCCTTGAAAGCTTAAATTACAGCCTGTCAGCAAAGCACCATATTGTCTCAACTATTTATTTATGAGTTAGATTATTTACACTTGTCTCACATAATGTGATTCCTCTTCTTGGACTTCAGGTGGGGAAAAGAGAAAGAAAACATTAGTTATAAATTACTTTGGTCACACTACAGAAGCATTTACAGTTCTGGAAAAAATATTGAAATTCACTTAGTTTTGTGATTCAGGAGACCATCATGTCGTGGATTTGGAATCATGAAAGCAACAACTGAATGCTATTTATTTAATGCCAATGACTCTATTTGCTGTCATCTTCTTTTAGTTCTTTCCCAGTAATTTCCAAAGAGTTTAACAAACTAGAACACCAAGTTTATCAAAGTATTCAGAACAGGTGAAGTCCAGCCCAGCCCGATCTGAAAGAAGAAACACCAACAGTGAAAAGGTAAATGAGTTTTCATTATTATTTAAATTCTGAGGACACATGTTGAAGTTATCATTATGACATCATCTAGTGTACTTATCTGCCCTGTGGATTTTTTGATGTCCATATAGAAATTCATCTGTCCAGATTTTCTCAGTATAATAATCAGTTACTTAATATGACCAGATGTATTCTGCCCATCTGAAAAATATTAAACTAAAGTAATCATAGAATCATTAGATTGTAAAAGACCCACTAGATCATCGAGTCCAACCATTCCTACCAGCCAGTAAACCATGTCCCTCAGCACTTCATCCACCTGTCCTAGCATTTAATTTTTCTTCATTTAATTTATTTTCATTATAGCTTTTGACTCGTTTGAATTCTGTAAGAGATGAGTGCTCTTAATCTCAGAAATACCTTCCTACAGAAACTTTATTATTTCTGGATATTATTTTGTTTGCATTAGAAACAAATATTTTTTTAAACTTCCAGTGACCTGAAAATTCTACAGATAATTTTTGATGGAAATATCAGCATAGAGCATTTCCATTTTCATAGCTGTATGCCTTCTAAGATTCCAGAAGCATAGAATGACTGGAAAACCTTCAGAAGGCATTAAAATCTTTAACATTGAATTAAGCAAGTCTGTAGACAAACAAGAGGGTGAAATTAACTGATCTTTCAGTGTTATTTGTTTTGTGGTTTAGCCACATTGAGCTCAGTGCTATAGGAAGAAAAGAAGATTCATCAACATGAAGTTCCATCTTTTTTGTTAGAACATAGATCTCTTACAAGTACATCCACAAAACTGAAACAACCCCGATTCTGCTCTACTGTTCAGTTGAGATCTACCACTTCCGCACACATTCTTCATCTCATTTACTGAATTTGATGTCATTTCACAAAAAAACTTCACTCACTCTTGTTTTCTTGGCAAATAATTTACAAATGCAAAGGGAAAAAATTGTTTAGTTGAACTGGTACATCCGAAGTTTAAGAGTCTGAATGCTTAGAGACAGTTCTGTTTGCAATTAAAAAAAGGTGCATGTTAAAAAAGAGATGGTGTCTACCATGCCATGTAGAACCCAGGAATTAAGCCCAAAGAAGAAAAGTCACACATCTGACACCTGAATTAATTCAGAAAGAAGGATTAAGGCAAACCAGTGGGAGAAACAAATAATGTTTTCCTATGACATTAGTCAGGTGCTTAGTTATTACTTGGATTACTCACTAGTTCATGTTCTTTGAGTAGTTGTCCAGCTACTATAACAGCTAAGTGTGTGTTAATGCCTAGAAAACAATCCTTTAACATACATACTTGTAGAGATGAAATCTTAAACCCCTCACAGCTTGTAGGAAAACCAGTGAGGGGACTAATGCATTTTCATCATTTAACTTGCATTCTCAAGTAAGAATGCTTTCCTAGTTGGACATAGGTTGTCTCTGTGACAAAAATCTCATTTTCTCAGCTAAACTAAACAGTATATAATACTTCAACAGTTTTGCAATGCAAAAGCTGCAAAATTGTGCTTTAAGCCTCTTACTTCCTCCTCTCTTCCCTCTTCAATAAATAAAACTAATGCTGTTTTTTATCGTGATATACCATCAGAGTCCACAGATTTAGTTATACATGATGCCAATTAAAATTATTATTTTCTTCAAGAAGAATCAGCTTCCTCGTAGATAAAACTTCTGAGAGTTAATTTTGCTTTCACTATTTATTAGAATACGATTAAACTGCAAACAGCACTACAGTAAAAGGTTCCTGTTTTATCTGTGTCATGATGAAAGCTTTCAAATATATTAGTAAATAATTGTAATAGAAATCAGATTCATTTATTCAGCACAATTGTATCCAATTTTTAATAGATAAGAAGACTAAAAATGTTCTGCTTATACACATAAAAACGTAGGTATTGGTAGTCTTTGGATATTGCAGGTATTCTCATTTGACAGTTACAATTCCTTATCACAAAACTGTATCTATTTAGGCAAAATATAGTAACCATCTCTCCACTTCCACAAAAATCTCTTAACACACTCACTTCTTAAATGTTCCAATAAATAGTAGCTATTCACTTCAGTGAGCATGTTTTTAGGTGGCAGGGGAGATTTTCATGGACCTCTTCATTAATCTTCCCCACAAATTTTGAGCAGTCCTGTTTTGATAAGAGCCCTCCTAGCTGATGAATAATGGTTTTTTCCCTCCCTCCAATGTGCCATTTGTTTCTGCTCCCAAACAAGGAATCTAAGTGTTAAATTCTTGTTTCTTTGTGGGAAGAAGATTTTTTTGCTTCTTTCTCACATTCTTGTCCTCTTTTTGCTGAAAATATCTGAGGAAAGTTCTTTTCAGCAACTTTGTCATTTTTTTGGTACAACATGAACCATTCTTTTTAAGGAAAATGCAACTTTTCACCAAATGTATATACTAAATAGTAGGCAAGTATTTATCCAAGGGATTTTCCCTGTGATCAGTGGGACGTCATATTTCACTGTGAGCTGAGTATTCTGTTCCTTTGAAAATTCAGTCATATGCACAACTCAGAGTTTAAAATGGATGTTACATTCTGACACACATACTCAGAGAGTTTCATTCTTCAATCAGAATTTGTGGCTGTACACAGACACATTTCCCAATAACACAACACCAAAAAGCAAATTATTAATATTGGGCCAGAGTTCTAAAATTTCAAGGGAAGTTTAAGCAGAGCCTAACAGCGATTTGCTGAAAGTTCTCACAATAGAAACATAATTTTAATTTTAATAACTGAGATTTGTCTCTATTAGACAAATCTGCCTAACTGAAACATCCTTTAACAGAGATAAACAATGCAGAAAGAGGGCTGACTAAAGCCATTGTTAAATATAAGGAAGTACAGTGGAAATCAGGTTGTTTCTACTCTCTACCTCAGTCAAATGATACGCTTCCATCACTTGTTTCTGAAAACCTTTCTTCATTTGTTTTTAGTTAGGTATGCATGGTATGAAAAATTAAGTACTCGTCACAGGAAAAAAATCTTTACAATTAATTAAAAAATTTCAAGCTGAGTTGATGAAAATTTTAATGCTACTTAATTCCAAAGCTCTTGATTTCATGCTTACTTAGTGTTCTCCATAGTTTCTTTGTGGTTTTGAGGAAGTGGCAGCTACCTCTCTATAAGGACCAGATAAAATATGCAGAAAGAATTGCCTCATGTTAAAGGCTGAAATAGGGGTGATCTCAAGTTAGTAAAACTAACTTCTCTTTTTTAATGAATTTGTGTTTAAATTTAACATTCAAAACCTTATAGGAAAGTAGTCTAAAAGGCAACTGAATCTCACTTAGATTAATGTAAGGAGTTCTGATGAGTGATCACAAATAGTCAAACCTCAGAAAATCTGTCTTCTTTGGGGGAATCAAAGGTGTGAATAACTTTAGATGATTTTTCTTTGTAAGTAGCTAAAAAGAGATTCTGTGTGTGTTCCTAAAATCTCAGAAGTCACTTACAGAATAGAGACAAGATAATTTCTATTGGGAAAGACCACATTTAGAGGTGATGCAGTTCACACAGTGAGACCTGGGAGAGAGACAACCAGAACTCACTCCATCCTCCCACTTCCCTTTCTTTTTCTGACATCAGTAGGTTACCCAAGTACTTCAGTCTCAAACTACCATCTGTTTATGGCATCTTCAAAAATGCCTTTGGGAAAGTGATGGTGATATTGACAGATTCAGTAGTCCAGGAAATGTCCTTCAGTTCCACAGTAGCTGAGAGGATGTAAAAGCTAAACCATAGTACAAATAAGTTTAAAAGGCAGAACAATGTAAGATATTTATAATCTGGCAGAAGGGATATTTAGGCTTTACAAACATCTGTGTCTCCTTGAAGTATGTTTTCGATAGATTCACAGAAAGACCAGGTTCTCTCACTAAACAGAAAATCATTCTTTAAGAAGTCATTAAGAGAAAAAAGAGATAATTTGGGTTTAGATAACTACAAACACTCCTAGATGCGTTCTGAGTAGGTTTATGTACAGTTGTATGAATACTCAAGTATTCTAGGGTGGTGGAGGAATGTAGATCTGTTTAAAATTAAAGGTCTTGGAAGGAGGCTATTGAAACTAGGATGAGCAACATAGTGAAGGGTGTAACTGCTACATATCCAAAACACAAAACCAAATTAAAAAAAAAAAAAACAAACCATAACCTTTGAATAGTTTTCTCAGCTTGAAGCACAGGATTTAATTTTTTCCTTACCTGCCAACTGTATAATATGGTCTCCTTCCCTGTTACCTAGAGGTAGTATGGTAGTATGAAAGGGCTGAGCAATAACAGAAGAACAAAAAAGAAAATAAGATCTACAGGACTTCAGGAGGTTACTTTTATAGATCTCTTCATGAAATAGTGATTAAAATCCTTCAGCTTTACTTTCTTTTAAATCTAGTTAGCCAACAAATACAAATTTTATATTTGACCTAAGAAACATGCTGGCTAGCCAGTGAGCCATTTTCAGTTGAGTTATGAGCGTAATTAGAAGCCCATCTCAAATATTGTGATAACTTTTAGGTTTATGAGTGCTATGTCATAAAGATATATAGGACCCATCATAACCTATAATATATGAGACATGAAGGCTTCTGTATGTGCAAACTGAGGAGCTACAGCCTCATACTTCTTAACTGAACTAGTTAGAAAATAAAACATGGAGCATCCATGTATGACATAGTAGCTACAGAATAATTTAGTTAAACTTGGTAACTTTTTGGCTCAGGATGAGAAGGACTTGGGGAAATTAAATCCAAGGAATGACTGGTAGAAGGTAGTGAGTGTACACAATAGAAAACAGAAGTTAGTAAATAATACTGAAAATTAAGAGCACAAGGAACATCCTTGGTAAGAAACACAAGTGTGCCATTTCATTATAACTGGGACAGACAGAAGAGACATTGCTTTGTCACTTGTTTCTTCACCATTTCCTTTTTTGCATCAGCATGAAAACTTTACTTTGACCAGTGTTTTATGCCCTAAATAAAATAAAGAAGCTGTGACCTTCACTTGTCAGAAGGGTGCCTCTAAATGGGGTCTAGGACCACTCTCCACAGCCAACTCTCTGGGGAACAACTCTTCACAAGGACAACTGTCTTGGGGACAGTGCAGGACAGTAGGTAATGTGTTTCTGATTTTGTAAGGTATTTACAACATATAGACTTGTCTTCTAGGAGTATTACTCAGTTTTTGAAGCATATTTTTCTTCACCTTATATCTGGCATAGTTGTTCAGTTGACATCCAAGACTAGGTCCTTCATATCAAGAAAACACACTGAGTATGTCAATGCCTCCTTCTCTACTCCTTCATCCTTCTTGATTTTTTCTATCAACAATAACTTCCAGTGTAGAAAAAGAGAAAGACAGAGCAAAGACATGCCTGGATGTCCCACTGGATGGTCTAATTCAAAATATTCCTGTTTGTAGTTATATGAAATCTTTCATTCCTTCTAACAAATCTTTGCAGGATGATGAAGAGGAAGGTAAGATAATTTCAAGTAACAGTATTTTGGACTCAATAATGTAAATTATTAATTATTCTCCTCCTCTGTAGTGTATGCAGAACAGTTAGAAGAGCTAAATATAAATTCTTAGTCTATGTTAATTTAAAAGTGACTGGTTGATGACTGATTCAGTAAGAATTTATCTAGAAGACAAATCAATATTTTTATGTAAGGCTTGCTTTTCATGCCTGAAGCCATAACTTTTACATCTTGCGAAAAGTACTGTTTGTAGTCACTTATTAAGCTCCGGATACAACTGTATGACAACAGGATTTATACAGAGAGAAAAATAGGAGAGAAGAGTTTAATTACTGTGCTTCAGCGTGGAGCGTGCTAGTACATGTAATTCAAGGAAGATCACATATGCAGTTTTTGCAATTTTCCCTCTGTACTAAAGCTTTTTCAGCATAAAAGGCTTTTGTATGTGATGTAACACCTATTTATATCCTGCCTAGCTAAACAGGCTGAACATCTGCTGTCAGTCAACACAAGACTTAGCACCCAAAATGAGACTAGTCTAATGTCTCTGTTACAAACTATTTGCAGATCTTTCTGACCAGAACTACTGACTTATCTTAAACCATGCTAATTTTGAAATGTTCTAGACCACAGGCTTGCTTTAGAGTAGACCATCATTGCATTCTCAAATGATGACCTCATTCTTTCAAACATGAACTTTTTTTGTGTGTAAAAAGCAAGAGGAACTGTAGAAAACCCCTTTAAATAAATGGCTTCTAAGCAATAGAGCCTTGTGACAATTCTGCTGTCTTAGTGATACTAAGGTGCTAAGGCAAATATCTAAGCTCCATTGCGTCTTAAGGTAAGGTTGTAGATTTTCGCAAATGCAGCCAAGATTCTGCCTGTTCCTGGCTTAACAGGATGACCATCTCTAGTCAATCCATACTGTGTCCTGATTGTTCAATACACTGGAAGCCTTAAGCTGTTTTCCCTGTTGTATAATCTTGTTCTAGACCAAACACACTCACTACTGAAAACACCTGCCCCTTCCCCAGACCTGTCCCCAACTTCATGATCAAGACTGGGGAAAAGTATATAAAGCTTAAGGTTATGTGACAGAAAACAAAGGAATTTCTGCCACTGCATTCATTCTTGGTTGCAGTTGCAGCTAAGTTAGAAGTATGGGTATGAACTTAAATTTTGTTGTAATTTTCTTTACTTCTCTACGTTTATTTTCCTCAGAACCTCCTATAAACTTTGTTAACATAGAGAACTCCTTGTATGCTACACTTCATTAGAAAACTTGCACTCTGAGTGTTAAAGCATCATTCTAGCAGGAGAAGCATGCACCTGTTGATCCTATCCTCCATTGCTGTCTGTATCTCCTCTATGTAAGTAGTATAGCTTTCAAAGAATAAAGGCTGAGGCAAAATACCAGCAGGTATCTCTATTGTTGCTTTTTATTTTTCTTTTAAACAGAGCACTTAATTTTAAACCGAAATTGTCTTTCATTCATTGTTTGAACTTTGGTCCATTTCTGATTTCTTCTAACTTGTTGTTTTGTGCTTTTTGACCTTATCTTTTATGGTCTTTGAAACAAGTAGGTTGACATATTGCATTTCAGTTAATACTTCGTGATGCTGTTGTGGATTCAATAGCTCTCTACAACAGTCAGTCATACTTCTGAATGTAGTAGCTCATGCAATCCCTTATTACAAAGTACATCTATGCTGATAACTACTCTTTTCTCAAGCATTTATACATAATGGATTATATTCAGTTCCACTTTCAGCTTCAAACAGAAGCTATCCTAGCTGAACACAGAAATGTTAACTGTGCTGTTTTAAGAAGCTGCTGATGGCTCAAAACGAAATTCTTCTCAGTCAGCTCCTGTGCAATCACTAGCTGTCCAAAAGGTTCAGCTATGGTTCCTTTATTGCCCTATATTGTTCCAACATGCATGTACACATACAGTGTCCCTGAAACTAAATTATAGTACTAAAGTAAAACCTAGATGTGATTCTGAGACAAAGAATATAGCTACCATGAAGAAAATTAACTGAATCCCAGGCAAAACCACCACAGAGAACTGGTATCTCTACCAGCATGGGCACAGAGACCAGAAAGCAGCTGAGATTTTCTTCCTTCAGGTGTACAAAGGCTGGAGGTGACTCCACTGCTATTACCTTCACAGAAAACTCTCCAAAGCAGGCATACGCTTTTTAATGTTATGTCCTGTAAAGCTATGGGAAGTGGTAGTTAACGTCTGTAAAACCACCAGTTGTTCAAAAGTAATTGATTATTCTTATCTGTCAATATGTAAGACCTGGTGTATCAGACACTTACACATTTTGTAAGTATAAGTAAGTTTTATTCCATTTGTGAACATCTCCATTCTTCTCTATATCTGACTTCTATCCATGAGTACTCTGTTTGGAAATATACGGTATTTTAGCAGAATTACAGATTATGGTACTTTCATTTGGCCTGTCATGTTCTTAGGAGCAATCAGTACCATAGAAATTTGGATACTTTCTTACATTCATTAAAATACTAGCTGCTCCTAGAAACACATAGAATTTCCAGTCTTTACTAAAGGGAAGTGTACGTGCTTAAAATTCACATTTTCAGGCACATATATGTTAATTGTTACACCTAACATCCAAATCTGCTTATGAGGTTTTTGTTCACAGCTGCTTCCATATGTCTGAACATTGCCAAACACAGTAGGATTTTGGCAGTGATAGCAATATCTGGAAGCTATCATATCATGTATGTAATATTCATGATGTCAAAATTTCATCCAAGGACAGTTGATAATAAAAGGAAGAAAAGTGCAGAATTACTCCAGTTAATGGGTTGGAAACATGAAAAGGTATATCTTCAAAAGCAAATAGTCATTAACAATAAAAGAATGATGTCCTAAAAATATTTATTTAAATAGTCACAGTTTGCAAGTTTTGACCCAAACGGTTCAGAATGTTTTTAGAATGTTATGCAAGACAAAGTACAGCAAGACACTTTGATTCATTACGTAGCAAAACATAATCCCAGGGAAAACAAGACTTGAGGTGAAAAATACTTAATCAAGAATATACTTGCAAATCTATAAAATCCTGCCTTAAGATCAAGGGCTAATAACTTCAAACAAACAAGTCAGTATTCTGGATAGGGATGTCCCCTTACATGGATAGTCTTGGGAGGAAGAGGAAGAAATTGGCATAAATCAAGGTTTATGGAATACATATATAGTAAACAATAGCAATGTGAAAGGGAAGGAGGGTTTAGTAATGATTTCCTGGAGAAGGACAGGAGCATTTCTGGAAAAAAACAATAGCTCATACCATATAGCACAGTCTTTGTAATAGTGAGGTAGGGGTCTAAGTTAAACTGAACAGAAGCTAAGAATTCCTGACAGTTCAGGTTTCTTGAGTCCTCCCACTCTGTGAAGTCCTCACTATCCTCTGCCCTCACTGCATTTTTAAGGAATAATCCCCCACAATTAGACCTTAATGTGGGATTTGATGAGAATAGTTTCACCTTTTGCATTTCTCACTATCCTAGGAGACCATTTTTTCCATATCGTAAGCAGCTACTTATTACTAGAATTTAAATTATAAATTTATAATTATAAACCTTACTCCTCACACTGTAAGTGCATAATCACTGAACTAAGATAAATTAGCTGAAGAATGAAGCTATATTGTTCAGCAGGCCATGTATTAGACACAAAGAAGTCTCTCTCCCTTCATACTCTCTGCAGCTCCTTCGTGGATTAGGTACTTTTGGTGCTTGAAATCTGTAAGGTCTCTAATAAAAACATTCTCAAGAAGCTGGGTTAGGAGAATAGCCTCTAGGAGTTATGCAGAAAATAGTTCAGGGACTTCTGAGTTGCTCTTAGTCGCAGGTATTTACCTATTCATTTTCACTTTTAGAAAGCATAAACAACTTTCACCAAGTGCTGTAGGTAAACTAGAGGCCCTAGGGACAATCTCTAATTTATTAGGATTTTTACTAGATTAGGAGTATCCTATTTTAACTTCAGTGAATGACTTTGTTATACGATTGCTATTTAATTCATCAAATTAAAAACTGTTAAAAATGCTCACACTTGAGCCTAAAGTTAACTGTAAATATAAAAGGGGAAGAATTTCAACTCTCATCGAAGTGCTTTATTGTAAAAGAGACTCCAGAGAGCACAAAGCCTCTTGGCAGTGATTTCACATGGTCTCAGTATAGGTATGGATCCCCATTCTTATTACTCATGCCCCAGGTGCAACAATATCTCCCTCTCAGTCTTTCATATTTGTTGATCCTGTTGTACTTCCTCCATCACTCTAACAGCTGGCAGGAGACACAACTTTCTGCTGACATCAACTAAGCACAAAATTAGGCAGGTCTGTAACCACAGTTTTCAAGAGAGTTAGTAGAGTAAAACTATACAAAAAGAAACTTTTCTGAACATTCCCCTGTGACAAGAGAGGAAATTCACTTTCAGCTTACCTTAAGCATTGCATCTAAAACTTCCCCCAGGCCAGTTTCAAGACATCCTCCTGAAACTGCTACCAGAAATGCCAAGTAAGCATGATGAGAAACAAAGAAGCAATTGGCTGAATATTTCTTTGTTCATTTCAGCTGACTGAAATGGTGGCACATAAAAGATTTTCTATTAATAAACTTGACCTCACTTAGAATACTTATAAGTATATCCTCTCTACACCATGGACTTGCTGCGTTAACAGAGACAGTTTTCCCTTTCCCAAGCCATCCTTGAATACTGATGTTCTAGTATTTATTGACTTTGCTCTGAAAATGCCAATCCTTGTAAGAGGCCAAAGGATATAATTAGAGGAAGAAGCCTCTTAAACTGCTACTGCAAATCTCTGAGAAATCATCTGAGTCCTTAAGATTTCAACATTGTAGTTAGAACTGACTTATATAACATAATCTGGAAGAAAGGACTGATTTTTTCTTTGAGAGAAGACTTGACTTCTCTTTTCCTAAACATGCATTTTCACTTCTATTAGTTAAGATTCATCCAACTCTTCTTGGGTATAGATTGATTGTCCTGAATAGTAACCTCCATTTTTTTTTTAACCCTGGAAATCAGTAGCCATTTCAAAGAGTCATCTGCAACAAGGACTTCATTAACACTGCTTCAGATATACACAACTTCTAAAGTAAGAAACCAAAATGTGTGTTCAAGTGAATAAAACAGAGCCCCTAGGGCAGAAAAACTCTCTAACTGAGCTCTCTATTTAACCCACGGGCCACAGACTTTCCTCATTAAAAGTTAAAATTTCTTGGCATGGTTTCAGTTCTTTTCTTGCCAGAATGCGATATAGCTGGCATCAGTGGTGATAATGCTGTGCATAAAACTGTTGTCTTCCCAGGTCACAGGAGAAAGGCCTGTTGTTAAATCTCTACTTGGATTGAGGTAGAGAGTAGACAGAGCCAAGGAGAAAATCCTCACTACCCTGAAAGAGTTATAAACTATAGGATGGATTAATACACACATGCAGAGGTTAACAGAGATACTAATAGTCTCAACACTAATCAGAGCGAGGGAGAGAGGTCTCTCTCCCTCAAATATTCAGGCGTAGAGGGCATACAGTCTTCTTATATTCCTGATCTAGTTCCTCATGGAGATGCCATACCCTGTCAATGAAACAAGTGAAGATGAGAGTAGCACATATAAAAGAGTTACTTCTGCTGTATTTATTCAGGAGCAAAAATGGAGCTCACTTTCCCTGCTTTTTAAAGCTTAAAAATTATATTAAGCTTGAAGAATAAAGGAAATACAACAGTTGCATTGAAGCATGTGGTCTTTCACAAAGCCAGATGTGATAAAACATGTATACCCTGCCTCATACATTACAAGAACATGTTGTACCTAGGACCTAGAGGTGATGAAGACATGCGGAAGCACAGTGGAACTGGACTGTGAAGAGCACAAAGTGGAAAAGACTCTCCGGAATGACTCTACATGCATTCTTATGCAGAAAAATCACAGAAGAAATTCTTCATTGATTTCAGTACAACTACTCTGGTATTCATTGATAGTGGATTGGTATCAAAGAACAAATCCAAGAAAAGCTTCTTTCAGGAAGGGAAGTTCAAAATTCACCTGAGTGTGAAGCAGAGAAATAATCTATAAGAAATAAACAGAAAAAAAAGGTATAAAGAGGAAGCACCATTACACCAGCAATGTTCCCTACTGTCTCCCAAATACCCACAAGCTGGAAAAGGTCCATTTCCAGCTTCTGGAAGAGGCACTGGTTTTCCTCAGAGTAAATGTAACACGGTGCTCACAGAAAAGCCTTGGTTTTAATCTGCTGATTACAGAAACATTTGAAAATAAAAGAAAGGGGGAAAAAGGAGTGGTGAAGAATGCAAGGAAGAAAGGGGAAAGAAGCCAAGAATGTAAGGAGTAAAGGAAGAAAGGAATAAGGAGGAAAAGATCCTAGGGTCTTTTGCAAAGTAGAAGTATTTTGTGAATAATGCATTCCTCAAACTAGATGCAAGTAGCTATACAAGGAAAGCTTGATTTCAGCATATGGCATAACAATGGTGTTTGTATATGTAGAAAGTGAAAACCAACTATATACAAAGATACCACATATTTTGCTCCGCTTTTACAACTACTTTTATGACCTGAAAGTTTGGTGGGTCTTGAGTTGTCACAACATAGAAAGCAAGAAAAGCTGTTATTTCAGAATGCACCCGGTAAACTATGAAAGTGAAGAGCTTGCCTGCCTCTACAAAGTACAGGAAAAGCTATCTTACTAAGTGTAAAACCTAGGGTCCAGCAGAACTTGTACTACAGCAGAAAGGAAACCTTATGCAAATGCAGAAACTTAAAAAGAGCTCTGCTTCTCCAGCAAAATCAGAGGAGGTGTTCCATAAGTAGGATGCTTTTCTTCTAACCCTTCCCCAGATGGTGAAAATGATGCAGTCCATATAAATCCCAGAGTCTTCAATTAAAAAGAAAAAAAAATGAGACACAGGAACCATGGAAAAACACCATTTTTTCTATTTCAAGGACTGTGACTTGAAGTGAGTGAGTCATAGCTCTCTTCCACTACATTTATAGAGGAAACAGTAATTTCAATGTCTGTATACAGGGGGAAAGGCAGTAGCCTGTTCTCTTCCACCTATTTCTGCCCCAATCCAGAGAGAGGGAGTATAGATCTCTTCTCTGTACTACCAACACATCTGGGAGAAGGATTAGCTGGGGCTCACAGTCATTCAGCAGTCTTAGTCCTGCTGCTACACCCTCTGCAGCTGGAGCACAGTAGTGCGCGGGCGAGAATGGCTGACATCAGCGGCATGCATCCTACAGGCATTCACTTATTGGACCTCCGCCCAGCTGGCGCCTCTCCACAGTATGACATTTGGCAAAGAAATAACGTACCCTTTCAGAGCCATCAGTGTGTGCTCCCTTCCTCACCCTCCTTTGGCTTTCAAGAGCCATCATGTAGCTTAAAGTGTTCATGAATGCAACTTCCTTTACATCTGCTGGTGATGCAAAAACATCAACAACACCACAAAATCCTCGCTAATGTGGATTGCAGGAGCAGCAGCCAGCAACTGTTTAATTCTGTCAAAGCAAGGAGCATTTTGAAGAGGCAAAACATCAGCACAGAAATCAGGGTGAGAGGTAAAAGATAATAAAAGTATCTTAGCTGCCTTCAGGATGGAAGTAATTTGGGTTCACAACAAAAGCTAACAAGTTAGTAACAATCAAGGATTTCAAAATGCTGGGGGTCAAATTCTCATGATGGAGCCACAGCTCAGACCTCTACTTAATTACTTCCTTTTACAAAGATTTTGTGTTTTCTTACAGCTTCTGCTGAGGTATCCAGCGCTTTACAAAGTGAGAAATGGGATAGTGAACAAGACACTGTGAATCTTGCCTCTTCTGACAAATCCTGTGTTCCTGTCCTTCTGTGGAAAGAGGACAGTTTTCCTGAGGGAGAGGTTCTCTGCTCTGTAGAGAGAAAGTTTACACTATCAGACCTCAATTAAAGAGGAAAAGATCAGCCTGTAAGAATGCCATTGAAATGAAGACTAAAAAGACAAAATAACAAATCCTTTAAGTTAAAGATATGGCAAGTGAAAACAGATATAGCATGTGAGAATAAGCAACATGAAGGAATCTTCATCTCATGAAGGCTGCAGGTGAATGCTGGATAATTTAACCACTTCAAAGCAACTGAAACACACTAATGTAATGCCACTGCAGTAATGCCACTGCAATCACTGCTTTAAAAAAATAGAAAAAAAATAGTATTTCAACAGCTATTGCATTTTGAAATTGTGTTAGTTGGGCAAATAGTTTCTTCAACACACAATAGGTAGAGCACACCAGATGTTGAGTAAGACATTTGAAATATCAGGAGCAAATGATAAATGGTTTATGTTCCCAATCTAAACATGTGGAAATTATAATTCCAGAAACATGAATGTTAAAATTCATTCCCTGAAAGTATTTCAGTTTGATATAGAACTGTGAGCAACTTCATCATTTACTCAAAACCCTGTTCTTTTGTTTATATGTTTCAAATGATCCTCAGTCTCCAGCCGCGTCTCTGAGGCATGTTTCTCAACACCTTGATACTGCAGCAGTGCTGGCATGTTGGGGCCTTATTTGCCCTAGATCAGTCATGCTGCTCTAGGTTTTAGCAAAGCAGAGGTTATAATTATGGAGCAGACCTCAATGCTATGAAACTTGCTGATAAATGAAGCTGTCAATGAAAGTAATGATGAATGCCATATAGGCTTCAAAGATATCCTTCTACATAGTGTTGACCCCACATTCAGCTGATGTATTGCCACACAAACCAGGAAGATATGTCAGCATTTTTGATATTGCCCTGTTTTCAACGGGAAAACTGTCACTGATTTCATTTTAACCTCTGGACTGAAAACAACACAAATATCACCTGGAACAGAATGACGATGTTTCATGCAGAAACATTTTTTGCTAGTTAAGCTCAGGGTATTGGACTCTTAAGTGGTCTAAAGCTGAAGCTGCTCTGAAGATTCCCTGAAGAGTTTCATTGTCTCATTATTATTTACTACTTTGAAGACAGATCAAACAATAACCAGCACATCTGTTATCTAGCCATTTTGATAGTTTAAGATTAATTGCTGTAATAATAGCCTGCAGTGCAAGTCAAGGCAAGAAATTTCGAGAGCTCAGTGTCTTCCATAAATCCACATATAGTTGCTTTTTATGTAACAAATGCAAATGTTCTACACAAGCAGGATGAAGTTACAGTGTCCTTGGAGACCCAGCCCTCCTCAGCTTCTAGCTATAATGGCAGCTTTTGCAGAAGTGCTGGTGGGACTCCCAACACCACAAAAGGTGAAAGGAGAAAGGAAGGAAGGAATATTATGTTGTATTTGAAATCTCTCTCGTCTTTCCTTGGGTGGAAGAAAGGGCTCTACCACATTTCTGCTCTATCATAAGAACTCATTTCTGCAAGCTCCATAAGTTGATAGGTATGTGGCATTCTCAAAAGCTGGAGCAGCATAACATTTGGATGTAAGGGCAGCAGACCATGGATAGGTGCATCCAATAAGAGATTACTAGGTGAAGACCAGTTGCCTCCACAGCTTGCCAGAGTACAGAGCTGTGTGCCCTTTGGTGAAGGAAAGGGAAAAGAGGACTATAGAAAGGCTTTATTTTCAGTTTGTACCAGGTAGCACCTCATCAGTCCAAGATCCAGGTTTGGTCCAGCATGCAAATCAACAATATTTCTTTGTCTTGCACAAATAAGTCAGGAAGATTCAGGGTCATCAGAGCAGTTTGCTGCCCACATTGCATTTTAATTCAGTTTTAAAGCAATGATTCATGGAATTATTCAGAAGGTCTTCCCAAGAGCAACTGGCCAGCAGGTCTTCCACTTACCCCTCACCTGTGGCACTCAATAGAACACAGGGGCTTCTGTAATTTAATTATTCCTTGAGATCTAGATAGAAAAATATTTGTTACTCTAATCACTGAGCAAAGATTAAGAAATACATATGGTCTTCACAAATAGACTTTTTACATAGCACTTTATTTTTGTTCTCTGTGTTCAAACATAGTGTAATATTTGAGACAGAAAATGGTCAGAAAAATGAGTTGTTAATGTGGAAGCAGTTGAATAATTTCACAACTTTTCTTCTAAGTACATGCCTTCTAAGTACAGTACACAGCTTAAACAAATTCTGTACAAAAAGTCTCAATTGTTTAAACACACTGTCACTGAACCCAAAACAACAAGTAAAAAAGACAAATAGAGAGGATTTTGGATGATAGCTTTTACTAAAAATGCTCCACCAGAATATAAGCAAAAAAATCTCTGTCAATAGAGCACCAATTGCAATGTTAGAATTAATAGCATCATCTAGTAATCAAGTTCAATCTGTTAACAATTGTTTTTTATTGAGTTCTCTTCACTTCTTCAGACAGCAAAAATAATATTCCTCCTTTATCCTCAGATCCTGAATTCAATTAGCTTATATTATTTTAAGAGGTTAAACTACAAAGCAGGCATAGAATTCCCTGCAGTGGTTCTGGCAAGAACAAGTTACAAACTGTTCATTCTGGTTTGGGCCATTCATTTATTTAGACAGGTAAACAGGCGGTGAAAATTCTATTATATCTGCCTATTCTAGTGATTTGCTAGATTAGCTCTTTTGACACCTACTTAGAAAAATGATCAAGTTCTACTCATTAGAACCCTAGGGAAGGATCATTTATGATTAGGGTTTGGATTATTTTTTAAGCTTTATAAACTTCCCACATGGAAGGAAATAAAATTAAATTACTTAAATTTGTGTCTTTCCAATTTGGCAGGACTGCAAGTTTACATTGTATAATGAAACTCCTACCTACATATGCTGATAGAACTAAACTTACAGGATAGAATAATATATCTTTTATAACTGGAAGACAACAGGTTATTTCTAAAAAGAGGGGCTGGAAAGTGAAGGAGGAACAGGAATGTAGGAATAGGAAGGCAGCTACCTTCTCTACCATAAATCTTAATACCTATTGATTTAAATGTGTTAGTATGTGTAAATCTAGAATAGCACAGAAAGAGCATGATTCACCCCTATGATATCAATGACCAGTAGCTATTCTTACAAAACAAAGCTGTAGGCAGATTTCCGTATTTGCTTGCAATCAAGTGCAGCACTCAATAGCTTACTGATTTCATGACAAGAGTACAGTTTCAGTCCTATATTTGGGAATTATCAGCTATTATATTTTTCAGGTGTGCTCAGTATCTTTTTGCTTTCACATGGCTTGTTCCCACTCCAAAAGAAATTAAATTAGAATAAAATTATAAACCATTACTGAATATGGCATCTTAAAGGACAAGATCTTAGTCTTTTAATTAGGTAGGCAAACACATTCATAACTGTCTCTAAAAAATCTGTATCAGGCACTGGTACAAAGGACTTAGTAGTGCCAGATTTCACTCAGGTAAAAGGCTTTTGGATGCAGAGGCAGAGACACTCCTAGCTCCTGAGAGGGCCTTATTTTGTGAAGGTCACTGCCAGGGGCTGCAGTTCTTCCAGTCATGACTGCTTGTGCCTTTGAGGCAGCTACTTTGGGAGCTGGTATCTACTGGATGTGACAGCATAATTTTGTGCTTGGAAAACTCAGTTTGTATTTGCACTGCCTTTGGGATTACAGCTAGACTCTGTATTAAGCTAGACATCTCACAGTAGCTAGTATTCATTCTATGCGTACTAAGATTACTTTAAGCAAAGTCACAGTTGTGAACTTGTACTGAAATAAAGTGGAAGAAACACCATTATTTCTAGGAATTATTTAGCACCTTGCTTTCATTATCAGCAGATCCTTACATCTCCTTCCAAACCATCTTTTTGGGAAAGACTGAGAAGTTTCTTCTACCATTGATAAATTGTCTATTTGCCTAGTAGCCCCTGCCTCAGCAGTATTCATTCATAGTATCCTAAACTCAGATAAGTCATGGATATCTTTCAAGTCCTTTACAAGCTAAGAAAGGGATAGATTATTTTCATTATTATAGTATAGATTTGTGGCACCTGATTCTTAAAAATATAGGTCTAGGATAAAAATAGGGATTTGAAAATGAGTTACTGATTTAGAAGAATAACAAATATCCAAGTACTTTTCTGTACATGTGAAATGGAGCACACAACTAATTTCATAAAACTAAAGATTTCTTCTGTTCTTTGAAGTACACATCCATGTCCAGCCCCTTGCTTTTCCTTATGGCTCTCTACATCTATGTCCCCTTTTTTCCCAGTGTGTATTGAGGTTGCCATTGAAGTAGACTGGCCACAGGACATATAACCCAGGCTGCACAGGATTAGTGGAAGTTCTCTGCAGAACCTTAGTGTGTATTGCAGTAACAGAGCAGCAAGTTCCTTCATTCCCTCTATTGTAACAGAAAGCATGAGACTGCTGGTCTTGCACAAGACACAGTTGCACAAGGTGGGCAACAAGGGTCTCTTTTTTTGCGTGCAGTAATCCCAGAACACCATTTTCAGTGCACAGAAGGTAAGAAGGAGAGGTTTTTTTTCCAGGCCTTTGTTCCTAAACATATGTACAGCCCTTAGCTGACCCTTTCTGGTTCTTTTGGATATCATTGCAGGATCCATGTTTCATGTGTGGAAGATGGATTTCTTGTGAACTGTCTTTGGCCTTGCCAAAGCAGGCACACAGGCTATCTTACACACAGTGTTGATGTACTCCTGTCTGTTTTTACCACAGTTATACAAATCCTGCATTTTGTTTACTGACATGTAGATATACCCTCCAACACGTGTGTGCATGAGGTAAATACATTTATAAAAACATATGCGGTATGTACCAACTTCAGAATAGACCAAGTCAGAACAATTTGTTCCTCTAACAATTTCAGGCACTAATTCAAGTGCTCTATTCCACAGTTATTACAGCTCAGTATAGGTAGGAGGACATGCACTGAGAACTGGGGGTTCATATAATGTCTTCTGTTGTAGTTTGAGGTAAATTAGAGTCAGTTTTATGAGTAACTCGGTTGCTGTAGGTAACTTCATTCTCTGGAAACTGACTTCATGTTTTTTGAGATGCCATTCTTCTCTAAAGTGATAGCACAGGCTATTGATACTCAAAAGGGTCAAAGCTCACACCTAACCAAGGCCATCCTCAAGCTGGTGCTCCTGCAAGGAGAGGTGAATAGGGCAGGTGACCCTAAGCTGACCGACAGAATATTCCATCCCATATATGTCATACTTGGTATAAATTTGAGAGAGCTCTAGGGTCTCACTCTCTTCTGCAATGGTCAACATCCAGTGAGGACCTTGTTTGTCTGGTTGCTTCCAGTCCCAGATCTGTGTGTTCCTGAATACAGCTCATGAGTCCAGCTCCCTCCTAGCCAGGGACCCATCCCATTGTGTCTGCTCTGCAGCATTTGTGGTGACATATAGTCATCATGGGGTGGGGACATAATCTCATATATTTTTATATATTTTATTACTTTCTAATTATTGTCATTGTTATCATAAGTATTAGTATTGCATTAAAGCTGTAGTTCTAGTTTCCAACCCCTAAGTCTTTTTCTTCTCATTACCCTCTCCCCTTTCCCTACAGGGTGGTGGAGGTGAAGGGGTTTTGGAGGCTCAACGGCACAACTTTAGCTTCCAGATTTGGTCAGGTGGGACTAAACCATGACACCTTCACAACAATGTTAAAAGGAATTTCCACTTTCAATTGCACCTTCCAAGTTGCATCCATTTAACCCTCTAACCTGGAGCAGTCAGTATATGTTAACTGCTTTACCAACAGTATTGTCAGAAATTTGCTAATGCACAATCAGTATTTGCTGCAGTGAAGCTCAGTTGGAATAAAGACAAGCGATCAGACCAAAAGAAGAAAACCAACCCACTTTATTAAAAGACTACTTTGAATCAATTTTTCTTTCACTGCCACAACCAGCTAGAATTTTATCTAATTTTCTCATAGTGACTTCATCAGATATTACATTTTCATCCCAGGTAAAGTATATCAACCAACTACCATTCTCTTCATGAGAAGAATTTATGGGGCAGGATAAGGACGAGCTGCTAAATTTTTAGCTGATGTTTCTTTTTTCTCCCATAATCGTTTTAAGTTACTCAACCCCCTCCCACATTCACATTCTTTAAACTGGTGAAGAAATAGTTACCTTTTATTAAAACTGTCAAGTGAAGTGTTTGCTTGTCTTAAAAAAACACATGAAGAGATTGATGAGAGAGGTCAAACTTTTTGTTTTGTTTTGTTTTGTTTTGACAAAGAACTAGAAAAACCTGAACTTTGACTAAATCTTCATAGCTTTAAAGTATGAAAAAAACATAATCTGGGAAGAAACAATTTGAAAGTCTGTTGGAGAGTGAAGATTGATAGCGAATTATTGTGGCCTGAATGAATTTATGCCACTCCTGTATGTTGCTGTTCTAGACACACTAGAAATTCCATAGGAACTGGAGTCAATTGTGTGCCATGATTGCTATTACTGATACGTTTTTCTCAATTTCTTTGGCGGCAAAGTACAGGCCATAATTTGCATACACTTGGAGGGTCATCCAGTACACCTGGAATATCTTGCCATGCCAACACAACTTGCCATGATCTGATCCAGACTGCACCACAAAAGATTTGAGTTCCAGAACACGTGAAATACATTGGCAACATCAACATATAGGGCAACACAGCAGAAGACATAATAAATAATAATAATTAATCCAAATACTTCCAAAAGCATGGTTTTGGCATAAAACAATAGAAGATGAAGGGACCTGCACAGAAGATCCATTTCCTAGAAGTAAGATGTCAAGATGAATACCATCAGATCCTATGGATGCAAGCAACAAAATAACAACTATGTCTCCACCAACAAACAAAAAAGAAACACGAGCGATCTTGAGCATTGTGTGTTCCTGGAGAATGCATATGCCATATTACAGTCTGACTGTAAGCCTACTCCATCTTGTGATCTGAAAAAAGAATGATCTTCAATAGAGCCCCGAGCAACAGCAAGTCTTTGAACCAATAAACATGAGTTTGTTCATGCAGTAACCCTTGGGCCAGTGCAGGCCTGACAAGCAATGAATAATGTGTTTTACACTGCAGCCAGGGAGAATGGTGTCTGTGGAAGAAAGTACCAGGGGAAACTTGAGGTCAAGTCTTAGGATTTTGGACCCAAGAATAAAGAGTATCTGAGGCTCACTATACTCCAATTTTAAAAGAGATATTGGCAGCATATGAAGGAGTTCAAGCTGTTTCGGAAGTGTTCGATACTGAAGTACAGTCCCTCTTACCACCCCAGCTGTTGGTGCTGGCCTGGATGTACAGGGGGAAGTACCCCTCTAGACATTATGCAGTTGATGCTACAAGGAGCAAGTGGGTCACATTTGATTATGCAATGGGCTCAAATAAGAAACCCCGGTGAGTCACCCTAGAGTCTTGGAAGTGACCATGGACCAGCCAGAATGCCACGATTTCAGAGTGTTACCAGAGGAGGAGGTGGTATGTACTGAAGAGGCCCCACTGTATGATAAACTAGTAGAAGATGAGAAACAATATACTCTGTCTCCTGATGGGTCCTGTCACGTTGTAGGAAAACTTCAAAAGTGGAAAACTGCTGTGCAGTGTCCTACATAATGAGATGCAGAAGCTGCTGAGGGACAAAGTGAATAGAGTCAGTTTGAAGAGGTAAAAGATATGCAGCTGGCCTTAGATACTGCTGAATGAGAAGTAACCAGTGCTATATTTCTATACTGACTCACAGATGGTGGCCAATGACCTGTGGGGCTAGCTAAGGCAGTGGAAGCAGAACAAGTGGCAGAACCCAACAAACCCATCTGGCACTCTCCATTGCCGCAAGACATTGCTGCATGGTTAGAGAATCTGGTTGTAAAAATACATCATGTAGATGACCACTTACCTAAGAGTCAAGCTTCTGAAGATCACCAGAATTTCTAGCAAGTTGATCAGGCTGCTGAGATTAAAGATAGACCAGTAAGTCTGGAATGGTAAGATAGGCGTGAACTATTTTTAGCTTGGTGGGCCCATAGCAACCTAGGTCATCAGGGAAGAAATGCATATGGATCAGCTCATGACTGAGGGGTAGACCTAACCATGGACTCTATTGCATGAATTATCCACAAACATGAACCATGCACTGTGATTAAGGGGGACAAATGGTTAGAGCCTCCATGTTATGATGGACTGTAGCTGAAACATAAATATGGAGAGGCTTAGTATGTCAATTATATCACAGTCCCACAAACCTGCCAAGGCAAGCACCATGTGCTTACAATGGTGGAATCAATAACTGGATGGTTGGAAACATATTTTGTGCCCTGTTACACCATCTGCAACACTATCCTCAGTCTTGAAAAGCAAGTTTTGTAGCTGTATGGCACACCCGAAAGAACTGAGTCAGGCAATAGGACTCATCCTAAAGAGTCTTATACATATCTGGGCAAAAGAGTACAGCATTGAGGTGGTATATTAAATCCCTTATCATGCACCAGCCTCCTGTAAAACTGAACTATACAATGGGCTTTTGCAAACTATACTGAAACATGCTGGGACATGCAAAAACTGAGATGAACATTTAGCAAAAGCTACATGGTTAGTTAGAGTAGATAGCCTCTCAGTCAAACTGGCCCTGCTCAGTATAAATCAAAAAGCTCTCTCCATCTTCAGCTTCTGACGTGCTTGTACAGTCCCCTGCTCCTAGTGCTCCTGCTCCCAGTGCCCAATTCCACTTTCTAGTTCCATGACCTTGTAGCAGAGGCTATGACCTTTGCTCCTGCTGGATCTGCTGTGTTCCTCATTTTTGTAATTTGGCATAAACTGCTGCTAGCTCATGTTCCATGACCACTCTCAGGATGGTTGACTGTTTATTTTTGTATATTTCATTATTACTATAGTATTAGTATTATTTTTATCTTTTTATTATTGTTCTATTAAAACTGGTTTTATTTCAGCTCACAGGTCTTCCTTTCCTGATTCTTCCACCCCGGAGTTGGGTTTTTTGAGAGAGTAGCTGCCAATTGGTAAGCTCTTGATTGAGGGCTTAACTGGGATATTCTAAAAAGCTATCAGCATAAACAAAAAATGTGCTACTACACAACATTTGTACATGAACAGCAGAAATGAAGATGTGTTATCATTTAATCATTTAATTTTTACTTTTCCCTTCCCCCTCAAATACAGCTTTCAAAACCCTGAACTCTATGTCATAATATCGGTTACTGTATTAATAAGTGTCTCTGCATGACTTTGTAAATAGAAGAATTTATGAAAATTTCTCAACTGCTCAGCTACTCTGCAAGCAAGTTCCTTAGTCTGAGCCATAACAACAAACATAGGAATTAAGAAATCCTGATCCTTAATACTGTTTTACCTTTTAACAGCCTATCTTGCAAACACAGCTATGCCTGGTTTTGTTGTAAACAGAAGAGTTTGATATCCTCAATTATGTAATTACATTTGCTTTAGCCTCATGGCAATTGAGATTAACTCAAGAAGATATGGAAATACTCCAGGGTCTTGGCACAAAACATAGCAGAGGATGTGGAAAAACCAAGTGCTTCTCTTAGGCAAACAGTGAAAGCACTGACTGGGAGGTAGTCTAGATCAATGACGTCAGCTTAGGGTTATGAACTGTAGGAGCAACTGCTGGGTAGGCATGCCCTTAGGCAAAGGTGAAAATCTATTACTATTCCTCTAGACAATTGTGCACTGATCCTCATGATGGATATGTATGATATTTCTACAGTTAGGCTGTAAACACAGGTAGTGTTTCTCAATTCATTAAACCCTATAAGACTCACAGCAGGGAGGAAAACATCAAACAGTGATCCACAAAAATGACCATAAAATAACAAGTACACACATTCTTGCAAGCATAAGCAAGATGGAAAATTATTGGCAAAATAATTTTTAAAATCATTTTTCTCTGATTGGAAATGAAAACCATGATGGCAGCACCAAACCAATTGCTCCTTGTGTAATTAAATAAAAGTTTGATGGTCCTAGAATTTTAAAAGATCCAGACACCTCTGTGGAAAACAGAAGCAGAGGATTATAATTATTAGTAGTAGCTAAACTGAATTCTCATCTTTCCACATAGCTCCCTGAGCTAAGGAGATCATCCACATAAAAAACAACTCTCAAAATTTTCCATGAGTTTCTCTGAGACTACAGTAGACCTCTGGTGAGGGAAAAGGCACAGAGACTTGTGATACCATTTCAATACCTCTAGATTTATCTGTTTCCTAGTTTGAGAAGTTAGAACAAGACCTTATACATCTGCCATCACAAAGTTTATTTGTTGATATACAAGAAGGTATGAGATCTTCTTTTTCTAGAAGTGTATGAATTGTATGTATTGTTTAACTCATTGAAATGAACAGACACAAAAGACTTAAGATTTTAAGGGGACTTACAAGCAACAAAATTCTTTATCTTCACATACCACCCCTTTTAGATGAACCAGAAAAAAAAATCTTTAAAATCTGCTTTTAGGAGAAGATGAAAGTAGCAAAGGTCCAATTTAACTAATAGAAGGTCAAAGGCTTCCTCTGGCAATGTGGTATAAATCTAGAGTTCTCAGGAAATCCATGATTCTATGGGAAGTAAACATCAGGAAATATTTCTTCACCAAAAGGATTAACAGTTGAAATATCTATTAAAAGGGGAGACCTACAGTCCATGTTGTTTACCCCTTCAGATTAATAGGCAATGAAAAAAAAAAAAAAAAACTAAGAAAAGCCTCAACAAAAAGAATTAAAAACCTCCCCAAACTCCTACATGTCTTAAAGTATTTTAGAAGAAGCCATTGCCTTTTCCCCCTATAGCGGAACAGAGTGAACCTTGCTTGAGTTGTTTCTGCTGTCTCCTGTAGGAGAATATTCTTTTCATGAAAGAATTACAAACAGAATTCAAACTGTATCGATTTTCCTGTGTTTTTCCTCTATCTATACCTAAAATCCCACCACAATGTACATGAAAATACCAGTACTGAAACCTCCATGCTTAGGAGTATTCTCTGAATTTCTCATGTGCAAGTCATGAAAGGGTTATCATAGAATCAGTGAGAAAAGAGCACCGGAAGAAGTCTCAGAGAAGTTACATCCCTTTGCCCCAAGCCAAGAACCTCTTTCAAGGTTTTAAATCCATGTACTCATTGTGATCTATTCAACCAGACTTGTAAACTACTTGGAAACTGCTATAAGGAGAGAGGAAAATTTTTCTATATGAAAGCACTGTGGATAACTGCAGGATAGGGTTCGTGATCAGCACAGTTGCAAAGAGATTGAATACACACTGTCTTGACAGACCATTGGTGAAGAAAACCCAGAATACCAAAAATTTCATGTATACTAAGCACTGTTTACAGGCTCTTTGCTTACTGCCCTCATTGTAGGTATCAGTAATTTTCTAATGAAAAAAATCAATGGATTTTTAAGGCCCTATCTGTAATTTTTAACTATGTTTTTATTACATAATTACTTTTGCACACCTTCAGTCCTTCCAGCTCCCTGCATACCCACAAGATACCAGCAAATATTCCTAAGCGTGCAACTGATACATTCTGTCTCCAGAAAAAAACTCTATTATCATTTCAAATCAATGTCTTTTAAAAGGACAGAGTCTATGCCTCTGTACCCTCAGCCTCTATTTCCCTGATGGCTAGCAGCTTGCAGGAGAGGACTATTATTCAGGGTAGTCCTTCCTCTCTCTTTCCAAAAGAATAATTAGGTGTATCCTAAATCACCTTTGAAAAATATTACTCTTATTTCTTCTTAAAGCATTCAGGAAAAGATATTTCTATCTTCCCTAGGTAGCTGCTTCTATTGACCATCTATTCTTAGTGTAAAAATTTGACCCAATGTTTCACTAGGTCTTTTTTCTACTCTTTTGTTGGAAGTTACTTTTAACTTTCCCTCTGTAGGGGACATGTATAATGGTTTACTGCTGTCCCTTATGCAATTATTTTAGTTCTAGAAAACAGCTGCTGTTCAGCAGCTCTTCAGCCTTATGTTTCTAAGATGAGCACAGCTAGTTTATTCAACCTTCTCTCGTAGGTCCCGTTCCATAAATCTCTTACCACTCCTGGTGTTCCCTCCTGCACTTTCTACATTTGTAACCAGCATTCCTCTAGTTCTCTGCTTACACAGGGATGCAGTGCCCCAGCTCTGGCCTCATCATTGCACGGGAGCAGAGCATCATTTCCTCCCACATCTGACATTTGGTATTTCTTTTAACAGACATTTTTATTGTAAGTGCCCTCCACTCCTCCCTCTTCCCAAGAGCCCAGCTGATACAGGCTCTGCCCGTGATCTACTACTTCTCTGTTAAGTGTCTTTTCTTTGTTTACTTGATTTTTAATTTATTTTGTTCCTTAAACATAGTACATTTCATTTGTGGTTCCTGGATTTCATATTGCTGATAGTGTGCACTTTCTCCAGTTTATCAAAATCATATTTAATTTTAAACCCACCGTGATCACAGTCCCTCCCAACTCCACACTATATGGATTAGCACAACGTTTGTAATCCATCATTTGAATCATTAAACAAGATATCATCTCTGTGTTACAATTAGCCCTCAAGACATCACTTGGAACACCTTCCCGATACAAGGCAGCAATAGTGATCTATCTGGACTCACATAAAGCCTTTGACACAGTTCCCCACAACATACTTCTCTCTAAATTGGAGAGATATGGATTTGATGGGTGGACCGTTCAGTGGAGAAGCAATTGTTTGGGTGGTTGTATCCAGGGAGGAGTGGTAAATGGCTCAAAATCTATATGGATATCCATAACAAGTTGTGTCCCTCAGGCATCCACACTGACAATTCCATGTCATTCATCAATGATATAGAGTGAAATTGAGTGCACCTTCAGCACATTTGCAGAGAACAGCAATCTGAGTAGTGCAGTTGTCAAACCAGAAGGACGCAATGTCATCCAGAGGGACCTGGACAAGTTGGAGAAGTGGGCCTGTGTGAACCTTTTGAGGTTCAGCAACACCAAGTGCAAGGTCATACACTTGGATTGGAGTAATCCACTATTTCAATACAAGATAAGGGATAACGTGATTGAAAGCTGTCCTGCTTGGGGATGCTCATTGATGAGAAGCTTTACATGTACATTCACAGCCCAGAATGCCAACTGTATCCTGGGCTGCATCAAAAGAAGCATAACCAGCAAGGTGAGGGAGGTGATTTTGCCTCTCTACTCCAGTCTTGTGTGATCCCACCTGGAGTATTGTGTCCAGTTCTGGAATCCTGAATATAAGGAGGATATGGAACTATTGGAACAGGTCCATAGGAGGACCACAAAGATGATCAGAGGTCCAGAGCACCTCTGCTCCATGACCGGCTTGAGAATGTTGGGGCTGTTCAGCCTGGAGAAAAGAAGGCTCCAGAGAGTCCTTGTAACAGCCTTGTGGTACCTGAAGGGGACCAGAAAGCTGGGGAGGCACTTTTTACAATGGCATGTACTGATAGGATGAGGGGGAATGGTTATAAATTAGAGAGGGGAAGATTTTGATTAGACATTAGGAAGATTTTCTTCACGATGAGAGTGGTGAGGTCCTGGCACAGGTTGCCCATGGAAGTTGTGAATGCCTCCTCCCTGGATGTGTTCAAGGGCAAGCTGGATGGGGCCTTAAGAAGCCTGATCTACTGGGAGGTGCCCATGCCTATGGTATGGAGGGTTGGAAATGAATGATCTTAAGGTCCCATCCAATCCTATTCTATAATTCTGTGTGTCTAGAGCTGTCTGCCAGAGAAGGACCTGAGAGTGTTTGTTGTCATCTGGCTGAATGTGTGTCAGCAGTGTGTCCTGGTGGCCAAGAAAGCCAACAGTATCTTGGCCTGCATCAGAAAAAGCATGGTCAGCAGGATCAGGGAAGCCATTATGACCCTGTACTCAGCATTGGTGAAGCTGCACCTTGAATACTGTGTTCCAATTTGTACTCTTTGTTATAAGAAAGACATCGAGGTCCTAGACCATGCCCAGAGGAGAGCAATGAAACTGGTCAACAGGATGGAGAACAAGCTTTACAAGGAGCAGCTGAGGGAACTGGCCTGGAGAAAAGGAGGCTGAGGGGAGATCTTAATCCTGTCTACAGCTTCCTGAAAGGAGTTTTAGCGAGGTGAGTGTTAGTGTCTTCTCCCAAGTGACAGGTGATAGGGCAAGAGGGAATCCCCTCAAGTTGTGCCAGGAGAGGTTTAGATTGGCCTTCAGGAAAAACTTCTTCACCGTAGGAGTTATCAGGCACTGTAACAGGTTGCCCACGGAGGTGGTTGAGTCATCACCCTGGAGGTATTTAAAAGATGGGTAGACGAAGTGCTTAGGGATATGATTGAGCAGTGAACAGGTAAGGTTGAAATTTATGATCTCAAAGATTATTTTCCTACCTAGTGATTCTAAAGTTCTATGATTCTATGATTTCAGTAATTTATCTCAGCCCCTAGCCTTAGCAGTATCAGAGCAAAGAAACACAGCTGTCTCAGAAGTGTGTTTCTGTGCTTCTCTGTGGCTCCTATCATTTTGATTCAATTACAATTTGGTGCATAGATAAGAAGTATCGTCAGGAATTGGCTTCTATTTCTGTCACTTATGACAGAACTGCTATTTGCTGCATTGTGTGCATGAAGCTTTATTGCAGTTCTTTTTATGACGATCTAGGAAAAGCTTCATCAACAAAACAACTGAATTCCTGTTCCCTCTTCTTTCTTTATGATTTGAAAGAAAATTGGCACTTGATATGTCTAAAATAAGTTTCATAATGGCAGTGAAACTGCTTAAATACATTCAGTGTGCTGAAAATATCAGATAAATGGCAGGCTTGGCTCATGTTAACAAGCTTTGCACTTTTTGTGTTCTTTTCATCTATGACAAAATTCAACACTTACCAGCCATTAAGGTTGCATTGTGCAAATAAAAAATGCAGACAGATATTCTGAGAGAATTTTAATCATATAATCATTGTACAAGAAATTCAGATACTGTATGCTCAGATTTTTTTTAATTTTTTTTCCCCTTAAGAAAACATGCACAAGAATTATAAGAGACAAGCTTCACTTATGCTTATCAAAACAGCAGTATTGAAGATGGTAGGATTGATGGCAACACAAACCAAAAGATTCATATCCTAAAGCAGTGAGAAAAGATATATATGGTGCAATGTTGTCAAATTCCAGAAATCTAAAAATGATGACAGAGTTGATTAGAGGAACTATGTTACAGCAGTCTTTACAAGCAGGCACTGGATATGCTGCTCCGTAATTGCTGACATTCAGTACTAAACTTGCCTGAAGTAAAGATGGCAATTGTAATTTCCTACAGTTATTGTTTCTGGTTACCTGCCTATTTAAATTGTCATCATGATGGTACATAGTATTAGCACCTCCTTCCCATGGACTTGCGTGTTGTGGTGGCTATTCACTATTCCCAGACACTTCACAAAGAAAACAACAAAATAGGGCCTTCAGAACAGCTCAGTCTAAATACAAGCCAAAAAAACAGGAGAGGGAGCTGCAGTAGGACAGGAAGGGGCATATATGAGGTTGCTCATCTCCATTTTAATCAGTTCATCACTGTATGGAAAATACAAAGGTGACACACTTGGATGCACAATGAAGGGATGTAAATGAAAGAAGAAAGGTTGATGAATTTACATTTGCTTCAATTTTCACTGTCCCACTTCGAGTTATTTGTGGGTTTCTGAGTCTGCCAGTTTGTGATGGAGCTATTTCTGAAAAGTGGATTTCTAAAAATCAGAAACTAGAAAAAAACTTGTCTCACACTAGCTGTGCCTGAAATTCAAACTAAACAGAGAGTAATTTTAGATTTGGTGAAATATAAGAGAAAAAAAAAGAATCTTTCTCATGGTCTGAATTTTCAGGCTTCAGGAACTAGGAAAAATAAAGCTCTCTCCAGAAAAAATGCAAAACCAGAAAGCTGTTGAAATCCACAACTATATATTTTTCTGAATGAGCAAAAAAGAGCCTGCCCTAGCTCATAATATAGGCTATTTCCATACTTCTTCCAGGCAAATGACAAAAATGTAGATAAGTTTTACAACTTTCTTGATTTTCAGAGCTCTCAATCTCTTCCTCTACAGGAAAGAGATCAGATTTTTTTTTAAATCTCAGGGAACAGGTAACTTTTGCAGTTTTTCTTCAGAGCAGTTGAAAGACTGGCCACCTTATATAAGGTGGCTTTCCAGCAAAGCTTTGGCTGTTTGCTGAGCCCACATACACAGTTTTCACAACTTTCCACCTGCAACAAAAGCGAGAGAACTTGTAGTATCAAAACAATCTTTATGAGACAAACACATGCTAGGGATCAGAGGGACAGAAAACTAGAACCACTGGAACCCATTTCTGGCTATGAGTTTGCTGGGTTTCAGGTTTTTTATTCTGTAATGGTGCCTGATCTAGTAGGATGTCCCTGCCCATGGCAGGGGGTTGGAACCAGATGATCTTTAAGATTCCTTCCAACCCTAACAATTCTATGACTCCATCCATCCTTACATCTAAGTATTTATTAGCCTTAACTGATGAACTATTATAATATCCTAATACTATGATAGGTAAATATTATGAGAACCTGAAGAAGAGAAGTAGAAGTGACAAGAAACATCCTATCTCTTACAATTTCAGAAGTTATCTTTATTTCCTGCATTGACATGAGTAATAAGAAAAAGAGACATACTTTATCCTTCTTAAGAAGGATACCTGGATCCCTGTCATAGCACTGCAACATGTCTTTATAGGACTGTTTTTAGATAATGGCATGGGTTATGCCAGGTGTTTTGTCTTCATTTTCTTTAAATTGAATGATGTTTTACGATAAGCGTTCCTAAGAAATCTGCTCACATTATAACAAATGTCACTGAACATTCACAAGTTACTCACTGCCTATTTGATCTGGCTATTGGCCTCTGGCTGTCTCATCTTTTGACAAATTAGCCATATGAAAATGTATGTTCCCATTCCTAGTTCATTTCTAGAAATACATTTCTGTCTGACTTTTGTGGTTAACATTCTCACATCTGCTTTAGTAGCTTCATGAAAAATATAGGATTAAATAAGGAAGATTTTTCTCATGGAGATCATCTTTAGATCCTCCCTCTTTAATTCAGAGCAAACTCAAAGAAAGGCAAAAGTAGATAAAATTTACAAAACACGTCTGATATGAACACTATGCTTTTTTTAATGTATGTATTAACTTATAATTTTTTTCAAGAGTCAGGGGGCTCCAAAACAAGGAAAATAAGTTGCACCATATTTTTTAATTCCTGTTTTGTCTGAAATTCCTGGTTTAAGAACAAGATTGAAAGTCTCTGTGAAAAGCTATCTTGCATTAAGAAATGTGCTGTAAATTCACAGTCCAACTTTTCCACTTGAGTCAGGCATATGTGGGGCATTTCTTTAACGTAGTCTCTAAAAACTGAGATTCTTCTAGTCTCTCTCGCTGCCTCAATGTGGAATCTGAATGAACTGGCATATCAGTGGTCTGTAGTTAAGAAACTTAACCAAAGTGTCTGCCCATAAAATCATTGAGCAGAGACTATCAGAAAGCTTTATAAATCACCATGGCCTTAATGAGCTGTGTGAGTTGACCTGGGAAGAGCCAGTCAGTCACACTCTGCTTTTCTTAACTCTTCAGTGTCTTCATTTGCTGGTCACAAAGGACATGACGTCACAGTCTTTCCTGTTTCCTTCCAGTAATGCCATTGACTGTAATCTCTGGCTTGTGATCAGTCTCAAATTTTACCTTTCACAACATGGAAAATGTAACATGTAGCTTTTCCTATTTTCTCTTTGAATAGCATATTTTCATATTATCTCTTGTATTCTTTCATGTATTATTATCACACTTCATTTCACCTGATCATGACTGAGATACTGAGACACTGAGATGTGCCATAAGCACAGAAAAATTATCTTCCTTCCCAATTTGGGGTGATTTACTGGGTGTAGGAAGATATTTGGACGTGCAAGGAAGGTGTTTGAGTCTAAGAGTAGATGTCCTAGGGAACCAGGATTTATTTTTTTGTTTTGTTTTACTGGGCTCACCATAAAGGAAAAAAGGGGAAGAAAACTATTCACAACATTTCAGTCCAAATCTGGATGTGGATGGAAGTCTATTCCTAAACAACTTTTGCTTTGATTTCTGATTTCTAAATAAAATTCTGTCACCAACGCTTTCACCATATGCTTCCAATCACTCATCTCAAGCTGGACTCAGAATTCCCCACACATGCCTGATGCAGCAAATCTTCAAGTTTAGATGCTGCTGTAGAACTTCAAACAAATTTTACTTCTTTTGCATTTGAATATATTTTCCACGTACATCCTGGACTCACTTGCCTCCATAAAGGGAGACATTAGATTAGCAGTGGCACAATCCCAAGTTAAGCAGAGTGGCAGAACCCCCTTCCCTACCAGCACTGGGTCAGGTGATGGAGCAAGGTAAAGTTAGGGGACCTCAAGTGTGTACACATATGACATTCCCTGGCACATCACAGAAATACATGCATCTCATCTCCAAATCCTTGCAGCTGCCCATGGGTCAAAAATCTGAGGGAAGACACAAGATCTTTCCACCATGGCAAGAAATCATGAGTTACTGCCACCTTATTCTTCCTCTCTTCTCTTTTCCCTTCCCAGCAGTACAGCTGTATCTGTGATCAATGATAATTTGCAAAGCCATGCTTTCATCCTTTCTGAAAACAAATCATCTTTTGTCAACTACTTAAAAGCAATCTCTTTTTGTTTTCAGGAGAAAAGAAAGACCCACATGCCTAAAGTATTGGCTAGAAACTCGATTTCACATTGAGTGCTTGGCTCTCCTGTATGTTTATTCTGTAACTGTGAGGAATTAACTTATAAACTAGCTGTGAAGTTTGCATTTACTAGAGACATCAGAAAAAAAGGTATATAACAGGTTATTTCAGGCCTTAGATGTTTAGATTTTACAAAATAAAATCAGCATAATGATATGCTGTTCAAGCAAGGACCACAAAAAAAAACCAAAAGGAAAAGAAATATGCTTGCTTTATTTTAACAATAAAGCTCTCTTGTCTCTGCAATTGTGCAAGATGCAAACATAATTGAATTGTTGTGAGTCCAAACATGTAATTTTCCTTGGAAAGAAAAGTAAATTATTAGGTTAGCTTCATTAATGAAGAATGGAGGAGAAACAGAAAAGTAAAACTGGAATTACAAGAACAGAACAACTGTTTAATATTGCAGAATGTCATTAATTTAAGAAGTTAACTTTTTCCTGGCACAAGTGGTGTGTTCGTTGTATGACACATCAGTTAAATCAAAATCGTATGTCTGTTACCTAGTGATCTGGTATTCCATGCTTGCTTTTAACCACACTGCTGATGATGCGAGGGTTACATAACCTGAACTCCCTTCTTGCTTTCCCATTCAGTGATCTGTATGGATCTGCCAGGAGTACTCTTTGATAGTTCCTCACTAATGCCAATTTTGTCTTTTTAGTTTCTGAATTCCCATTACTTGGCCTGTCTGGTTCCACTGATGCCCCAGTAGTCAGGGAAGCTCTACCATCAATATGAGTTTTCTTTCCAGTATGCAGTCCTCATTTTGTTCCATGCTGCAGTGAAGAACACTCAGCCACAGCACTCCTGTTGACTTTTGAGGAGATGAGACAAAGTAATCTGTCTTTGGCCCATCACAGGTCCTTGCACAATAGATGTGATTTGGACAAGAGATTCCCCAGGACTCCAGTCATTTCACTAAAACCTTCTCCATATGCCAGCATCAGAGTTGGGCTTTATGCAGCTCAGCCCTCCAATCTTTGCACCTATGGCCTATTCCTATACTCAGCAAAGTGCACCTCCCTGGAGATGTTTAAGGTCAAGCTGGATGGGGTCTTGGGTAGCCTGATCCAGTGGGATGTGTCCCTGCCCATGGCAGGGGGGTTGGAACTAGGTGATCATTTAAGTCCCTTCCAACCCAAACTATTCTGTGATTCTATGATTTATAATCACATTCCAGCCAAAACAAGGGAAAATAAATGGGTCAGCAGAGAAACAACAACAAAATCTCTCAAATAAAAGGGGCCAGATCTTCAACTAATGTATACTCTAACTTCAGTGATGTCAATAGATCTGAACTTTGTATGCCAGCAGAAGATACAGCTCTGGATCTTTGCCACTACTAACGGGGACACATGATAAGCCTTCACATGGCTGAGTTCTCTTTGTAAATTAATGACTCTGTTAATCACACTTCATATGTACGAATTTCCTGTTCATGACTTGAGTAACATCCATGAATAATTCATGAAGGAAAATTATAGATTTGTACTACTTCTCTGTCGTTTTACCACCAGGTTTGTACTCAGCACACTCAGATACTATCACTTTTAGAGATATAAGTTAAACAAGGTTACATACTTCTCTAAGAAGCAATTGTTTGGCTACATCTATTGTCTGCAATATCTTTCTCACAAATGTGCTCATATTTGCTTGAATTTTGGCAACACAGTAAGAGACAAAAGACTGAGAATGAAGACAATGATGCCAGACCCAGATGACTGTCATAAAACCTTTCATGTGCAGAGATATTCAGCAAAGCACCTTCAGACATGTCACTTGCAGCAGTGGTGCAGGCAGATATGAAGGAGAGCAATATGCCACATCTCCGCAGCCTAGACATCTAACAACCTTGATGGAAGTTGAAAGAACAAGGCCCAGAGACTGGTCAGAGTTCACGATCCCCTTGCTAAGCATGAAAATATATGGGAAGTCACTAGCAGAGACTCATGACCAGATCTGGTGTTTCATCCCCACTGCTTTATTCCATTCCATTGGCTCATGGCTGTCATTAATACACTGGAGGTGCAATTTGATTCATGTGCATTTTTTAGCGTGGTGAAAACAACATATTGTCATGCATGAGACATCTTTCTCTTAAAGTAAAGGTCACCTGTGATACAGGGCAAATCACAACAGTGCCCAGAGGGTTTCCTTTTTGCAAAAGAATCACTTATTTCACACAGTTAATAACAGAATTCAGCTCAATTCTTACTACATGGGCTTTCAGACAAAATGCATGTTCCTTCCTCTTTAATTGCAGAACATGCTATTCCTCTGGTATCCATCTCTTTTCTCCTCTTATGTACTGTTACTACAGGTATCCATAAACCCCATCTCTAGCTATAAAAAGTTAGTATGCTTATTTTGAATTTTCAACTGCAGCCTTTTTGCTGTTTGTCTGTTGGCAAACATCTGTGTTTCTGAGTGAGTAATATAACTTTTAACCTGTTAATCTGATGGTTTTGCTAGTTTTGGGGGTTTTTTCCTCTCTCTCTCTCTCTCTCTCTCTCTTAAGACCTTGGCTTTCTCACCAATGGTCCAGCTCTTCAAAATAAATTAGTAATTTTGGACTTCCCATTTTAGTGCTTCACATATCAGATACATCATCGATATATCATTTTCTGAAAAAGCTCAGGATTTAGTTTTGGAAAATTGGACTTCCAGGATAACCAGCCACTAATCCTCAGTTCTTATTTTACTTCCTAGCCTGTCAGCCACAAATCTCTTATTCAGAGAGAGAAAAAGTGCCTGTATTTGTTTCTTTAAATACATATTGATTTACTCATCAAAATAAAAAAAAAGAAGTGAATCAAGACAGGAGAAAAACAAGTATCAGCAATGAACCGTGAGGCAGATTATACTGAGCCTGTAAGGAAGGACTGGAATTGAGGCTTTACTAAAGTTAATCTATCACAGATTGATGAAGAACACCCTCATTATTGCCTACAGGAATTTTTCTAAAAGTATTTCTATTCAAAATTCAGGTTTGAGAAGGAGGAGAAATTTGGTGAGTCATAAGGTTTTAAAAATCAGCTTTGGCTGTGTATTTGCAGGATGATCTTATTTTCTCTTGCTTTGAATTAGTGAAAGGAACTGAACTGTCCTTGGCAAAAGCCTGTTAGGACTCTAAAACGTACCTTTTTCATCTACAATTTTTAGAAATCACTATCTAGTCGCATTGTTTCATAGAATCATAGAATCACCAGGTTGGAAAAGACCCACCGGATCATCGAGTCAAACCATTCCTACCTATCTCTAAATCGTGCCTCTCAGTACCTCATCCACCCATCCCTTAAATACCTCCAGGGAAAGTGACTTGACCAACTTCCTCAGCAACCTGTTCCAGTGCCTAATGACCCTCTCTGTGAAGAATTTTTTCCTTATGTCATGCCTGAACCTCCCCTGGCAGAGCTTGAGGCCATTCCCTCTTATCCTGTCAAATGAAATTTGGACAAATGAAATTAATGTATACTACCCCTTTTCCAAAATAACCTACAGAGCCCTTTTTTTTATGTCTGGGTGTGTACACTGCAGAACCTAGACTACCAATCATCAGGAAAAGCAGAAGTGTCTGCCTGAGTCTGACCTTCAAAGAAGAGCTTGCTGGTCAGACATTGCCATCCTTTCCCTCCAGTTGCAAATATTCTACAAGGCAGAATATCAGTGACAACAGATGTCATCAGAGATGTGAGTATTAGAAAAACGCTGTGCAATAGCCAGAGGATTTCATCCCAAACAAATAGACCTGGGAAACCAACTGACATATAGTCTCCAGAAGAATCAGTAGGAAGCTAAGAGGGTGTCCAAAGCAGACGCTCTGAGCATTAATAGATAATCTCCTACTTGCAGTTGTCAAATCAAGATCCAATTAGGAGACAAGGGTGCCCAGAAGAAACTCATGTGAGAACTTTTCAGAACAGGGCAGGGCACAGAAAGCAAAGGGCCTATGAAGGAAATGGGAGGGCCTTTGAAGGAAATGCAAAATTGGAAGAAGTGGAAGAGATTTGGGGTTTGTCCTGCAAGCCAGAGTTTTTGCAAGAACAATGAAGGAATGAACTTTCTTCACAATTTTCAAGAAAGACAATGATGGTGATTATCTGTGAAGATAATGCAACAGATTATGAACCAAAACTCTTTTAAGGATCTAGTCTCTCTCATCTACCTTCATTAACAACTTCAAAAAAAGCTAATGCCAGTGATAAATGCTGTATTAAATCAGCTTCAGGTTTCTGAGATCCAAGTCAAGAATAATTAAAGGACCCTTAAAACTTTTTATTTGCATCTTAGTATCAAAATACCTTGACCAACTTAGATCTTCAGCTAATTACCATAGATTATACCAAGAACTTTTTTTTACTGTAAATAGTCTAAATAGCATATCCCATCTTTAAAACAAGTTTAATCCTTCCCGGAGAAATATCTGGCTCAACAGATTAAAAAGACTTCGTGCATAGAAGCATAAACTAGTTTATCTTATTCAGAAAGTTATATTAAGAATCAATTTATGTTCACAATCTATTATGTGTTAATAAGTTATAATACATATAAATAAAATGTATTCGTTTCTATCATCTGATGCTTTTATAGTACTGAACTAGCAGAAACCAAATAAAGCATTACAATGATTCCCATACCTATAGGTGAATGAAATTTCTGCAGAGAATGGCCCCTGTTACCAGGAAGTAAGAGGAATCCATATGCTCTTCCTTTCTAATTCACAATAATAAAATAAACACCAACTAGTGAGTCAAAGCTCTATGCAGATTATAACATAAGTTTCCAAACTCCCTTGTTTTATTGTTTAGAAGAGAAAAACTGAGGAAACCTTGCATAAAATCAGAAAGGAAATAAAAATCAATACAAACGAACTACACAAGTGGCTCTTTTAAAGTCCACCTCAAAATCTCACTCCATAACTGATCACAATGGTTACAGTAACTGAAACAACTTTAAAAGATGCCAAAATCCTATGCTCTGTATAGAGAAGCAGAAACAAACCATGACTCAAGGCTTTTGAAAATCCTTCTTCTGAACATCTCCTGCTATGTGGGATAAAAGGATGGTTGAAGTCATCAGGAGTATTTGTCTTCCCAGTTATACACACAGATAAGCACTTGAGTGAACTGAGACTTCACAGTCTAGCCACTATGAAATTAACTCTGATTGGTATTTCTTTTCTATAAAATAGACATAAATTTGTCTATTTCAGAAGCTGTAAAAGCTAAATTTACTCAAATAATAAAGGTGAACCTAACTCACAAAAAAAAAGAGGCAAACTTATACAATGCATGTATTTAGAAGACTAAATCTATAATTCCAGCATTTAGAAAGTCTAATCCACCTGTAAAACAGTAACCCTACCAAGAGTACCTGAGCATGTGGTTAGAAAAGTACTAATTACATTCAGGCTGGATAGAAATAGAACATTTTACAAATACACAGGTTTCATGTAAAAAGCATGCAGGTTTTCTCATATTTCCTTGAAAATGCGGTCAGATTCACATCAGAGCCAGAACGATAACACTTGTTCATCCCAGGAATCTGCTTCCAGCCACCAAGACTTTCCTAAACCAACAGAAAGAAACTGCACGAGATTATTGGCTAGCTGCATCAGTGCTTTTAAATTTATCCTCCTGTTCCTATGGACATTCCTTTCTTGGTTTTGCTGTTCTTCCCTAGGAGGTAACACCCCATGTCTTCTTATGGTCGCCATGACCTAGACTACTTTCTACGCATACTTCCTTGCATTGCCAAAGTCAAAGAACACAACATTCACTGATCTTTCCTTGTCACCAAAGCCAAGCACCTCAGCAGAAAAAAAGGTAGTCAGTGTGATCCAGTATGATTTTCCTTATATTTCCAGATTAGCTATTGCCTACAACTACTTTTTATCACTAAGCTTGAGGAAAAATATTAGTATTCTAGCTTTCTTGGATGGTAATATCTTTGTTTATTTTTTCTCTCTTTTTTGGTGTTTCATTTTCTTTTTGATGATGTGCCAGTGTATTCTTTCAGTATTTCATCTTGATTCTTGAACTTGCGCGCCAAATTCCTTTTCAGATTAGCTGCTGAATGCCATCCCTCAGCTGAAGGTAACTCAAAGAGAATGCAAAGGCCTGCTTTAAAAGTGAAATGTTAGAGTTTGGAAAACAAAAAGTTTTTAAAAAATCTTCTAATATAAGACCACTACAGAACTTTCATAACTAGGATCTCCTTCCACAAAGTGGCAGAAATTTATTAGGAAACTTTTTAGTATAAAAACAAACAAACAACCAAACAACAACAATGCACACACACACAAAACATACACTCTTCTCTGTACTACGTCCAGAAGCTCTGATGTTTTAGGATATTAATCTGTTATTCATCTGTTACAAGACTCCAGAAGCCAATATCAACACTCTTCATCTGGATGTCTGAAATTTGACTTTCAATTACAAACCACTTAACTATAGGAAGGGATCCTATAGATTTCAGAAGTTCTTAAGGGAAAAAGGAAAGATCTCTCAGGGTTTAAGTATTTAACAGTAAATTCAAGTGCTGCATCTTCAAAATCCCAGGTGTGTAAATTTTGATTCAAACCTCTAAGCTCCAGGTTTTCTGGTTTTACGACAAATCCTGACAGTATAAAGTAAGTGTAATGTGTAGATCAGTGTGATGTTAGCATCTGTAGCTCTTCTGTTGCTGCTGAAACACCATCCTGATAAATCATACTGCAGCAGAGTCACCATTTCTCTCATTAATTGGCCTGTTATATAGGTCTGCCCAGATGATACAACTCAATATCCACTATTGCCTTTCTACAATGAGGGAGTCAGAGTATTTTGGTGATGCAAATTTGACTAACATATATCTGGTATTTGTCAGTGTCATGAAACTGATGGAAAAAAACATCTGCTCGGGATATTACAAAACTGTTACGCAGAACCTCATTTCAGACTTTTTAATAATGCACAGGTGACAGTAACTCAGGATCTGAGAGCTGAATAAGAACTTCAGACACCTTTAGGAATTTGATCCTCAGCCCCTTGAATGACCCACTCCAAGGAGTTCTTTTTCTAGAAGTCTCTCCTTAAAAATAACAAGGAATGGGAAAAACACATTCAATCCATGCAATTTTTCCATTGCGGAAAAGGCCCATCTGATGTAAAGATCATTAAATAAAAAGAGGAGCAAAGAGGCAATGAGAAAAACGGGAAAACGACTGAAATCTTAAAGACAACTGAGACAGCATGGAGAAAATTGCCTAGATAAGCCTAAATGTGTCCCAGAATACGCTACAAATAAATAGCACTTATATCAGGAATCTATTCTTTTGCCATTTTTTAAGTCAATAGGCTTGCTATTGATTTTGCTCAAGTTCTTTTATGTCTAAACACAATGTGTTAGTAGACTAAAAATATATTTTGTAAGATATATTTCAGACACAAAAATACTCCAGAACTTTTCAGGCACATTTCACGCAGCTGCAAAAATTCAGCAAGCACATACTCATCTGTGCAACCTCCCTCTCATGTCACTTGGAGTAGATTTACTAACTTGCTTAAGGTTTGCAGAGTGGCAGAAATTTGATACTTGAGTTTCAGTCCAAATAGAAAAAGAAACATTCCTATCTGAGGGGTGACAACTGAGGGGGCAGAAGATTTTAAGGCAAAATGCCAAAAGACCTCAGGCTGTAGAGATGCAGGAAATAACAGAACACATGCAAAAAGAAAAAGAAACTGAAGAGAAGGAAACTATAGACTGACAAGTCCAGCTATACTAAGTCTCTACTGTGTTTTGAAAATACATACAGACATACTTTCTCTTAAGTAAGAAAATATTTGACTACCATCACCCTACAAGATGCTACAGAGTTCATCAGTCCTAGGGTAAGAGGTCTGAAATGCCTATGCATACTTGGAATGATTGATTGATTCATTGACCTTTTTATGTTACATCACTGATCTTATTCCTGTCACTGAACTCCAAATTCTACATGTCACATCCATACCTGTAGATGTGAAGAACTCTGTGAACGCAGAAAAAGACCTTAGCAGCTGGAAATAAAAGCATAGCCATCAGCAAATGGAAAACTGATCTATTTTATTGCTACGTGAAATATACAAAAATACATATATCAGAGGATGAGTAAGATTTTTATTTTTTCAGTTTTTAGCCTTGCCTTCCACTGAGGAAGTGTCATGTGGAACTTAGTAAGGGTAGAACCAAAAAGATTCTATAGAAATTAAATAAGTTCTGGAAAAGGAGGTTTAGACATATTTGTGGGATTTTTAACATAACCTTCCATTGGGTGACATGAGAACCTATGAAGACAGAAGACTGATTCAATCAGACAACTGTTAAGTTCACCACTGAGGCATATGAGTGCCCAGCTCATCCTCAGCACCAAGGGCCCTGCCTTCCCCCAAAACAACATCTATTATCCATGATGTTACTGTCTACCCTATGAAAACTCACAGTAAGAATACAGTTTGCTTCTAAAGTTTCTAAGAATCTTCTGAATTCCCCCAAAAATTATCTTTTCTAAACATCTGAATTTCACATGAACATAATATACACTCCCATTTTATATATAACTGTTGACTTAATTAGAAAGCTGCCCTTTATCTAACATGAAGAAAAATGGCATTTAAAGCACCTCTAACTCATTTAGCTTTCTGTTCACTCATTAGCTGTACACATTTCTCACCTGCATTTTTCATTATTCACAGTAAGTCTATTTTTATGAGAGTATTTTGACAACTTTTTAACTGCAAATGTTCACTGATTTTCTGGCAGTCCTCTGCAGAATTTTTATCAGGATATGGTTCCATGGCATAGTACCAACAGAACTCAATATTTGCTATTCCAGCAGTTTACCTCAGTGTATTAATAATCTTTTAAGGGTGCTTTAATCTTTCAAACTGCCCAGTCCTCAGCAGGTGCTGTTGATTTGTACAACTACAATGACCTCATTGGAGCAACAGCAAATACTATGTCATGGACTTTCCACACCTTGCTTAACATTTTACCAGGACTCTGCTGTTAATACTAGTTAGTTGATTTGACCACAAGGCCCTCTGCTGAGATAATGTGGTGTGTTCACCTTGACTAAATCATTACTACACTGGTACACTTAATCCTCCCACAACTGATGACTTCTTGCTGGGACACTCAAAGACAGGCCAATTTCTACTGAATGCCTAGTGGTTTTATACTTATAAACTCATTAAGTCTAATATCATAGCAACATATTATTTATCTGTATCCAAGCTAACTTCATACACAAGTTAAGAAACTTAACCAAAGTGCCTGCCCTGAAAAGTGTTGAACAGATAACTGCCTAAATTACCATGGCCTAAATAAGCTTTGTGGGCTGACCTTGGAAGAACAGGCTAATCACAGTCTGCTTTTCTTGACTCTTCGGTGTCTTCAGTTTGCTGTTTACAAAGCACGTAGTCACAGTCTTTTCTTGGTTTCCTTCAAGTAAAGCCATTGATCGCAGTCTCTGGTTCCTGTCAACTCTCAAATTAGACTTTTCTCAACACAGAAACTGCAACATGTTACTTGCTTTACAAATGTAGTTCTTACTTTGTTTAAAATACTGCCAACGTGTATCCTAATTATTCACAGATCATTGTTATGATTCTGTTGTTTAAAGCAAGAGCAGTAGCACAGACATCTCAGTCTCAAGTTATGTGCATTATATCCTGTTCCAAATTTGCTACAAGACTCTCAGAAAAATGAAAGGATTGAGTAAGGAACAAATAGCACTGTTTAAAATAAATTTGTGATTTTTTTAAACTACTTTTTTAAGTCAGTCTGCAAAACTACATAAAAGCATGCATATTTCAGTCTTTTTAGAGCTTACTTTAGATTAAGATTGTTTCCCTGGGTGTTTGGCACTATTGTAACTAAACCAGCTGCTATGCTAGACTAAAGAGATTCAACTTCTCCCTGTAGACAGGTTTACTCTCTTGACAAACTTGCAGTGCTCCAAATCAACTCTGGGTTATTAGCAATGCAGGGACAGAACATCTAGCCCAATAATTTTGAGAATTTTATTGCCATTATTGGTCATAACCTAATAATTCATAGCAGCATTTGTGAACATCTTTTTTTTTAATTTTTTCCCTGTTCTGCAATCAGTCTATGTTTTTTTTTCTGGAATAATTATTGTTCCAAAATTATTTGTCAAATGCAGTCTCAGCTGGTAGATATATCAAAAGCATCTTCTTGCAGGTAATTGGTAGACAGAATTTATATACATGATGGGTTTCATCAGGCACACAGGGCTCAGGACAACTTTCTTATTCTATTAATTGCAAAACCATAACCCCAGGACAAGGATTTGAGTCAGAACTCATTCATTTAATTGATCAGATAGGTATTTATTTGAATGACTTAGGGAATTTTACCTTCTTTAGTCTTTCCACTTAAAAATTTATGACAAAATCATACAGCTTCCATCCAGTCAGTATAGTTTAGGACTCTTATCAGGCCTGAACTCATGAAATATTTACTTTTTACAAATATATTCAAAGAAATCCATTGACCTTATGAAATTTCCTCTTCCTAATTTGTTAGGATATCTAGAGAAATAAAGAAAACCCAGGACAAAATATTGAATATATATGTCAAGAGTTATAGGGGACAAAAGACACAGATTTTACTCAGTTGGAGTAGCTGAGTCTGCTATACAAAACTGAGTCAATTGCTGTAAACAAACCATTGGCATAATCAAAACCAGAAAAGTTTCTTTTAAAACCAGTATTGGCAGAAAGCATCTACGATTTTTGGTAGATTCAGATCATGTCATGGCGCTGGATTTCCTTCCTTCACTTTTCTCCATTCCAAAATACTTTCAAGTCACTAATTAGAAAGACATTTTCCATAAACCACATCAGATATTTTTTGTTGTTGTAGTTCAGTGGATGCATTTCTGGTTTTGTCTTCTCCATTTCTTCCACTCCTAGCAAAACCAAGTATTTATGTACCCCCAGCTTACAGTTCCACGTGAGATATCCCCCATAGCTGAGTAATGCTTTTGGACATTTAGGTAATGTGTGAGACTAAGCTACAGTTCTGCTTTACCCTCTACATATTTATTCAGTTTTTGTTAATACATATTTTGTGTGCATGTGGGAAACAATTTAGTTTGCTATTGAAGATGACCCCTCCATGGTAAAAATTACTCTGAGACACTAGAACATCTTTCCCATTTATATTGAAATTTATCAGCTAAAATAACATCTTCCCAAGTGATGTTCCCAAAGAGCTTCCTATTGTCTGCAGAAAAAGTCTGAAGTAGGAGACACTGAGCACTTCAAATCTGATCTACATTCCAAACACCCTCCAAAATTTTCATTTCTCATCAGCCTTTGTCAGCAATAAAAATACTTCTACCATTAAAGTTAGGAGTAACCAATACCCAGGATGCCAGCTGTTAATGTCACTGACATACTATCAAAAATGCCTTGCTTGCTCCTCTTGCGTAGTGCCGAGGTCAATTTGCCAGGGGCAAGCAGTACACAAATTCAGCAGTGGTAGCATTTGGCCTTCAGTGGTGTGTCAGAATCTTATCAAAACTGAGTAAAGAAGAGAGCGCAATTTTGTTTCTCTAGAAGAAATTGAGAGAACCATCTAAGCTCAGGCTGCCAGTGCACCCTGAAATTTCTTCTTTATTCCTAGAGGTATGCATCATCAGTAACATATTCCCTTTCTCTCTCCACCAGCTCACTTACAGAAACCGCTCCACTGCAGAAATGACCAGGACAAGATAACAGTTTTCTTCTGGAGGCTTCTCATCTAAACTGTCTATGGTCATATAAGCCCAACCAACTTCTTACATAATAATCCATTTAAAATATAGAAGGCAGGAAGGCAGGCTATCTGAAGAGCCTTATGTAACAACCTGCCTTTCAAATGCACAAGGCTGCTTTGCCTTCCTTTTAAGTACTTCAGATAAAAGACAAAAAATGCATTTATTGCCACAACTTGCTGACAAGGGATAGGAGCACGCAAGTCAAAATTAAAAAAAATATGTCACATTCAACATGTTATGATTATGTCTCTATTTTTGATGTACTGGAGTCTTTCCTGGAGATTTACACAATAGTGATTAGCCATGCCATCTGTAAGGGTCACAGATGACATTTACTTTTACTCCAGGCTGCAAATAACAGAGAAAAACCTTGACTTTCTTCCTACTCACAACACAGCTCTTGGGTGTTTAAAGCAGCTTGTCAAAAGCATGTTTCAAGAATCTCTGGTGGTGCAAAAGTAGTGCTCTGTCTTCTCAGAGATGTTTCCTTTCCAGTAACACCCTTCTGTCTTCCTGTGACAGGCTAGTTTTGATAGCAAGAAATTGAAACTCAGTAAGGACTCAAGAAGTGTATAATAGAGCTAGAAACCACATCACAATTTCAAAGCCCAGGATTACATCAGAAAACCTGAGCTATCTTTACCCTTTCTTTACATAGGATATACCTATGTAAAGAAACAACTATACAACACGATGTTATACATACTTGAGCTTACTCCAAGACAAACTGTTTGTACAAAGGGAATAGTTTGACAATGGCATTAACACTTGGGAATTTCATCAGCACATGGTTAAAGAGAACTTGTGTTTTTAAACATAGCCTTTTATATACATCAGACTCATCTGTACTGAACAGATGTGTAAATTTTCCAGTCTGAGCTTGCTTATGGAACACGATGAAAAACATTTGTCATAGGTACACATCTGATTTAACTATTGCTTCTTCTGCACTATATAACCAGGAGAGCATCCAGCATCACATTACTTAACAACACCCTGGAACGGAACCCAAGCATCCAGTTCATCTATTTCCTTCTAAAACCACGACCTTGGGTGAATGCCATTCTCACTTGTACTTTATCTCATGTGTCAGCATTTTACAGGCATTTCCCTTCTGCCAATGTATTCTCCTATGTAAGCCTAATCCTGCCAAATTTCAGCATTATTTAGCTTTCTAAGACATTTACTTGCACCAAGTATTTTTTTCCTGATATAATTTTGAAGAGGACTTAGTTGTAATTTAGACTTTATTGTAGATTATACCCCTGCTGGATAGCCTGTTCTTGAGCTCAGACGGGTAGGAACAAACTGCTAAATACCTCCTTGATACAGAAAAGTCTTGTCTCTATTCATGCACATGACTTTACCAGGGTATTTGACTTAGAAATACGGATTGGATTGTACCACTGACACCTAGGGCACCTCATACTGAAGCAAAGAGTGAATGAGGTGTGTGATCTCTCCCAGGGTTTCCCCAAATCTTTAACTCAGCACTATGCCTAGGCACAACAGAGCAGGTATTTGTTTCAATTCATTATGGGTATTTTGACAGTATGGCACATCACATCTCAGAGAACATTGCAACAAGAAGTGTCTTTAAAGGACTCCATTATTTGTCACACACGCATTTATACATATGCATGCCAGTGTGTTGTGCAGAAAAAACAAGTAATTGGTGAGGCCAGCAGCCTGCCGCTCAATATTACAGGCAAGCAGAACTCAATCAACAGGTGTGGATACTATATCTGCCTGGGGCCTGGAAAGCATACTGTGCAAACCCAGACTCCAAGGAGGTTTTTACTTGTGATGAAAGCTAGAGAGGGAGACCTGCATGATGTCTGGATCTTCACAGGGATGCACATCCCTTTCACGGTGGCATCCCTCAGATGCACCCCGGACAAGCTGCATCTGCTAGACAGATTCAGGCAGTGCCCAAGGGCATCAGCAAGCCCAGAGACTTTCAGGAACACAGCCATTATGACTGCAGCTAGAAAGATGACTCCTGCACAAATCAGATTCACTTGTACAACAAATCCCTGTTAAAGCCAATAATTTGAGAAAGGTCATCCCAGTGCTTTGAGTAAGGGTTTACAAAATCAGTTCTTTAAACAGCAAATAGAAGGGATAAGCCCATGCTGCCTCTGCATGTCTCGGAGGAGATGAAGCAGTTTGCCAATTTTGCAGCCCTCAGTAAACTTGACAGAATTGTTTAGCTGGACAAATTGGGTGAGTTATCTCTTACACAGATGCTGTTGTGGTCTTTCCTCAGTTTGCTTATTCAGTCTTTTCCTGTTTTTTCACACCACCGTTATAATTTAACTTCGATAAGCACCCACGATTTTTCACTCCTACTCTTTCTCTTTTAACCTCATGTCTAAGTCTGAGGAAGCAGGAGAGAATGAACAGTAAAAAACATGTGATCTTGCCAGGGTCATACAGTATGGGGTGCCCTCCTAATATTACAGAAACTGAAGAATTTGCCTGAAACTTAAACAGTCTTCATTCATCATTATTGAGCATTTACACCAAGTGGCCTTTTGAAGCCAAACAAAACAGTTCAAAGGCCTTTTATACTCACAACAGAAATGTGGGAGAAAAGATATAATGCAGAAGGCACCACAATGCTGGAAAAGTAGCAGGGACATTTTTTCAAAACTATGGGTTTGCTCTGTGCGAAAGCACTCATCTGACTTCTGACCTTGCTACTCAAATGACATTGATATTGGTGACAATTTTGACACTCACTTCAAACAGCCTTTTCTCTTTCTTCTCCTTCCACATCCCAAAATTTTCACAGGAACAGAAGTGTCATTCTGGAATAAAAGAGCAAATAACTCCAGGGAAATTTGCATTAAATCCAGCCTGGTCATAGAGAAGTCCATGAAATGGCATTGTGCTTTCATGTGGGAATGTACTGAGAATGGCCATGGATAAAGGATCTACTACTACCTAGAAGAAAAACTGGGGGAGTAGCTGCAAAAAGTCAGAGAAAAAAAATCAGTGTACTCAGAGTAGTGACATACAGCACATGCACACATAGCGCTAGGAACTGCTTCCACACTTCTCTGCTCATGACTTGCAAGCTCAGAGAAGCTGGCCTGCAGAGCAGGTGGCTCCTTCCTCAACAACTCTCTGTGGATACTGGTATAACATATTTCTGGCAAATAGCTGGTGCTTTTTTTGTTAGAGATGAAGTGACCCTGGCAAGATGTCTTCTGTACCTGCAGGTTTGGAGTAGCCAGATAGCTCTTCCCTGTGCAGTTGGCTCCACCAGATTTTGACTCTGAGGCTCAAAAGAAGACTACATTCATCTAACCACTGGATCTCCAGGTAACTATCCCCCTGAAATGAAGATCTTCTAAATGCTCTCTGTGCCATCTGTTGTGATGCTGTAAGCAGAGCTGGGACCATTCCTATCTACTGGAGTTGTCCTCATCACCATCTTATTAACTATGAAGGAACAACACAGGAGATGTGACAACAGAACAGAAAAGACTCAAAAACAACAAGTAGTGACAGAAACTTCAGGTAGTTACAGCCAGAAGCTTAGTACTCAGCTGAGTCATTTGGTAACTTTCTACCAGTTGCAGCTCTGCTCAGGATTAATGTATCTCAAAGGTGAGAACAATAGGGAACACTATAAAAGGACTTGCAATGAGAAAAACATGAGTAAGTGTCAAACTCAAAATATATGGCATCAACAAAATAAGTGGCAAGTGGGGATCTCATAGCAGTTTTATAGCTACATGTTGAGGAAGATATATACCACCACCTCAGAAAAGAAGCGATAAAAACAATCTATCAGATCACTTACATTAACAGAGAAAGTGGTACTTTCACCCACAAAGAAGCTCTTGCTTTGTCATTCAGGCACTGGAAACAGGTCTCATAGTAAGAGTATACTCATACCTATATAGTTCCAGTGGTGGAAAGAAGCTGCAACTGAATACTAGTCACTTACTTTTTGTACATTTATAGGTACCTGGATGTCTTGAGATCTTCCCATGGTAGCACCAGTTTCAGAGAGAGGACTAACAAAATCAGAGGGGTTAGTGGGTTGTGTGCCACTATCTGGCAATGTTACAAGAACTCCCTCCTCCTCTGCTATCTAAAAGGGAGCAAAGATACAAAGCAGTGCACTGCATGCTTTACTCACTGACTCTTTGAGTGTTATCTGACAGCATTAGAATTTCTCTGGTTTTATATTGCCAGAAGAAACGATTGTTTTCTTTAGGGGGAAAGAACTGTATCAACCTCTTTTCTGAGGCAGTAAAGTAGCACATAGCCACTACTAGTGAAAATCAATTTGACTTCAAAGTAGTTGTTTGGATTCACAGGAGGATATTGGCAGGCATTACTCTGGAGCGGCCAGTGCACTGTTGAGTCGCACCAGACAAGCACTACAATGATATGAAATTTTTAAAATATAAAACCTTACTTAGCATTCCTAACACAGTTTTAGATATCTGACAGTACTTGCAAATTTCTTCTGGCTGGAAAATGAGTGTGGAGAATAGAAAGTAAGGAACTTCCAGACAAATTTTTTCCCTCTCTTGAAACAGAAACTCAAGAGAAAAACATAGCATATTCAAGCGTTTGAAACTACTTAGATAAAATGTGTGATCTAAATAGAAACAGAAGTCTGTTCCTATTTCATTCTTCCCAAACCATTATTCCTGAATGGCTTATTTTTCCTAATTCTCATTTTTCAATAACAGTTCTGGGGGAAAAAAAAAAATTTCCCAAGCTGACCTAAAATAAATCCCTCACACTCTCTAAGGCTAAAGAGAGAGTCCTGGGAATGGAAACCCTGCATGTCAGGTAGTGACCTGGGCACTTTGAAAAATGTAAGCAGCTAAACAAGGGGCAGATGAACGCAATATTAAGCAATGTGGCTATCATGCTCTGGCAAGTCCAAGAAGCTTCTCCGTCAGAGGAAAGGGATCAGAGAAACATGGACATGAATTGAAATGCAGTGATAACCTACTTCCAAATGAGCCAAGTTGCTCACAGGGAGCAAGCCTTGCAGGAGGTCACTGTGAAACACACAGGATAATTGTTCTGCAGCCCAGAAAGCAAACAAAACAACTCCACTTTAAAGAAATTACAATAAACCAAGCAAGCAGAAACAGCAGCAAAAGAAATACAAGTGATGACTTTAATCACATTTCCCTACAGCATATTTTATTGCTGAAGGCTTTTCCCAAGCTTTAACTGTGATGCTCAGCCACTGATCAAGAATGACTAGTTTCTGTGGTCAACATTCCTCAGCAATGCCACCAGCATTGCTGTACTCATGGTTACCCAAGATGACGATCGATTCAGAGGAGGGCCCTCGATTTGCCTGGATCTGCCTGGTCTTATGTCAGTCAAATCTTCAACACAGGAGAAGAGCAGAGTGGACATTCTGACCACAGCAACCACCATGAGAAAGGGAAAGGGATGGGGTCAAGTGAGGGGAGGGGGAGTAGAAGGCATCCAGTCCTTTGTCTGAAGATAAAAAAAACCTCAAGAATCTGTCAAAAAGATTATTCTACTAGCCTCTTTCCAAGAGGGACCTGGCTAAAAAGCAGGATGCAATTGATACACAGCAGTTTCAATTCCCTTGTCAGACTAAACACATTGTGCTCTTTCCACATGCATATTTATGCAAATAAAGCAGAAAAACTAATGACACAACTTTCCAAGTCTCATATGTATACGCTTTGGCAGACTTTATGTCCTTTCTCATGTCACTTTCTGAAAATATTCCAGCCTTTTACAGAGCAGCACTTACCATTTAAATGTCTTCTTTAAAAGAAAGCCTGGTTGTAAGCTTTTTAGCGTATCAGAGGTAGTGTAGAGAACTTATTAACAGGAATATTTCAGCCAAGAACAAAAATAAGCACAAATTGCAGACAAGGCAAATTCATAATTTGTTGTTATAAATAATCAAGCTGAAAAGATAGTTACAAGGTTTAGAGCCATTTGAGTCAAGATTATTACATCGCCTGTGGAGTTCACCTACTCTGTATAGTTCAAGTGTCTAACTGTGACCACTTCCTACAATTTGCTCCATAATGAACTCCAGATCAAGAATTATTATATCAGTAGTCCCAAAAGTAGTGCTGCATGACCACCAGCAACAGCAGAGGTTTGCACTCTGGTCATAAATTATCCACAAATGGGGAAAAAAAAAAGAAAAAAAGAAGGAAAAAAAAGAAAAAAGAAAAAAGAAAAAAGAAAAAAGAAGAAAAATAAAAAAGAAAAGAGAAAAAAAGAAAAGAGAAAAAAGAGAAAAGAGAAAAAAGAGAAAAGAGAGAAAAGAGAAAAGAGAAAAAAGAGAAAAGAGAAAAAAGGAAAAAGAAAAAGAAAAAAGAAAAAAGAAAAAAGAAAAAAGAAAAAAGAAAAAAGAAAAAAGAAAAAAAGAAAAAAAAAAGAAAAAGAAAAAAGGAAAAAGGAAAAAGGAAAAAAGAAAAAAAGAGAAAAATATACTGAATTATTTCCCCTTATTAATCAATTTCTTGTGTAATTTTCAGAGCTGTTTTGATAATAGGTTTAATTACATTTTTCTGAAACTCTTGCTCCTTTAAACTAGTGTCATCTGTACCCTAAAGCCAGAAAAAAGATCTGCTCCTATAATGAAGCTTCAAATAAATGACAACCTAGGGCTGCCTGTTAAGTCACAGAAGAGTAGTTGTTTCTTACAAAAATAATTCCCACATGAAAAACAGCAACTGCCTAACTGTACAGCACAGAAGTTATATTCTTATCCTTTTTCTTCCAAGCTTGATAAAAAGAATGCAAATAAAGATTACGCCTCTGGAGTTGTACAGATCTCAAGTGAGCTCATGTGCACAACAAGAAAGCAAACTCCTGTGGTGTTGTGAGGAAAAAAAAATTATAATATTTCACTGCACAGTGTGAAATTTATCATATTCAAAGCCTGTTCTCCCAGTCAATAATTCCTTATTGCTTGCTGAACACACTTGGAACACCTATGTTAATATGATACACTCCTTCAAAAAAAATGAGGAAAAAAGTCAGGAGGAACCTGGGTGAATAAGAGGAGACATCAAGAAATAAAAATGTGATTATGAGACTAGATGAAAAAGGAAGAAGATGGAAACAGGAAATTGTAATTAACTCTCAAATTTAGTATTAGAACACCTTTATATGTAGCAGCTAGTATAGTCAAGTCTTGGTCTATATACCACTGCTCTGCCACTCATAGCTTTCCACCTGAAAACCAATTTGGCAACCACATGTCAATTTAAACAAAGTAGTTTGAGAGAAAGATGAGCTTTGCAGGTCATTTGGAAGATGAGAACAGTAGGAGGGTATGAAAATGTGCTAATACGATGGAGATAAGAACATATTAGACAAAAGAATATTAGCACATCTGCTCAAGACCTTGGTAAGACCTCACTCTGAAGACTGTGTACAGCTCTTTCATACAACAGGACAAAAAGTGCTTCCTTCTACACAGATTTTGTGTATACCAAATGAAGAAAAAAACAGAAACATGCGCCTGTAGCCCAGAAAGACAATCATATCCTGGGCTGCATTGCAAGTGTGATCAGCAGGTCAAGAGAAGTGATTCTGCCCTTCTGCTCTGCTCTAACCTGGGCTACTGTATTCTGTTCCAGAGTCCTCAGCACAGAAAGAACACAGATCTGTTAGAGTCCAGACACTGAGATCACCAGAGGACTGGAGCATCCCCCTCTGTAAGGACAGGCTGAGAGAGTTGGGGCTGTTCATCCTGGAGAAGGCTCTGGGGAGACCTTACAGCATCTTTCCAGCACTTAAAGGAGGGCTATAAGAAAGCAGAGGAGGGGCTCTTTATCAGGGAGTGCAGGTGCAGGACAAGAGGGAATGGTTTTAAAGTAGAAGAGGGAAGAACTAGATTAGATATTAAGAAGAAAATATTTCCAGTCAGGGTGGTGAGGCACTGGCACAGGTTGCCCAGAGAAGTTGTGAGTGCCCCGTGTCTGGAAGTGTTCAAGGCCAGGTTGGATGAGACCATGAGCAACCCGAGACAGTGAAACTGTCCCTTCCCGTGGCAGGGGAGTTGGATCTGGAGGATCACAGAATCACAGAATCACAGAACAACCAGGTTGGAAGGGACCCATCGGATCTTCTAGTCCAACCATTCCTATCTAACACTAAACCAAGTCCCTCAAGACCTCGTCCACCCGTGCCTTAAACACCTCCAGGGAAGGTCAATCAACCACCTCCCTAGGCAGCCTATTCCAATGCCCAATGAGCCTTTCTGTGAGAAACCTCCTCCTAATCTCCAGCCTAAATCTCCCCTGGCGGAGCTTGAGGCCATTCCCTCTCGTCCTGTCCCCTGTCACTTGGGAGAAGAGCCCAGCTCCCTCCTCTCCACAACCTCCTTTCAGGTACTTGTAGAGAGTAATGAGGTCTCCTCTCAGCCTCCTCTTCTCCAGGCTAAACAACCCCAGCTCTCTCAGATGCTCCTCATAGGGCCTGTTCTCCAGCCCCTTCACCAGCTTCGTCGCTCTTTTCTGGACTTGCTCCAGAGCCTCAACATCCTTCTTGTGGTGAGGGGCCCAGAACTGGACACAGTATTCAAGGAGCAGCGTCACCAGTGCTGAGTACAGAGGTCCCTTTAAGGTCCCTTCCAACCCAAACTGATCTGTGATTCCAAGAAGAGAAAAAAAAAAAAAAAAAAAAAAAAAAAAGAAAAAAAAAAAAAAAAAAAAAAAAAAAAAAGAAAAGTATTTCATGTATTTTCATAAAAACCTGTGAGGATAGATCTCAAAGAAAGGTGAAAGAAGGTTAAAACTCGAAGGAGAAGAGCTCTTTAAGTTAAAGAAGAGGCTAGCAGTAGGTCAAAGTAAACTTCTCATGAAGAAGTTACTGCAGGATTTCTAACCACTCCAGGAGTGAAGGTGTCGAACTGTCCTAACGTGGGGCAGCAGACAGCAGGTAACCACAGCGCTCTCAAACGGGGCTGAATCAGCGAGGGAAAGAGGACGGGAGTCCAGTAAGCAGGAAACACATTCTACTCTGTGTGCCTGCCCCTTGTCGGTAGGCAGCCTGCACCTCGCTGCCAGGAGGGGCCGAGAGGCTATGTCCTCTCTGATGGAGAAGACGGCATCCTCTAAGATCCTGCAGACTGATCATGGATAAAACTCCGAGCGTGCTGGTGCCCTGATCAGAGCATCAAAGTCTTGGATCTAGGGTTAGCACGGGTGTCGGCTGCCCGGGACTTAACCCAATTAGCAGAACCGAGAGAGGGTAGGACATTAAGGGTCATTGGGCATTGGAATAGGCTGCCCAGGGAGGTGGTTGAGTCACCTTCCCTGGAGGTGTTTAAGGCACGGGTGGATGAGGTCTTGAGGGACTTGGTTTAGTGTTAGATGGGAATGGTTGGACTAGAAGATCCGATGGGTCCCTTCCAACCTGGTTGTTCTGTGATTCCCCAGCCTCCCGCAGACGCGCACCGAACGCCCACAGCGGCTCTACCCCATTTTCTCTTAGGATAAGGGCGTTGCATCATATTCGCAATTTTAGAAAGTATCCTTGGCTCGCCGAACGGGAATCTCGGCTGCCACATGTTGCAAAATAATGCGGTTTGAGGCAGCATCGCGTGAGAAAGGCATCGCGAGCAACCGGCGCTGCCTTTCCCCGCGGTTCCCTCCAGACCAAGAGGAGAGGGACGACCCCTCCCGAAGCACCCGAAGGCTCTTCCCGGTGCTGGAAAACCGTTCCCGCACCCGCGCGGAGGCTGCCGTCGGGACCGTCCCGGGACGCGCAGGCTGCGTCGCCCACCCCCCAAACCCTCCTTCCCGCCGCGGGGCGGCCCAAGGAGGCGGCGGCGACTACAAGTCCCGGCCGCCTAGGGAGGAGCCGGCGCGGGGATGCCGCTCGCCGTCCCTCCCGGTGGGAGCGCAGCGCAGCCCAGCGACGGCACGCGGCCCCGCGGCAACTTTTCTCGCCTCCGGAGCCGGGCGCGGGGAGTGCCCGAGAGGAGCCGGGAGAGGCGGAGTGGAGGCGGGGGGGCCGGAATTCGGCGGAGCCGGCGGGGAGCCGCGGAGGAGCGGCCGGGACGGGAGCGGCGCGGCGGGCTCGGGAAGGGGAGCGTAGAGCCAGGGGGCCCGGGGCGCCTGGCCGGCGGCCGCGGGGGGCGGTGCGGGGTCCGAGGCGCACACCCCCCGGCCGCTCCCCGCCCGGCCCCGGCCCCGGGGCGTGGGCTCCGCGTCCCCATGGGCGGGGGCGGCTGATGCCGCTGCCGGGCGGGCGCGGGGCGGCGGATGCGGGCGGCGGGCGGGTCCCGGCCATGCGGCGGCCGGGGGTGCGCGGGGTCCCGGCCCGGGCGTGCCTGCTGCTGCTGCTGCCGCCCTGCGCCCTGCTGCTGGCGGCGCTGCCCGGCGCCGCGTCCCACCCGCAGCCCTGCCAGATCCTGCGGCGCATCGGACACACCGTCCGGGTCGGGGCTACCCACCTGCAGCCCCGCGGGCGGCCGGGGGGCGGCCCCGAGGGGGAGCGGGGGGCGAGCTCCTCGCCTTCGCCGCGGGACGCGCTGCTGCTGGCCGTGGCCAACCTCAACGGCGTGCCCGGGCTGCTCCCCTACAACCTGTCCTTGGAGGTGGTGATGGCGATCGAAGCGGGGCTGGGAGACCTGCCCCTCTTCCCCTTCTCTTCCCCCAGCGCCTCCCGGAGCAACGACCCCGTCTCCTTCCTGCGGAGCCTCTGCCACACCGTGGTGGTGCAGGGGGTCTCCGCCATCCTCGCCTTCCCGCAGAGCCGCGGGGAGATGCTGGAGCTGGACTTCGTCTCGGCGGCGCTGCGCATCCCCGTGGTCAGCATCGTGCCGGGCGAGTTCCCCCGGCGGAGCCCGGTAAGGCGCGGGGCGCCCCCAGCTCCGGGTGTCGGCGCGGAGCCCCCCGGGGACCCCGAGGGGAGGGCAGGGGACGGGGCGCACCGGCTCGGGGTCGTGCTCCCCTCTCTTCTCCCGGGTGAGGGGGGGGGAGCGAGCATCCTCTCCCGGGAAAGGCAGAGCTCGGTGGAAAACAACTCGGCTGCGAGCCCGAAGTCGTGTGCCGCGTTAAGTTGTGGAGTTGGGAAGGACCTCGGGAAGAGCACCATCTCAGCAGCGCAGATCCCGGATTCCCTGTCCGGGATCTGCGCTGCTGAGGTGGTGCTCTTCCCGAGGTCCTTAGTTTGGCTCTTTGGAGACAGACGCGTTTCCCAGTCCAAAAGACGGTTGTTAGCCAAACAAAACAAAACAAGCTAAATCCGGCATCATGCGTGTTTGTTTATTACTGGTCTGAGTGCTCTGCTCCGTCTCTTTTTGTGCGTGGGCACCATAGGTTGTTGACCAGATGACACTTCTCCGGGAGGTTGTTGGCTGTAACTTGACTTTGCATTGAGCTATGAAAGCATTAGGATTTTCCTGTAATTGATGCATCGCTGCTAGATCAGGTTTCTGCTAAACCTAATTGCCTTTGCAGAGTAGTGGGAGTCTGACTTTGTCTGTGTTTGATAGTGTAGCTAAAATAGTAGAAACCGATTTCATTGTGTTTGTCTCTTAGGCAAAAGTAGTACTGTCCAAGGGAAGCTAAACTGTCCGTCCTACAGAGATGGCAACTTTGTGTCACACACTTGGGAAAAAGATGATAGTTCGATGTCAATAATCATCTTCAGGCGAAAGAGTTGGAAGGAATACTCTATTCTGTGTAGCCTGTGCAGGAGAAGTTGTGAGTAAAATGGCAGAAGCTGCCATTTAAGTAAGGAGAAATAGTTGTTTTATATAAAACTGAAGAAATAATTGTTTTACATAAAAAGAGATAGCTCAACTTTGCTCTGAAAATGTAATCAGAAAAAAAGATTACCAACTGGACTTGCTTTGCAAAAGCAAATATGAAACCCAGCCTGGATCACTGTTAGACTTATGTATTTCTTGGCTTCCATTATGCCAGAAAAGGTAGGGAAAGAAAGTCTATACTATCCAGCTCCTAGTCTGTAACGGAAGGTGTGACTGCTGTATGCTGGTCTGAACTCAGCTCGTTTTCCTCACCTCTGCAAACACCACATAATTCGAGTTTCTGTAGATTTATGCAGAAACTCGATGGTAATCACTGCCACTGAATACTACTGTTGGTGCGTATTTGGTGGCAGTAGCATCTTTGTTTGTTTAGCTACGTCTGCCAGCCTTGCAGCTACGCTTGCAGTTGTGCTGAAGCCAATAGCCAAAACTCTGTGAAGACCAGAACCTGAATCCAACATCTTGCTCTGTCTGTTAAAGTTAGAATTATTTTCTCTTTCATCTTAGAGATGGGTGTAAGTTCATCCAAAGCTGACTGAGGACACACGATGCATTAAACACATAGCACAGGGTTAGAGTCATTGCTCCTTTCCAAAGACTTAATAGCTCCTGCTTAACTTTCAAATTATTCTCAGCGAGGAGCCAAAGGGACCAGTCTATCTAAATCAGGACTTTGTCCTTAAGCAGATATTGAAGTGTCACTGTCTTCAGTGACAATGAAACCAATGCCATTGAATGACAATGACATTGAACTTGTGCTGAGTAGAATGATTTTTTTTTGTAGAACAACAAAAATATCAGTGTCTCAGAGTTGGCTTGGAGGGCTTGACATCTTTCTGAACATTCTTTTTTCATACCTTTGCATAATAAATGCCATTTCAAGGCTAACTGTGGGGAAAATACTCTGACAACCTGAACTCATGTACTTCCCAGAGTTACAGGACTTCCGACAGTGTGTTGGACCTGGAGGATCCCAGAAGTGTTGCCTTCAGCAGCCCCCGGTGCCTTACTGTCTGGTGCAGGAAGTGATTTTATGTCACTCAGTCCCATGGCAGCACTGGCATGAAACTGCCATACCGTGGACCTCCCACCTTAACAGACCCAGAAGTACAGACTGATTGACAATTTTAGAGGAGGCAAGTGTAAATTACTTCTTTGAAGGCAAGACAGATTTTGCTAATAAGCTCTTTATACAGTTTTTCAGAGAAGAAGAGTCAGGAAGACTGAGATCTAACCCTGCTCCAAAAGTGTGAAGCATTAGCCTCCCTGGAGCCACCCTTCCCACTGATAGCTTGGCAGAACAACCCTCCATAACATCACCTCAGCACACACCAGGGGGCTGCCTGCAGTTAGCTTTCTTCCAGACAGGAACAGAAGCACACCTAAAAAGTGTTTGTCCTTGAAAAGCATTTCCCATTGTCTGCCATAATAAGGACTACAGCAAACATGCTAACGAGCATGATGTTTACTAGATGCTATTTCAAGCTGCTTCTCCTCAGCATTCAGAATTTTTATTAGAATGGTTGTAAGGCAGTGATGTCTAATAAAGTCTGATTTTCCATATTACATCAGAAAAGGAATGTGTACATACAATGTTTGTACCATTGCTAAATGCTAACGTTATTACTTGATACAGAAGTTTATAGTAAGCAGATATTAATTGTAACTAAAAGTATGTTCGTCTTTGACAACATATACCCTAACATGGCAAAAAGCAATACTTGAAACAGAAGATAAGTATCCAGAACGGAGTGTGTGTGAGTAATGTTGCCTCCGTGACATCTGATGATGCACCTCAAACATACCATAAGAGGAGATCCACAGTGTCACCACTAGGCAGGTACCGTCAGATGTATACCTATTCAAAAGTTTTGTGGATGCTCAGGCATCTTTGAGAGTCTGTTTCTCATTGAATTTTACTTTTCTGAAGTTAAAAAAATAAAACAGCATACAGTCTTCCCCAATGACAATTAACAGACAGCAACCATCACAGAGTGAAGGACAGCATTCATTTTCTCACAACCAAAAGCTTTTGCTGAAGGTTCAGGATTGTGCATGGCAAAAGCTACACAAAGTAAAACGTGGCATACTTTTTTTCCTTTTTCATTTGTATATGTGATTTAATGACTAACATACACTGACAGTAAATCCAGACTGCTGTTGTGACCTGAAAAAAGCTGTGTACTTCTCTGAGTTTACTGTCACTCCAGTAAATTTTTACGCTCTTCATAAGCAAAAGTAACAATTTTACACTTATTCAGCAAGCTAAAAAAGAAAAAAAAAAAAGCCACTGGATTTCTTTACTACTAACATGAATGCAAATTGCACTGAAGCTTTGACAGATCGTTAGTTTGGAAACAGCAGCTGACAAGGGCTGATGCCTTTGAGGCGAGGTTTGTTATGCGTATTTGTATGAAGAAACACACTTATTTTTCCTTTCCAAGAATACCAGTGTCATTAATAATTTTTCCATGTATGGAGCAGGGAACAGATCCAGGGAATGTGAACATCAATAAATACAATGATATCACTTCTAATACATTTCGGAGCTGGCAGTTTTGGAAGAATATCCCGCAGTATGTATTTTATAGGTGATATTATCAGGAACACAACGAAGATCTTCACAAGTTAGGGGATATTTTCAGTGGACTTCAGGTAGATCAGTAGCTCTGTTGTCTTCTGTTGTGGAAAGGAATGTTCTCAGTGCAATGAAATAGAATAAAGTAAATCTGAGTCATCAGTCCCTGCATAGCCAGTCCGTACTTTGTCTGGTGTCCTGAGGAGGTACAACTGCAGCACTGTTGATTAGCACTATGACTTCAGAGATGGTCAGAAGAATTAATAAATCAAGCGAGAATTTTAGGTTAAACTGTGAATTTCCCAATGAAGGAGCAGGGTCAGCCTCAGAACAGATGGTGTAGAAAGAAACTGACAATTAACATTTAATTTCTTCTTTGGGTTTTTTTTTTTTTTTTTGAGGTTTGTTTTTTTTTAAGAATTTAAGCTTTCTGTTGATAACAGCTTTATAGTTTATACATATCAAGTCATCCTGGGTGGGGAATTGCACATCTCTCACTTTTCGAAATAACCAAAAGTGTGTCTATGGTATCCCCAGAAGTCTCACTAACCTGCAAGACACTGCCTGTGCAGAGTACTAGAGAGGGCAGGCAGAAATTACAGCAAGAGAATGGAGATGTAGAAAACCTTATGTCCAAGTAAATGCTCAAAGACACTGCTTCCCCCTCCTTCAAGGCAAAATTCCATTTTTGCAGATAAATATTTTTTTATTAGTCTCATTTCCATGAGAGACTACAAATCACATGCTCCTGTGCTTTGATAGTTCAAACTATCACTGCTTATCTGACTTAGTCCAAATGTTGGAGTTTGTATTATTTAATGGGCAAATGAGGAATATTTACTCAATCTCTCCCTGTGATCATCAACCCTCTTCACCTCACACTGCATAAATAGTATGGCACATACCTTTTGTGCCATTCTAGAGAGTTTGTGAGAGGTGCCTCATGGGGGAAAAGGAATGGAAATTGAAAGGACATGTTAACAAATGTTCAGCTGCTTCTCTTTCAGTCAAAAGTTGCTCTGCCATTTTGCTCATAGTGAGCTTTTGAAACTTGTATAATTTAAGCCGTACATCTGCTGTAAAGTGCAAGTCCTATTATATTGCAGTCTAATGTAAGGATGCTTTGTGTAACTAATTTTTACACTGTAGCCTGGTATCCTGTAAGGTTGTTAATTCATTAAATGCAGATTTCAGAGTCATAACTGATGTTTCCTGGCAGCATTGTGGCCCCTAGCATCATGGGAGATGTCTCCTTATGGTAAGAGTTCTAAGTTAAAAAGTAATTATGCAGTATTAACTAACTGATACAATCTCCTGCCTCTCAACATACTTTTTCCCAGTATCATACCTTCTGAAGTTGTTACTTGGAGAACAGTTTTACTTGTACCTCTGTGCTGCGTTGTACTTTGTCAGCTATGAGAGCAGCACAGTTCTCATATTCTACTGTGTTGTTAGCTGAAGCCAATCTACCTGTTACACTTTAAGTTGATAAATGACGTGTGCTGAAGGGAGATGAGTCCGTGTTTATTTTCCTGTCTATGGTCAGAAAGCCCTCAAATTTTATGAAAGTGGTGTTGGCTTAATGTTTGGGATTTGTATTGGCAATTTCTTTGTTTTGTCATTTATCACCTTGTTTAATGCTCAGAGTCTGTTTTCCCTATGTGTTGCATCCTTAATAATACAAGAAGTCATCCTTATTTCCTAAATTATCAGAGTCATAATAAAAACTAATTATAAGGCCACTAAAGGCATCCGGTCCTATAAAACAGAGGACTGCAGACTACTAGCCATGAGGGCTTTATTATGGGGAGTCCCTCCATAAACAAGCTTTGCACAGTCAGAAGCATAGGAAAGAAAAAAAAGGGAGGGGGAAGGTCCTTTTATTCCAATTAGAGTGTTTATAGAGCATTTATAGAATCATGACTGCAAAAGAACCTTTTACAGAATGCAGGAACGTCTTGAGAGTGTTTTGACAACCCATTGAGACAAAAGGAGCCAGAAATCTGCTGGGATTTGTTTTCCCAAGTAGCACTTTTCACTGCTATCTCCAACCCCTCTCTTTTGGACAAAAGACAGTTAGAAACCCACTGAATGTGCTATCCCACCTCTGGGCTTTTGAAATAAAGGGATTTTGCAACTTAGAATGTTTTAGCATTGTAAAGGCAAATGTATACTACACTTTGAGGTAAGAGATTTATTATTTTCCCAAGTATTTTGTTGCTTACGAAGGAGCAAATTTTTGAGCTGAAAAAGTGATTTCAAGCATATTAGTTCAGGAAGTTACTTAGTATTCCTTACCACCAACTCTTTTAAGGATAGACTTCTTTCTTCAGCTCCCCTAAGGTTTTATAACATGAAAGTATTCTTATTTTATAGTATTTGTAAGTTCTAATGTAAGTTCTAATGTTTGTTTTTGACAACCACTATTCACAGCCTTATTCACTATCTATAATTTTCTGTATGCTGTTCCTTTTCCTGGCAGCTATGTTTTAAGGAAATTCTGGAGTTTGAGTGTCTGCTTATTCCAAGTTAGAGGGACATAAGTACTTCATATTGATCTAAGATATTGAAAACCTGATTGTGCAGCATTATTTTAAATACATACACTAGAGCAATCTATCTCCAATGTAGCAGTGGGTTATTACCCAGTTTTACAATGTGTACTGAGTCTGTAATTATTTAAGGTATCTGACTGTAGGGATCCTTAGATAAAATTATGCCAATGATCACTTTGTTCTTGAAGTGCATCCAGTTCTGTCAAGTTTTATTGAATCACTTAGTCCACTTTATAAATTCTGTTGTATGCCCTTTTTTATCAATTCCACTGGAAAAGGGTAGTGAAGAGTTAAGATTTGGGAAGGAGGTGAAGGGAAGGTGATTCCTGTAGTTAAATAATGTTCCAGTAGACATTTCCCACATAAATGAAAAACAAATGTCTGTATTGAATTGATATAAAAATTCTAAAGCAAAGATACCTGCCTTGCAGTTTGATATTCAGTTCTTTGTTAATCATCTTCTTTGCTGTACTCATGATATCATACTAGATTCTGGAGAAAATACCTGAGCTGGCTGATAACAAGATTTTCTCATTCCTCATCCTGTGCTGCTTTTCTGATGCAGAAACAACTGAGTTAATACCAAATTCAATACCATACATTATGTTTTCTTCTGTGCTTTTTTGCTATTCTGGGTTCACAAAACAGTGTTTTCCTCATTGCATAACCTAGAAGATATCTTTCATAATACACTACATAAAATCATGTTAATGATGAGTAATTAAACTATGGCAGGGTTAATTTTTTAATTATTTTATGGAATGATGTGCATTGTTAAAAGAAACATCAAAGAATGCTTACCTGTATTCACTAAGTAAAAATTGAAATTTGGCCAAAAAAGCCAAAGTCAAAGATAGTCTGCTAGCAAATACTGTATGAATACAAAAGTTATGGTATCGAACAGATTATTAACGATGAAAAAATTTTCTAGAAATATCATTTGGTGTGTTCAGTATAACTTTCCTTAGGAATTTGTCCACAAAAAAACAGAGAAAGCACCCTGTCTTTCCAGTAAAAAACACGGCAGACTTAGGTAAGCAGAGCTGTGGAAATTATAAGACAGCCAAGGATCTTGTCGTGCTAAATGTTATTTAGTTCAATGCTCACAATTAAATTCAAAGACTACTTAGAAATATTCTCATCTAGGGTGTATTTCATGGTGTATTTATTATTTAAGCCCACAAAATATTAAAAACTCAGAGCATTCTCAGGTCATCAAATAAAATGTTTTTCTCAAGTGTTCTGTTCTTTTCCTCTGTGAATTTCTATGTAAATTTTTTAAAGTGAAAGAAATCCAGTCATAGCATGGTCAGAATTTATGTATGTATTGTAATTAGTGGAAAACTGGGGAAAGTGCAGTTTCTTTATAGATTTTGGATTTGCCTTTCAAAGAAGAACCATGTGATAAATGTGTATTTCTGTAGATCTTACTGAAGACCTTTTCAGTTTGGATGAAGAGAGAGTATACTGAATCTCTGCTGGTAATACCAGTAGCTGTGCATTGCAGACTTTATTCTGACCAGCTAAAAGGAACCAGAGGGGGAAAAGAAAAATAAAGACAGAGTTATCAGCAATACAGGGAGAAAGAAGGAGAAAGTAAACTGCATTGAGGAAGAAAGGAAGAGATGCTCTTCTTCATTTCCTGCTTTTTGTGATTCCAGATGGGGTGAGATCAAACATATAGAGAGGTTTGCTGCTGCTGCTGCTGCTGGAAGGCCTTCTTGCAAAGGATGGGAGGCCTGCAAAGGGTGGGAGGCCTCAGTGTGGGTGGGTGTAATTCATGGAAGCCTTTTTGACTCACGAGTGCTGAGGTTTACAGGAAGAGAGATGGACCTGGGCATCTTGTTGTACAGTCTGAATTCATGCTCTGGCAGTTGAGCTCAGACGTTCTGATCAGCATTTCAGAGTGCCTGGGAACAGACCAAGGCTGCTTGGACACACCCAGCATTGTACCAAGTAGTTACCTTAAAAGGATTTCATAAGAAATGGAAGCAAGTTCAGGCACAGTAGGTTTAGTATTACAGCTTTGGACTTCAGCAACTGTTCCTTACTTCTAGTATGGTCCTGAAGGTCTGCCTGTTTTCCCAGATACCCTTTAGATCAGTAAAATTGGTTCTCACCACCGTGGGGAAAGTGTGTGCAGATGGTGGAAGCTACAGCAGAACTGGGAAAAAGATTTAAGCTTGTGTAGGCAGCAATGATAGATGATTCATTTATTAAGGGACTCACACTCAAGCAAAGCCATTTGTGCAAGGGACTCCTTGTTAGTGTGACTAAGAAGTTCACAATCTGGCCCTGAGTGCTTCACAGCTGCCACATCAAGCTGCCAGCATTACTCTTGATAATTATGGCCAACTACATGAAGAACTGAGATGAGACGTGACAGCAAGTATACCACAAACCACAACAAACCATAGTAATCATTATGTGCCACCTCTGCGGGGCATTGCAACCAAGTGTTTTTGTAGTGTTGGCCATGGGAACTGTTTTTGACTAGGCAGCATTTGAAAATTTAACTGCATTCAAGCTTGATGTTCAGCACTCATGCTGAGCTTACTACATGCTTTCCCCACAGCACAATACAATACAGACATTCATAAGCTTCTTGCATCCTCATAGCATATAAACTGTCAATGGAA